>JBANSL010000017.1:17190116-17572616 GCA_037127255.1 Persicaria tinctoria
TTCGACTGGTTCCGCCCCGCTGCTTCTTGAACCTGGACTTCTGTAGTTGATTTCCGAGCTTTTTCGGCCTTTCTCAAAACTGCTGTAATTTGCCTCGAATTCTTCGAGATTAAACAGAAACTGGTGTAGATTCCATACTTTGGCAAATAAACATAAACTACATAGATTCTGTATTATCTTAGCCCAAATGCATGAAATGTATGCAGAAAACGATATAAAAGTTACTGTAAAATATGGCAGATTCAGCTCACAACAATGCTCTGCACTTGAATCTTTTCTAAATTTAGTTTTGTTAGTTTATTGTTAAGATTTTAGCCGAAGATAAAACAAAGGGGTACTCTTTTTTCTCTCCGTGTGGTTTTGTCCCACGAGGTTTTTCCATGGAGAGGTTTTAACGAGGCCCCGGTTATTTCACTTTATAACATTGGTAAACTAGAAATTCGTTCAGAAATTGCTTGCTTGTGTCCACCGGAAATCGCCACTTACGCCCCCCGGTAAATCGCCACTTAAGGCCACCGGAAATTGCCACTTACGGCCCCTGAAAAATTGCCACTTAAGACCACCAGAAATCGCCACTTAAGGCCCCTGGAAAATCGCCGCTTAAGGCCACCGGAAATCGCCACTTATATCCCCCGAAAAATCGCCACTTAAGGCCACTGGAAATCGCTACTTACGTTCCTTGAAGACCGCCGTTGGTGGCGAAGGATTTTGACGCATTAAGAAGTGCACTGTCAATGTCTTATACACGGTTAAGCTATATAGGCCAAATGGGATAAAGGGCCAAATGGGATAAAAGAGAAGATCAGATCCCTTCTAGTAGTGTAGCTCTCACAGGCCCAACAGCCCATCATTATGTATGAGCCCAAACCAAATAGGCATCCAGCTGTAGTTGAGGAAAATGACAATAGGGATCCTTCTAGGACCTGCCATCTCTGTGTATAAGAATAGGGCACCGATGTAACCGATGAATCAAGAAAATCACAATGAAAATCACCATTGTTATTCATATCTCCTCTCTCTGTATTTACATCTAGTATGATATCAGAGCCTATCAAGGATTCAATTCCGAAATGACAGATCCTCCCACTCCTTCCTCACAATATATCTCTCAGCCTTTGCAAACCCAACCGTTAATGGCCAATTTCTCATCTCTTCCGGCCTTCTCCAGTTTTATTCCCATAAAACTCAAGCAAGACAATTTTATTACCTGGAAAACTCAGGTCCGTCCATACTTGGGTTCCCAAAATCTTCTTCGATTTGTTGACGGAAGTTATCCTCACCCATCTCCCATGGCCGATGACGGCTCCCCAAACCCAACCTATGCTGATTGGGTTACTCGAGATCTCCTTGTGATGGCGATTCTTACATCGTCGCTATCCGAGCCTGTTCTGGCTCAAGTCATCGATTGTGAAACCTCTGAAGCTATATGGAATCTCCTTCACGAGCTGTACTCATCCCGCTCCACCGCTCAAATCGTCCAAGCCAGGCTGCAACTCGCTTCTCTCCGGAAAGGGTCGGAAAGCGTCACAATGTATTTCAATCGAGCAAAGGCGCTCGTCAACACACTCGCAGCCGCTGGTCAGGTCGTCTCTGACATAGAGTTTGTCACATATGTGCTCGCCAGTTTGGGGGCCGACTACGAATCGCTTGTCACCTCTCTCTCTCCGCAACCTACTCTGCCTGAACCAACATTGGTGCTCTATCATCTTCTTAATCATGAAGCACGTCTCTCTTCACCGACTCAGGGGCTTCTACCCACACCTCCAGCAAACAATCTGATCCAGAATGCTACTCAACAGTAGCAAGCAGAAGCCAATTTCACCTACTCTCGTGGTCGTGGGAGTCCCAATCGTGGTGGTGGTCGAGACGGAGGCCGTGGTGGTAGGGGCAGAGGCCGAGATACAGATCGTAGTGCTCCCTTCACTCCAAATCCACCCCCCTCTGGTGGTGCTTTTACTCAGTCTTATGGCAGACCCACCACGTTTAACGGCCTCCCTGACAATCGTCCTATCTGCCAACTCTGCAACAAACGTGGTCATCTTGCCGCCTCGTGCTGGCATTGTTTTGATCATGCTTTCCAAACACCATCCCCATCACAACTGCAGGCCAACTACACCTCCACCTGGTATC
This sequence comes from Persicaria tinctoria, assembly GCA_037127255.1. Classification (NCBI taxonomy): domain Eukaryota; kingdom Viridiplantae; phylum Streptophyta; class Magnoliopsida; order Caryophyllales; family Polygonaceae; genus Persicaria; species Persicaria tinctoria. Next base: position 17,192,247 of record JBANSL010000017.1, read on the forward strand.
CAGACACATGCAGCAAATCGTCACTATACACCTGATATCTCGAACCTCCGTTTAGACTCGCTGCCGTACACGGGAACTGAGCAAGTCCTTCTTGGTGATGGTTCTTCAATCCCTATCCAGCATCAGGGTTCTGCCAATTTTTCTTCTCAAAACCGTACCTTTCTCCTCTCTAAACTTCTTCATACTCCTCATCTTTCCAAAAATCTATAGTCGGTTTATCAATTTTGTCTTGATAATTCAGTTTATTTTGAATTTTATGCTAATCATTTTCTTGTGAGAGATGCGCAGACACACCTTCCTCTTCTTCAAGGACCTGCTGAAGGGGGCCTCTATCGACTGCCGATCACCATCTCATCTTCTTCGTCGTCGCCGCCTGGAGTTTCCCTTACTGCTACAGTCGCTTCATTCTCCAGATGGCATTCTAGGATGGGCCACCCCTCTACAACCCTAACAAAATCTGTTTTAGCCTCTCTTCAAAGGCCCAATCTCGGCCCAATAACCCAGTGTGAAAGTTTCTCTTGGGCTAAAGCCCATGCGTTACCTCACCCTGCTTCTCCAAGTAGATCCACTAGTTTATTAGACCTTCTTTTCATTGATGTATGGGGCCCAGCCCACCATCTATCAGAAAATGGCTGTCGATATTATCTATCTATTGTTGATGATTATTCTAAGTTTATTTGGATCTTCCCTATGGCTACAAAATCTTGTGTGTTTTCTACCTTCATCACCTTTGCTAAGCTCATAATGAATTCCTTCTCCACCACAATTAAAAGTGTGCAAACGGATAATGGAATGGAGTTCAAACCCCTCAAATCATTTTTCCAAGAAAATGGTATTCACCATCGCCTCACTTGCCCTTACTCTCACCCTCAAAATGGGACCGTCGAATCTCGACATCGCCGCATTGTTGATATGGGACTCACCCTCCTCAAGCATGCCTCACTTCCATTATCGTATTGGGATTTTGCCTTTGAATGTGCCGTTTATCTTCTAAATCGGCTTCCCTCTATTGTTCTAGATCATAAGTCTCCTTTCAAAGTCATCTTTGGTCGTCTTCCGGATTACGATTTTCTAAGGGTTTTTGGGTGTCTTGCCTTCCCTAATCTTCGACCATACAATGCACACAAGCTTGCTTTCCGCTCGACTCCTACCATCTTCCTTGGATATAGCTTAAATCATCATGGTTATATTTGTTTTGATTGGATAAATCGACGCCATTACATTTCTCGGGATGTAATTTTTCATGAAGATACATTCCCATTTGCTAGTGGATCTACCCATTCCCATAAAGACTCACCTCAAACGTCCTCTCCCTCAACTTCATTGCCTCTGCTTTTCTTTCCTGATGTGGGCCATTCCCAAAATGTTGAACCCAATAGCCCAACTCCTAATTTGGGGCCTGACCATTCTACATAGCCCACTAGTCCCTTGTCCTCTAGCCCATCTTCACAAAATTCATCTAGCCCTACTCCTCACAACGTTGAAGCTTCACCGTTGTCTTCTGGTGTTGCTCTCCCACATAACTCGCCGGCACCACCTCCCTCCCCACCTCGGCCCGGCCACCATATGCTTACCAGGGCTAAAGATCACATCTCCAAACCTTTGATTTGGAGTGATGGGACCATCCCATGGCCTAGTCCTCATTGTGCCCTTACCCATACCTCGCCTGCAATCCCAGACGAGCCTTCTTCATTCACAGAAGCCTCCAAACATAGCGAATGGCAATCTGCCATGGCCGCTGAATTCAATGCTCTCCTGGCCACACATACCTGGACTCTTGTGCCACCACCGGCTGGTCTCAATGTATTGGGAACAAAATGGGTTTACAAAACAAAACGGTTTTCCACTGGTGAGATTGAAAGGCGAAAGGCCCGCTTAGTGGCTCAAGGCTTCCATCAGATTCAAGGCATTGATTTCTCCGAAACATTTAGTCCGGTAGCCAAACCCACAACAATTCGCCTCTTGCTATCCCTGGCTGCGACGAATGGATGGGTGGCTCGGCAACTCGACATCCAGAATGCCTTCCTTCACGGTGACTTGTCGGAGGAGGTGTATATACATCAACCACAAGGTTTTATTCATCCTCTCTATCCTGATTATATTTGTCGTCTTCATAAATCCCTCTATGGTTTAAAGCAAGCTCCTCGAGCTTGGTTTTTCAAACTAAATACCGCCCTCATTGATCTTGGTTTCTCTCCTTCCCGTTCTGACACATCTTTATTTATCTATCACCAAGCTGGAATTCATGTTTATGTTCTCGTGTATGTCGACGATCTACTCGTGATCTCGTTCGATGATCATCAGGCTACTCTCTTTATTGCTGCTCTAACGAAATTGTTCCCTGTGAAAGACTTGGGTTCTTTACACTATTTTTTAGGGATTGAAGTGACAAGGACTGCCTCAGGTTTCAATTTATCTCAGCAACGCTACATCAAAGATCTTTTGCTTAGAACCCATATGGAGAATTCCAGCCCGGTTAACACTCCCATGGTTTTGAGCAATCCTCATGAAAGTGCCACTTTTGATGATCCACACTTATTTCGCAGTACAGTAGGAAGCCTCCAATACTTGGCCTTCACACGGCCGGATCTTTCCTTTGCAGTCAATCGAGTGTGCCAAGCGATGCACAATCCTCAGGTTCATCATTGGCAACAAGTGAAGAGAATCCTCCGTTATCTTAATGCTACTTCAGAATTGCAGTTTCATATCTCAGCCCATGGTACCTCTTCATTACATACATTCTCTGACTCTGACTGGGCTGGCGACATGATCGATCGCCGATCAACGGGTGCCTACTGTATTTTTCTGGGGAATAATATTATCTCCTGGAGCTCTAAAAAGCAGGAAACCGTTGCGCGCTCGTCTACTGAGGCTGAGTACCGAAGTCTTGCGGTCGCTACTTGTGAGACATTGTGGATTCAAATCCTCCTTTCTGAGCTTCGAATCCCTCTGCACCATCCCCCAATCTTATGGTGTGATAATCTCGGAGCAACCTACCTCGTGGTCAATCCGGTTCTCCATCATCGCATCAAGCATGTGTCTCTTGACTACCACTTTGTTCGTGAACGAGTCCAGGCCAAATCATTGAAGGTAGCATTCATCACCTCCAAGGCTCAAATCGCTGATCTTCTGACAAAGGCACTTCCATCGCCAAGGTTTCTTCAACTTCATCCCAAGCTTTGCTTGCACCAAGCTCGGACCGAGGGGGCGTAGTAGTGTAGCTCTCACAGGCCCAACGGCCCATCATTATGTATGAGCCCAAACCAAATAGGCATCCAACTGTAGTTGAGGAAAATGACAATAGGGATCCTTCTAGGACCTGCCATCTCTGTGTATAAGAATAGGGCACCGATGTAACCGATGAATTAAGAAAATCACAATGAAAATCACCATTGTTATTCATATCTCCTCTCTCTGTATTTACATCTAGTACCTACTCCACAAGATCGTAAAGAAGCTATCTGAGGGGCTATTGATATTCCCAATTTTACCATCATAATAATCAAGGCTCATGTTAAGACATGCTATCATTCAAATCCGACATTTAGAGGAAGAGAATATTATCTAATTAGTTGTTAGAATCAAATGTTTAATGTAACATTTATTTGGGTAACAATTGCGGGTCTTAGTTAGAAATGAATCAATAGCTAGGGGGGGGGGGGGGGGGGGGGGGGGGGGGGTTACAACATGCTTATTATGAGTGCCTAATTTTGCATTGATAAACTAGTGTTGTAGTTTTGGACTATGTAATCACTTACATATAACAATTAAGCTTATATGCCACTTAACTAAGGAGTTAATTCACGGCATGAACATTGTCAACCTCTGGGGTTATTTCTTTCGAAAAAAAATTGTAACAATTTAGTTCTTCTATAAGTGAGTAGATGTCACTTTTCTCGCTCTTCTTGCAAAGAAGTTCAATTTTTAATCAAGTGGAAACTAGAAAGATGCAACAATCTGACAAAGGAACAACTAGGGATTTCTTTGATCTCATTGATGATTTCTTTGAAATGTAGAGGCTAGCTATAATTCCGAACAACGGGCATTCACAATAACATAGCCACCTCTTTTTATTTCTTTTTTTTTTACAATAGCCAAGAAATATGAGAGATTACACAAGTTGTAATCTGGCTCTTTGAGCATCCTTAAAGATGATAGTACAAGGCTCCCCATTGTATGGAATAGTGGAGTTATTACAACTAATACCTTTCTGAGCTATAAAGTCAGCAACTCGATTTGCTTCACGATAACAGTGCCTGTATTGGATAAGGTCAAATCTAGCTTCTAGTTGCTTGATTCTCTCAATGTGTGATAGGCTTGAAACCTACTCCCACAAGTGTATGGGATCGGTTGTAGTATATCAAGGTGTCGAACTCAAGGACTATAGGAGTATTAATCGAACCTTCGCAACCAGTTGACTAAACCAAAATAGTAGAGAAATTTAGGTTTTGTGATATAACTAATAAAAACAAATTAAAATAAGCCAATGGAAGTTTTGGGCAAATATGGAGAAAACATTCTAGAATTGGGGATTAACCGCCATGTGTCGTCGATAGACTTAAGAGATTTTTCTCACTTGAATGAATTTGATTCTGTATGAAGGTAGGTTGTCTAAGTTCATTACTAATCTTCTCTCAGTCTCATAGCAAATTGTACCTAACCGGTTAACAATCACGCTCGTGCAAGGTTAAACTAGAGTTAGGTCCATTACGCTCTTAGAATCTAAGCCAGTTCATTCAAATATCTCCTCTCGATCTCCATTAGAACAAACAAACCTAGAATATTTATGACAACTTATTGATCCTCAGGAGATCTTGAATCATGCTATTATGTCACTCATAAGCAAACATCAATATCTCAGGTTCAATCATATAGCTCCAATGACAACAATCACCTCTCGGTCTCATGCAATCATCTATTTTCCTATTAGGGCTATCTCCTCTCGGTCTCAACCCCTAATTGGATCTAATCGATTATCAATCAGGCTATACGCTCAATAGGATTAAATCAAGCAAAAATCAAACTACATTCAAGCAATAGTAAGTATGGTCTATCTCAACATAGCGGAATCACCCCAACCCTAGAACAATCGAATTAGCCAAACATGATGAAAGAGAACAAATCAAAAGCAAAATAAGATGACATAGCTCAGAAGAGTAAGAGAAATACTTGATCTTCTATAGCGGAAATGGTCTCAAAAGCATCCAATTTGCAATCCTTTATCCTTCAACTAATCTAGGGTTCTCCCAAGTTTTTCCCCCAAAATCTGAGTGGTTCCAGCCCTTGTCCAAAAACGTAACCCCCCTCTAGAATCTGGAAATTACCTCCCTTTTAATTAATCCAAAACAAATCAAAGAAACAGTCGGAAATCCGAAAGGTCTGGCCGGATCTGGCACTGTCACGACTCGTGAAGAGTCTGTCACGGGTCGTGACAGCCTGCAGAAGTCACAAAACACACGGGTTCATTCGTCACGACTCGTGAAGGTCTCCCACGAGTCGTGACATCTTGTTGTAGCCGAAAATTGCACAAACTCCCTTGCCCACGAGTCGTGCTACATCGTCATGAGCTCTTATGAGTGATTCACATGATATGCTTACTTCTTGTCTCATATTTTCGCTCATCTCTCGACCCCTTTAGCTCGTCTTTGATGACTTATTTCCACATGGAAACGCCCCTAATCACTCCTTATCCTTTAGCTCTTGAATTGTCTCCAAAACCGCTCAAAAGTACCTGAAATCGCAACAAACTAGCGGTAGACACCGATTCCTTGAAATGGGACACTAAGGGTTAACAAATAGGTAGAATACTCTAGTAAAACGCCCTAAACTTTACACAAGAGTGCCCAAAGAACAATGCTAGAATAGATGCTATCAATGTGACATGTAACTTCCCATCTAACATTATTTCTGCTGGCGATGGCTTTGATGAGTTGTATGTAGGTTGTCCCCCTCTATAAAGTCATCAACTCGATTTGTTTCACGATAACAGTGCCTGTATTGGATAAGGTCAAATCTAGCTTCTAGTTGCTTGATTCTCTCAATGTGATGTGTAACTTCCCATCTAGCATTATTTCTGCTGGCGACAGGATAGGTTTAATGTCGCGAGAATGAACTATCATGCTTGTAATAGTTGATTGTACACGAAAAGAGAATTGATGGATAGAGCGTACGAAGGGACATTCCAACATGAGGTGGACTTCATCTTCAACCCCGCCGTTGTACAAACTACACGTGGAAGGGATAGAAGCTCCTCTACAGGAAAGCCTAGACGCAGTTGGGAGACCATCCTGAGAAACCTTCCAAAGAAATTTTTTGACCTTTGGCGAAATGTTCACTTTCCATATCCAAGTGTTGTTGTCTAAGTGTAAGGATGAATGGGTTGTTAATAATTTGTATGCGCTTGTAGTTGTTAATAGTTTATATGCGCTTGTAGCCGATCCTCAAAATGAGAAGCGGGTAGCGGAATGTCTAGAGTTTCATTTACTATGCAAATAGGTAACACACGTTGTAAAACTTCTTCGTCCACCATCTACCCCCCCCCCCCCCCCCCCCCCCCATAATGTAGTTACTAACAGTATCCTCCATGTTATTGATTTGGGGGCAATTATCTCTAGATAGAAGAGAGGAGGTTGTTATCCAATTATCGGTCCAGAAATTGATTGATTTTCCATTTCCAACTGACCAAATAAGCCCCGTCTTAAATTTGTTGATTAGAGTTGTTAGCTTTACCCACTTTCAGAAGACGGCCCCACTTTTCTTGTATTCGGAAATGTTGGCAGAGCGAAGATATTTGTATCTAATCAATGAAACCCAGACATTATTCGGTTCAGCCAGGATCTTCCATAAGAGTTTCATTTGAAGGGCTTTATTCATCTCTTTTGATTTCCGAATCCTTAATCCCCCACACTGCTTTGGTCTACAAATCCTATCCCAGCTTATAAGCGGCCGATGTTGAAGATCCTTATTCCAGAAGAAAGTGCGATTAATCTGATCAAGTTCTTTATGCGTTGCGGAGGGAAGCATGAAATTTTGCATAATATACAACGGCTTGGCTGATAGATTAGAGTTGATTAAGATTGCTCGCCCCTGTTGTGATAGAGCGTTTGCACGCCATTTACTTAATTGTTCTTTAGATTTACAGATGATATCTTCGAATGTGCATTTGTTTACTCTTCCATTGATAATCGGACACCCCGGATATTTTTCCAAAGAATTTTCATTTGTAATATTTAAGCAGTTATGTAGCTCTAGAATCCTATGGTTCGAGATGCCATTTGTGGCTTGGAAGCTTGATTTATGATAATTAACTTTTTGTCCAGAAATTTTACAGTATGAATCAATTATTGATCTCACTTTCAGCCCGGCATCCATGCTACCTTTTGTGAAAATAATGATGTCGTCACCAAAGGAGAGGAACGGAATTCTAGGGCCATCTCTACCAAAAGGGAAGCCAATGGAGGTTCTATCCAAGTTTGCTTCAGCTGAGAGTTTTTGTGCTAGGATTTCGACCCCTAGAATAAATAGGAAAGGAGATATCGGGTCCCCTTGTCGGAGAACTCTGGATGGAAGGAACAAGTCTGTAGTGCCGTTGTTTACTAACACCGAGAAAGAAACCATCGTTACACATTCCATAACCCAAGAAATGAAAGTATCGTGGAACCGAAATTTTTGTAATACCTTTTTTGTGAAATTCCAATCAACTCTATCATATGCTTTCTCCATATCTAGTTTTATTGTCATCCAACCCTCACGACTCTTACGAGATCGGAAAGAGTGAAAGATTTCATGAGCTATTAGAACATTATCTTGAATAGCTCTATCGGACACAAATACACTCTGCATAAGGTGAATAAGTTTACCAATAATTGTTTTAATTCTATCTGTCAAGATTTTAGAAATAACTAGTGAGCATGCCCGTACTACGCACGGGACTTATTTTAATATATATTTTTTATTAATATATTATCATTGTTATTTTATTAATAATAATTTTTATCTCTAAAAGTTTTAATATGTTTAGTTATCTTTGAAATTCGACAAATATGTTAGCTTGACTCTATTTATCTTCTTACTCATATGTGATTCAACTATATAAGTAAAAAAAAATGATACAATTGCTTTAGAAATGCATGTTGTAGTTATAGAGGACTTATTTTAAATATATATTTTTAATTAATATATTATCATTGTAATTTTATTACTAATAATTTTTATCTCTAAAGTTTTAATATGTTTATATATCATTGAAATTTGATAAACAAATTAACGTGGCTCTATTTATCTTCTTACTCACTTCTACATGCAATTCAACTATATAAGCAAAAAAAGTGATAATTTCTTTAGAAATATTGCATGTGTTTAGGTTTAAAACAAATAAAAAACAATATACTATATACTTGAAAAACATTGCAGTTGTAGAGATTTGATCTCTTGACCTCGTGGAATGGAACTATACCTATAACCAATCAGCTACAACAACCTTTGATTTTTTTAAGTAAATATTAAATATATATTAGATTTATTTGTATGTATTTAATTAGGTGCAATTAATGGGATTTCACCCAAATTATATATATATATATAGATAGCTTGACTCTATTTATCTTCTTACTTATATGTGATTCAACTATATAAGTAAAAAAAAATGATACAATTGCTTTAGAAATGCATGTTGTAGTTATAGAGGACTTATTTTAAATATATATTTTTAATTACTATATTATCATTGTAATTTTATTACCAATAATTTTTATCTCTAAAGTTTTAATATGTTTATATATCATTGAAATTTGGTAAACATATTAACGTGGCTCTATTTATCTTCTTACTCACTTCTACATGCAATTCAACTATATAAGCAAAAAAAGTGATAATTGCTTTAGAAATATTGCATGTGTTTAGGTTTAAAACAAATAAAAAACAATATACTATATACTTGAAAAACATTGCAGTTGTAGAGATTTAATCTCTTGACCTCATGGAAAGGAACTATACCTATAACCAATAAGCTACAACAACCTTTTGATTTCTTAAGTAAATATTAAATATATATTAGATTTATTTTTATGTATTTAATTAGGTGCAATTAATGGGCTTTCACCCAAATTTATATTTAGATAGATAGATAGATAGATAGATAGATAGAATAGATTTTATGTATGAATAAAATAAACAGTCGTTTCCAATCATTTTATGGTTCAGCCACATTTTATTCGACTTTAAGAAGAAGAAAAAAATGATGCCACGGTTTCTTTATTTATCTTTTTATATAGGGACATGCATTATCGCATATGGTCGGGTATGAAGCCACGTTTAATAATAAATAATAAATGTGTAGGCTGGATCTCTATCTGCACCCAAGATGAAAAGCTGAACAGCCCCGGTTTTCTACTAAAATTTGGTCAGTCATAATAAATTGGACTCGGAGTATTAGTTGATGCTATATTGTGAATTTGTGTATGGTATGTTAAAAGAGATTTAAATTTGAATCTTATTGAAAATGTTGAGTACGTGAGTGTGACCATGGCCTTTAGATATTGTCCTTGAAAAATAAAACATTAACTACCAGAAAAGCGCAATATAGCCTCGAATTTATTGACAACGAAATACTTCGAGGGTAAGTTTGTAGCTATTGCCCTCAAATATACCCTCGAACAAATATTTCGGGTGTAATTACCATTGAAATAAAAACGAGACTATTTTTCCATACTAAATACTTTCGAATATATATTTGGAGGGCCAATTCGAGGGTAAATTAGGCACGAAAAAAAAATCGAGGGTACTTTTTTAAGGCTATGGCAAAGGGATCTTACCAATGAGTTTGATAGATGGTACACTCGAGGCTACTATCAATGGTATACAGGATGAAATTTTATTTTGAGGGTAAAAACGAGGGTATAATCACTCAAATTATTTATGAGGCTAATTTTGAGGGTACATTCGATACTAAATGGTTACCATATTTTTTGGTGGCGAACAACATGGCTATATAACTTCAAAATATATTTTCGAGGGTAAATTGAATTTCTATTTGAGGGTCATTTCGAGGGTAAAACTATTTGTCATTTTTAATGCGCGCATTCAATAGCCCCAACTACTTACTTCACTTTATCAACCAACCACAACAAAAAATTCAAACCCTTTACACTCTTTCCTCCTCGTACAATGTTCTTTCTCCCATTCTTCCACAAATTACAGATCTCATTCTCATTTTTCTTGTTTTGATCAAGAGCTTTGTAGTTTTCAATCTTCGTTTCCGGTATGTATTATCATTTTGTTATTTTCATAAAGTTATATATTATGAAAGGAGAAAAATGTATTTTTGTTTGAAACCCCTCCAAAGATAGATATAAAATGTAGTTTGATTGCCCTTGTAAATATAGTACGATTATTGATTACTCTCGTTAGTAGCCTCGAGTTCTTATTTTGGAGGGTAAATGTAGTGTGATTATTGATTAGCCTCGTTAATACCCTCTAGTTCTTATTTTCGAGGGCATATGTGTGATTATTTATTACCCTCAGAAATACCCTCGAGTTCTTATTTTCGAAGGTACAATAGTTTCATTACCCTCCTTAATGCCCTCAAGTTCGTATTTTCGAGGGTACAATAGTTTCATTACCCTCGTTAATGCCCTCAAGTTCGTATTTTCGAGGGTATCATAGATTGCACATTTATCTTGCCATGTAGCTACGAAATTATGATTTTGAGGTTATATGCGATGCTAAATGGCCCCTAATTGTCCTTTCAAGGGTACTCTCCAGGGTATATTCCTGGGTAAACTTATAATCTTTTTGGGTCATATATCATCATATTAATTATTTCTTCAAATTTTGTTCCCTTTGTAATATAATGTCATTGCTAATATTTGTAGATGGGTAACCGTGATTGGATGTACATAAGGCATTTACCCGATGGAGGTGGTTGGAATGAGGAATTTCTCGATGGAGTTGGAGAATTCCTCAATTTCGCAAAATCACAAGGCCAATATATGGATAAAGAGAAGATCATGTGTCCTTGCACTGAATGTAAGAATGGGAAATTTAAAGATGTTGAGACGGTACGTGTTCATCTATTTAAAAAAGGTTTTATTGATAATTATTATCGATGGATTTCACATGGAGAATCACCCTTGATTGAAACTCCACTAACTCAAGATCGGACTAGATCTGACATAGATTGTTTGAGCTTCTTTGGAGTAGGAATGGATATATTTGATAATTTGAATCCTTGTCAGAGAATGGTATTTGATGCAGCTGGGCCTAGTTTTGTTCCTTCTCAATGGTTCGATGTTGGTACTTCAGATGTCCCTGTTAATGATATAAATAGTCAGGGAGAGGGGTTGGAAAGCACAACAGAGCTTGCCGAAGAGATTCCATATCAAACGGCGACTTTTGGTCTTACTAATGATAGCACTTCGTATTTATCTGATAGATTTTTTGATGTGTTGAAGGCATCAGAAGATCCTATTTATCATGGTTGTGATGTTTCACAATTGTCTGCAGTGAGCAGTTTTTTTTCATTTAAAGCCGATTACAACTTGCCACAAGCCGGATATGATAGACTTATGTATGAAGTGGGTAGACTCTTACCATCGGACCATAGCCTTCCTGCGAGCTACTATGAGAGTGGGAAGTTAGTTGCAGATTTGGGCTTACCAGTGAAGAAGATACATGTATGTCCCGAAGGATGCATGCTATTTTGGAAGGAGGATCTTAATGCTACACATTGTAAGTTCTGTAATAGTCCCAGGTACAAGCAGCAGCAGACTAGGAAAGGGAAATCTATTCCTCGAAAAGTGCTTAGATATTTGCCCTTGATCCCACGTCTGCAACGATTATATGCAATGGAGGACACAGCCCCACACATGCGTTGGCATGCTGAGCACGAAACCGAAGAAGGACTCATTTGCCACCCTTCTGACGCAGAGGCTTGGAAACATTTAGACAATACATTTCCAAATTTTGCATCAGAGGTTCGAAATGTCAGGTTAGCTTTGCTTTATGTTCAGATGACTCATCCTATACAGTCGTGTTGAAAGTCTTTTGTTTTGGTTAAAAGTATTATGTTAAATAGGATTAAAAAATGTGTGATATTATAGTTGAGTTTAATTGCAAATGTGTGTTATTATAGTTGAGTTTAAAGTCTTGTGTTTAATCAGGGATTAAAAAAATCAATCTGTCTTGGTTAAAAAAAATCAATCAGTGATTAATATGTGTGTGTTTATGTTTTTGGTTGTTTATGATGTTGTAAATATCTAATCTGATTTGTTCCGCTGGAAAAATGTGTGATATTATGCTCCTACATGAGGCTTGTCCATTTTGTTCACATTTTGTAAATATCGAAATGTCAGGTTAGGTTTATGTTCGGATGGATTTGCTCCTTTTGGTATGAATGGCCAACAATACTCGTCATGGCCAGTAATTATTACTCCATACAACCTACCGCCGAGCATGTGCATGCAATCTGCCTATTTGTTCTTGAGCACCATTATTCCAGGTCCGAAAAATCTGAAAAGGCTAATAGATATTTACTTGCAACCTTTGATTGATGAGCTCCTATTGTTGTGGAATCAAGGTGTCCTAACATATGACGCCTATGCAAAGGAAAGTTTTAGGATGCATGCTGCTCTTCTATGGACAGTGAATGACTTCCCAGCATATGGGATGTTGTCTGGGTGGAGTACCGCTGGAAAATTTGCATGTCCTCATTGTATGGAGAACACACAAGCCTTTCGATTAGAACATGGACGAAAGGCTTCATGGTTTGACTGCCACAGATGCTTCTTGCCAACAGACCATCCATTCAGGAAGGATCGGAATAACTTTTACAAAGGGCGTGTTGAGACTGGAGCTTCTCCTCCGTATTTGTCCGGCCACCAGATATGGGAGCGTGTTCAACACATGCCGACTGTTGTTGAATCTCCTAAGGAGTATCCAGATGGTTACAATAGTACTCACAAATTCACAAAGCAGAGTATTTTCTGGACTCTTCCTTATTGGAGACATCTTCTTCTCCGTCATAACCTCGATGTCATGCATATCGAGAAAAATGTATTTGACAACGTGTTTAACATTGTCATGGATGTCAAAGGGAAGACAAAGGACAATTTGAATGCAAGGAAGGACCTTCAGAAATATTGTAAGCGACCAGAGCTTGAAGTAAAGAACGATCATAAGGGTTTGAAACCAAAAGCGGTGTACAGCTTAAGTAGAGAAAAGAAGACAGAGGTACTAAATTGGCTGAAGGGTTTGAGATTCCCAGATGGCTATGCCTCTAACATTGGTCGATGTGTTCATTTGGATGAGGGAAGGCTAGTTGGGATGAAGAGTCATGATTGTCATGTATTTATGCAGAGACTCATCCCAATAGCGTTCAGGGAGCTTCTTCCTTTAGGCATATGGGGGCCATTGACAGAGTTGAGCTTGTTTTTTCAAGCTTTATGTTCATCCACACTAGAGAAGCGTCGTATTAAGGCTTTAGAACGTGATGCACCTCTCATATTGTGTCAGTTGGCAAGAATCTTTCCACCTTCTTTCTTCGATTGCATGGAGCATGTCATTGTGCATTTAGCATATGAGGCTAAATTGGCAGGTCCTGTCCATTATCGGTGGATGTATCCGTTTGAAAGATCCTTGTTCAAGTTGAAAGAGAAATTGAGGAATTCAAATATGACAAGTGTAGAGGGAAGCATAGTAGAGGAATATAAGCGAGAGGAGACGGCGAATTTCACCAAGCATTATCCAGATCCTCAAGATCCATACAAGAGAAAGAGGCCAATCAGGAACAAAGATGATAGAATTGATGATGACTATCCTCAAATTTCGATATTTAATCATCCAGGTTACCCAAGTGGTAAGGAAAGTATTTTATGGATGAATGACGAGAAAGAGTTGCATGTGTCACATACATACATCTTGCTTAATTGTCCAGAGGTTGAATCATATGTCAAGTAAGTCTATAAATACAAAAAGACGTGCATTCATATGATTTTGAGCTTAAATTGAGTATTTATATACAAGTTCATGTGTGTGCAGGCTATTTATAGAAGAATGTGGTGCAGATGCTCTTTCAAAACATTTTCTACAATGGTTTAAAGATTATGTAAGTACTCATATGTCTTTATACCCCAATATGATGTGATATTTTTCCAATAATTTTTATAAAATGAAATAAAGATAGTTTTATATACATGCTACATTTGATTAATTTGTAGGTTTTCAAAGCACCCCAACATACTATTGATCCTCTCATTCTTAGTCTAGCTTATGGACCAAGTAGGAAGGTGCTGTCATGGCCTGCATACTACATAAATGGTTACAAATATGAAACCTTAGAACGTGGTAAAGATAAAGTAACCATGAATAGTGGTGTGTGTGTACAAGCTTCAGTTGGTGAAACACAATCAGATTTCTTCGGGATGATTGAAGAAATTTTGGGATTTGAGTTCACCGGTTTTCCCTGCAAGAAGATTGTGTTATTCAAGTGTTTATGGTATGACCATAGTATTCGAGGGACAAACATCCATGCACAATACCGATTGCAAGAGATTAATGTGAGAAGACGGTACACCAATTATGAGCCTTTTGTTCTAGCCCAACAATGCATTCAAGTGTACTATGCAAGTTATCCTGGGGCAAGTCGTAGTCGTGCAGATTGGAGAGCTGTGTGCAAGATAAAGCCTCAACGCAGAGTAGAAGAGAGATGGACAATGAAGAAAATTCCCGATGAGCCGTTGCAACAAGATGGCATTGAGGTCATCGGGGAACAATTTGTAGGTGCAACTGTTGATCAGTTACCGACAAATCTATCAGTTTCAAGTGAACTAGATGAAGGAGCATATAGTAAAGATAGTGATAATGATAATTTTGAGATCGAAAATGAGAATGAAGGAGAAGATTTTCCTTCCGAGTCTGATACAGAAGTAGAGTACGTGGAAGACGATCATGTAGTTGAAGATGATGATGATACATCCGACTAGAGTAAGTCAATTTATTTATTCCTGAAATTTATTTTGATTAAAATTTATTTCTTAAATTTATCTCTTAAATTAAAATGAGCGGGACACCAAAATTTCAATCAATGTAATTTCCCGGTTTATGAAAATTTAGGAGGTAAAATGTGTGCGTTTTTTTTTTAGCAGTAGGCGGTGGTATAAAAGGAACAGTTCACTTTTTCTAACCCTAGATTTGTTCACTCCTCTCCAGCTCTCCTTGTTCTCGCCTGGGAGGCGGCTCTCGCTTCTCGCTTCTCACTTCGATCTCGCTTCTCGGATGGCTTGAAGACAGGTCCCTCGTCGCTGCTCCTTCCGCTTCCCTCCGCTGCTCCCTCCGACCTCTCAGCCGCTTCCCTCCGCTGCTCCCTAGTCTCGCCGTTAGTCTCAGCCGCTTCCACCATGGTAAGCAATCCTAATTTCCCTTTTCTTGTTGTTCAATTAATACAGAACTTGGAAATTAAGCCTTTGATTAAGGTCGAATAGAAAGATGTTTATCATGGAGTGAATGTATGGTCATGTTAATGTGAAAGCAACGATATTAACAAGAAAAAGGAAAACCGGGAGTCATCAAATACATTCGACGAAGCATTGGGCAGAATGCCAGCATCCTTCAAGAAATTTGCCTGAAAAGCTCCCAGTCCCTTCTTAACAAGCTTTCTAATTTGCGTGTTTTGAGATCAAGACGAAGAAAAACCGGGAAATTTACCTTAATTTCTTTTCCATGGTGGCTGAGCTTTTCTTATTTTTACTTGAGTTCTCTTCTAGTTTTAAGAATATTTTCTCCTATGATATTGATAGTTAAATGTTGCCTTCATCTATTTTGCATCAGTGGTTTTTAGTGTTTCTACTGCATTAGCATATTTTTTTTAAAACATACTCTCTTTTCTCACTGTGCCAGGTCCGTTTCATGAAGTGAGGAGAAGACGAGACAAGAAGAAAGAAGTAAGATCACCTGAGTCTTTTTATTCTGATGTTTTATTTGAGGATGAACTGAGTGATTAGTTGTTACATTTTATTGCTTGTTAATTTAAAACAAATAATTGTATGTATGTCTTTCTCGAGTTCATGGTTTTAAACCTTTGATTGATCAGTTGTTACATTTTATTCCAAGTTCTGTATTAATTGAACAACAAGAAAAGGGATCTTCATCCTAATTTCCCGGTTTATATTATAGTTTTGGTTAGGTTATATTATATTTGAGTTTATTTGCAAATTTGTGTGATATTATATTCCTACATGAGGCCTATTCATTTTGTTCACATTTACATGTCTTTAGGAACAATATGCAGCCTAGTGAGACAGGAAAACGTCGTATTCTTCTTCAGCGCAGCCTATTTTCCACAACTCCTAGTGTCCCACCTAATGCTCCTGCCCTCGCCCCGACTACTAGTGGCCAGCCTAGTGCACCTGCCCTCGCATCGACTCCTAGTGGCAAGCCTAGTGCTCCTGCCCTTGCCTCAACTCCTTCTTGCCAACCTAGTGCTCCTGCCCTTGCCCCGACTTCCACACCTACTGATGGTCAGCTTAATACTCCGTTAAATGAGGATGAACACAGCTCTACCCAAACTCCTGTTGCTAGATCAGCTGCTGGATCGTGTGCTCTACCTTTGGGTGGTGGACAGAAGAGGGAATACGTAGGACTTTCTGGGCCTGATGTCTAGTAAGTGTTGAATTATAATTTGTTTAAAGCTTCATTTAATTGGATATAATAGTTTCTTTCACCTTTTTTCTTACTTTTATATGTTTCTTATTCATATAGTTGCTTTGAGCCCCATCAACCAGCGTATAAGAAGACGACTGAGATCGTCCGTGGTTACTACAAGGGTGATTGGATGAGTCTGAACAAAGTTCCCGTAGATGTGAAGAATGTATGGTTTAAAGAGTTTGAGGTGATGTGTTATTACATGTTTTTTATTTTGAACAAATAACATTCTTTAAATTGACTTCAATAATATAATTTATATCTTTACTAATTGTATTGATGCAGAAGCGCTTTCATTGGGATGCTCTTAATGTGCAAATGCGAAAAGCATTTCTCCATCAAGCGGCGAATCACATTTCCAATGTCTTTAAGGGACATCACCAGAGGAAGACCATTCCTGATTTTGTGACCGCTGAACAATGGGCCAGAATGGAAAAGAAAAGAAAAACAGATCCAAATATGATCAAACAGGCTGAGGCAAATAAGCGAAACAAAGCTTCTCAGAAGGCGATTGATTCTGGTGTCTATCATGGGGGTTCTCGAAAGTTGACAAAGTGGATCAAAGTAGTTGTAAGTTTACAAAGTTTCTTATTCAATTTACTATTGTTGTTCAGTTTTGCTTTCCTTGATCAATATGTGTGTATTTGTTTCAAGCTACTGTTTCTTTTTATGGGGCTGCACGAGGCTTGATTGTTTCAAGCTACTATTTTTTTTGGGTGCTTCAAGCTACTGTTGATTTCAAGCTATTGTTTTAATTTTATTTTAGTGTTGATTTTAGTTTGTTTAATTGCTTGATTTCATAATGTTTTGGTTAGATTATATTATAGTCGAGTTAACTATTAGCTACTGTTTTGATTGATTTTAGCTGCTGGTGTACATTGATTTAACTGTTAACTATTAGCTACTGTTTTGTTTGATTGATTTTAGCTAAAGTCGGGTTGACTTTTAGCTACTTATTTGATTGATTTTAGTTTGTTTAATTTCATAATGCTTTGATTTCATAATTGCTTAATATTAGCTGGAAATATGTACTGTTGACCTTTTTTTTTAATTCTTTTTACATTTTTGTATTTTTGTAGGAGGAGAAGGAAGGGAAGAGGCCAAAGATTTCTGATATGGTGCAGAGGTTGTTCTCAAAGGATGGGGTTTGGACGGGATCTCGACCTGCCGCCATTGTGGTGAGTCTCCCTTAATAATACTATTGATTTAAGTTATATGGAAAATGAAAATCCCTTAAGTGATGAAATGACTTGAGCTTTTTCATGGCTTGGGGGCTTTTGCCTTTTCGAAACTATCAGTTTAGTGCTCACTTGTGGTTGCTAAAAATTCTTATTGATTTGCTTATTTGAATCTTTGCATCTACTGCTGCAAAAACAACATTTTTATTGCTACAAAATAGTTATTTGATGTTGTAAATCATGCATTGCTATCTTGAATTTTTGCTGAATTTTTGAACTTGTTTAAGTTATTTGTTGCCGATGCAAACAACTTGTTTATGCTTTGCTGAATTTATGCTTTGCTGAATTTTTTAACATGTTTGTTGCTAGTGCTGAATTGCCTATTTGTTGTTGAATATATAGGAGAAATATGAAAATCTAGCTGCTACTCAGCCACTAACTGAGCCGATTTCAGAAGATGGTGTTGAATGTGAATATCAAGAGAGAGAAATTGAGAAGCAATTGTGGAGTGAAGCGTGTGGTGTGTAACGACCCGAAATTTAAGTACCCGAATTAACCTCCATAAACCTACTTAGAAGGTAAATAAGGTTCGGAATACTAGATTATCGGGGAACGTTATAGAAGAAGTTTGATCTTCTTCCGTGAGCTTTGGATCTTACGACCGAGTACGAGTTATTATTAGGTTCATTTAAGCGGAAGATTTAGTTGTCAAAAAATGGGGATTGCGAACCCCGAAAAGATCGTAAGCCCGTTGGAGGCTTCACCTGTCCTAGACTATCGCGAAAACGTTTCGAATAGAAATAAAAGCGGAAATCATAAATACAACAAAACGCCACGGCCACGCCGGGTCAAAACGATAAAAGTATGAGCAAAAGAGTACGATTGTCAAGTGCCTCCCTCACTCTAATCGTCCAAAAGGTCTGTCCCGAAACCCATCCACATAAGCAAGTCATATCGGGTAAGGGGTACCTGAATCTAAAAAACAAGAAATATATCGGGGTCAATCATCGGAAATATGCACACTCCGTGCCATATAAAGAGGCATACTTAAACTACATGAATGTTAAAATGCAACACATAAGCAAGTGTATAGATATATATAAATGCGAAATAAACACACAAGGGCCCGTATCATCATCATAATCATCAGCATCATCATCCTTCTCAAACGTACTCATCCTTCTCAAACATTAGGGCGATCCAACGGTTGGATCAAGAGTTATTATAATTTTAGTAACCAGTGTTTATAATGACTCGGTTAGAAAACTTGGCTAAGGGAATGCTAAGAATATGGTTAAATATGTGATGGCATAACCGAAACTTAGAGCATATAAAATACAGAAATGAAGTATACCCATAACTTGGCTTATGATCCGATAAGAAGAAAATCGATTATGTGATAATACGATATAGATTATAACTGGTTAAGTCCGGATCACTTAACCAAAGTGCGTAATCTATAGAATCGTGAACCTTATGTGGATGTATGATGATTATTAGGTTGGGTACATTGCATTAGAATACCACCTAATGAAAGCTTAATGAAATTAATAGGCTCTTGTTGATTGGATCCTTGGTTGTGCACTTTATTGCTTGCTTATTCTCCGGACTCCAGGTAAGTCCCCTGGACTTACTCATGATGGATTTATGTGATACTCTTTGTCTTATCGAGAGTCTTCATGCATCACGCGACCTAGTAACATGTTTAGGAATATAAACTGGTAATATGACGTAGGATGAACTTAGTAAATCCAATAATTCATATGTATGTTATGTGTCTATGGTAGGACGGCCATCAGAATCTAAATGAATGACTTATATTCGATGGAACACGAATGAAATAATGAAAGGCTTATGATGAGAAAGAATGAGTATGTTTGAGAAGGATGAGTACGTTTGAGAAGGATGATGATGCTGATGATTATGATGATGATACGGGCCCTTGTGTGTTTATTTCGCATTTATATATATCTATACACTTGCTTATGTGTTGCATTTTAACATTCATGTAGTTTAAGTATGCCTCTTTATATGGCACGGAGTGTGCATATTTCCGATGATTGACCCCGATATATTTCTTGTTTTTTAGATTCAGGTACCCCTTACCCGATATGACTTGCTTATGTGGATGGGTTTCGGGACAGACCTTTTGGACGATTAGAGTGAGGGAGGCACTTGACAATCGTACTCTTTTGCTCATACTTTTATCGTTTTGACCCGGCGTGGCCGTGGCGTTTTGTTGTATTTATGATTTCCGCTTTTATTTCTATTCGAAACGTTTTCGCGATAGTCTAGGACAGGTGAAGCCTCCAACGGGCTTACGATCTTTTCGGGGTTCGCAATCCCCATTTTTTGACAACTAAATCTTCCGCTTAAATGAACCTAATAATAACTCGTACTCGGTCGTAAGATCCAAAGCTCACGGAAGAAGATCAAACTTCTTCTATAACGTTCCCCGATAATCTAGTATTCCGAACCTTATTTACCTTCTAAGTAGGTTTATGGAGGTTAATTCGGGTACTTAAATTTCGGGTCGTTACATGGTGGACCTAGTCATGGGAGAATATATGGATTAGGGGAAGAGGGTAAAGCGCTTATTCGCACTGGCAAGGTGAGTGCTCCCTCCATCCAAGGCAAATCTTCGCAAGCTCGTGATGAAAATCGTGAGCAAGCCTATCGAGACGAGGTAAAAGAGCTACGGAGTACTATTGCCGATCTTGTGAAGAATCAACAAGAATTTCAATCCACCATTATTCACCTACTTCAAGGAGGTCAAGTTCCACCATCTACTTCCAACTCTTAGTTCTTGTAGGTAGGTAGTATGTGCAAGTTTGTGCAAAACTCTAACCAGTAAACTAATTCATGTGCAAATATTTTGGGATCGATTTGCACCTTTTATTTAGGGAGTTGGTGGGAATATATGTGTTGGTTGGGATTATTATAGGTCATTTTAGATAGTTAAGTTTGACTTGTGAGATTGTGGATAATTATAACCACATGGAGTTACTGTTGGTTGTTGGCCATTGGAGTTACTGTTGGCTATTTAAACTAGCATTTTGTGATGGCTTTATTATGAAATTTAGGATTTTTTATAATATATCTTGTTTATGTTTGTTAATTATTGTCATTTAAAACAAAATGCTCATTTCATACAGCCTCAAATTTAAGAACAAAAAGAATTCGATGCAAGTAAATTTAACCTCGAATTTGGTCAAAAAAATTTAAAGATTAAATAAATTTAACCTCAAATTTAGGAAGGAAATTGCTAAACTTAACCTCCAAAAATTTTAATGAAATAGGCCATTTCAATTTGTTGCACCACCCTTTAGCATCGTTACTACCCTTAAAAAAACGGTAGCTAAATTGGATGCTATTTTACCCTCGAACCTACCCTTATTTTATTTAGAAGCTATATATCGATACTACTTAGCCTCGAAAGCTATAACCTCGAAAATACACACAAATTCTAGTTCAAGGTAATTTGAAGGCTAAATAGCATTAAATTTAGTTTCGAAATAGTTCGAGGCTAATAGTCTAGAAATTACCCTTCAACGTATTTTGGGGCTATTTTACCCCCGAAGCAATATTTTCGAGGCTAAAGTTCGTGGCCGCATTTAACCTCGCTCTTCTAGCCCTCAAATTCTATTTCGAGGGCGAATCCGATGGTAGTTTCGAGGGTAGCATATTTTCGAGGCTATATCCGAGGTTGTATTCGTTGTGAAATTCGAGAGTATAGACGCGTTTTCTGGTAGTGATTATCAGTTAAATAAAATATATTTAGATAGGTATTATCAGTACCGACTTCCAGAGTCGGTATCGGACTGGGTCAATTGACTAGGACTGCATCGGGCATGTCATTCCACCTATGGTTTTTAGGATCGGGATCATAGTGTGGGATCGAGATAAGGGTGTAGGATCGGATCGTAAGATCGTAGGATCCTAGACAAAAATTAAAAATAAAATAAAAACAAACCATCCTAAACAAATACCTTAATTTTAAAATAAAACTAAGTTTTTCCTCCATTAAACAAATTAAGTAGCTAAAATAGTCCAATAATAAGCACTTAACATTCATAATTTATCAAGAATAATGTCTCAAAAGGTGACAAACAGACAAGGATAATGTTTTAAAATATGACAAACATACAAGAGATAAATCACACATCCAAATATCCAATGACATCTCTACTTTCAAATGTTATCATCGCAATTAACACATCATGAACAATTTCAGGCGCTCGGACGTGGATTTGTCGAGTTGAGTAACGAAACAAAGGGCATTCAACGTCTTCACTCTTCTGCCTTCAATTTCTAAGGAGAAGGCTGCCAAAAAAATAAAAGTAAAAAAAGTAAAAAGTAAAAAGGTTCATCGTATCCAGAAGGCCCAATATCCAAACAAAACAAACACAATTACACAAATATGGGTTTTGCTTCGGTAGATCCTAGGTAGATCATACAGATCCCATAAGATCCTAGGTAGATCCTAGCACGAAGGAGTCTATATGCCCGATCCGGATCAAAACCTTACCTAGAATCGTAGGATCGTAAGATCCGAATCGGGATCCTAATAACCATGATTCCACCGATACCGATTGTTAAGGACGGCACCGAGCTCACTGACACACCTGGAAGTCGATAGCGGCACGGTGCGGTTGGCGATATTTTGCATTGTGAATAGCAAGACGGTTTTAGTTTGACACAAATTCTGAATTTGGTGCCATGGAGGGGTTGAAAATCCCAAATTGTTGCAAGCGCTTGATATTGCCCTAATTAGGGTTGTAAAACTTTTGCATTTGCAATGGGAAATGCCGAAATGATGAATGATTAGGGTTCTTAATTTTTTTAACCGAAATTTTTTTTTTAATTATTGAATGTTTCATTATTCATTCTTGAAGGGTAAGGTTCTTTTCCAAATTTGATGATGGATTATCATCATTATTTAAGGTTGAACAATTTTATTTTTTTTTGGCAATAACATAATTGCGTTTTTTGTTGCGTTCGATTGAGACAATTCAGTTTCTTCTCTCAAAATAATTATAAATCTAACATTGTTGAAAATGATCTATTATGCAATTTTACGAATTTTATTTTGTCAATAATCGTTTTTTCATTTTGTCAATAGACTCGCTCTTTAATATTTTGAGATTTGTAAATATTACCATTCTTCCCCCCCCCCCCCCCCCCAAGCCTTTTTTTCCATATAACCATTCTTTGAAAGTTATATATCCACCCCTTATACTTATTATTTTAGAAGCAAGGTCTTTGTAAAAATTTGCGCCACGTGTCCTTAGTTGAGCAACCTTGAGAATTCCCATCAGCAGCCCACATTCTCTCTTCAAGTTAAAAAACCACCTCCTTTCAAGCGGTTTTTCAGAAAATTAACCTCCTTCTAATGTTCTCTTGCAGGCGTCTTCTTCAGGGACAAGCAAATCGGATTGATGACGGGGCAAACGAGGGTGGTGACGGCGAGAGATTGCTCAATCCTGTGGCAGATAGACGAGGGTTGCACCGATTCGACCGAGACAGATTAACTATTTGGCAACTCGGGTGGAGGCGGCTCAATCGACGATTCAATCATGTGGCAGGCAGACGAGGGTGGCGGACACAGAAGGCGGTTCAATCGGCGACTCGGGTGAAGAGTATAAAGCTTTCCCAATCCTCAACGATGCGATCGGAGATGGCCAGGATTAAGTGAGGTTTTCCGCTTCAGATATCGCCTGATTCACGCTTCGGCAGAAGGAGTAGCCATCTCCGGCACCGGCGACACTCACCTCGACATGTGGAAGAGGGTGGTCGTGTGGAGGCAAGTGGAGAAGCGATTCCGGAGAGTGCTCGACAACTCCCCGACAACCGGTTCAACGCCGCCACCGAGGCTGAAAGTGAGGTTAGGGCCGATGACAACACGCCCGTCGAGGATCCAGCAGAGACTTCGAGGATCCAGCTGAGACTTCGAGGAGATGGAGAAGAAGACTATGGAGATCAACGAGATTCTAGAAGTTCCTATCGATAAGAGGGATAGGGCTTAGCGGATTCAGGTCATCAATCGTTCTGTGGCGGCGATTGCCACTGCACGGGTGATTCTCGCTCAAAAACCTGCCTCGCAGCCACCGCATCTAGCCAAGGAGATTGATATGAGGCACCCTAAGGTCGGATCCGATCCGAAATTGAGCCGATAATCCGAGGTAATTTTTGTTTCTTTTTCTCCCCTGGTGCTACTGTTGCTATTGTGCAATTATTGAGCCATTGTGGTATTGAGTCAATCTTTGATTCCATTTTCATAAAAAAAATTAACCTTAATTATCAGAAGATGAGTTGAGGAAGCATATCCAGTAGGACCAGTACTAGCATCACATTACAATCTTTTATCCCAAAGGTAGTCTCTTGGAGGTATGAAAAGTTTGGACTTTCCTATTTTATCCTGAGCTTCTCCTATCAATTTGTAATCCAATAAATTATCGAAATTGAGAAACTAGGCTTTTTAGGTTTTGTGCTATTTTTGAAGTTTTTTTCCTGATTATATTATTTGTGTAGATTTCGAAGCTTTAATTTTCTTGCCTGATTTTAGGTTGATTACATATGTCTTATGTGTAATAAGTATTATATACTGAGTATATGGGTATATCCTGTGTTCAAAGCAGAAGATGGGTGTGGTGCCGTGTTGGTTGAGGAGGGAATATTTTTACTTAGTTACTTTGGGCGATACCGTTGTTTATTAATGTCATTCTAGGCATCATTTATTGCACAGTAACAACAATCACATTTTTATCTGAGAATTAAGTAGTTACATTGAATAATGCCTTTTTTTTTACCATTTCTTTACTTAATTGCGTATCCTCAAACACTGCACTTCTATAGTTTTATATTCTAGTGTTCTGAGTTGTGATGGTATGTTTGTCACAAGAAGTAGATGAGTTAATATTGAAACTGAAAGGGTGTGGTTGCATTTCAATTCCAACATAAAACAATTATGTGAAGTGGTGATCAGTGAGACTGCTGAGATGTTATTTCACTTGACTTGTAAAATTTTCAGCTTCAACAAATTGCATGTGTGAGATAATTGAATTTTTTAGGTACGTTGTGCGTGATGAACTGAGGATAGTTCTTTTTTCAATTGTCAGGTCATGCTAGATACTGTTGGTGCTGAGATGCAAGTTGTTAATAGAAGCAATCAAGCAATCACACTCAAAGGAAATGAATTTGTCACACTCACACCAAACCAAGGAATTGAGGCTTCTTCGGAGCTACTTCCAATCAACTATGCTGGACTTTAAAAGGTTTGTGAACAACTTAACACTAAAATTGTACTCCATATAGTCTATCTCTCCACATTGGATGGATTGGTCATGGACGAAGCATCATAATGGAGCATTGTAATTCTTAATCCCAGTGCAGTGCCTTAAGTGTATTTTGAAATGTTCAACTTTCAAAAGGAAGTTCAATTTCTAACGTGAAAGGTGATTTGCAAAAATTTGCATATTCCATGCTACTCAATTGACATGATTTCCCCAATGCTCACAACACATATAATTGTTATACTTTCCTCAAGGCATTTTGGCATTCCTATCTAACTTAAGGAGTTCTTTTCCCCTGGTGCAAGTGAAGTTAATGGTTGATATCAATCTTTATCCAACATTTTTCGGTTATACTAGGCTGTCAAGCAAGGAGATACCATTTTCATGGGTAAAACATGTTCACAGGAAGTGAAACGACTTCTGTTTGGCTAGAGGTAAGAGAAAGATGAATTATTGTCCCATATGAAAGGAGATCAAATTCCCTTTTCCCAGTTTCCTTGATTTACTCTATGAGATGTCTGTTTCGGAATAGTTGTTGAGATCTTACTGGTAAATCTGAATAGTTTTCTTCCAGGTTTCTGAGGTGAAAGGCAATGATGTGGTTTGTTTGGTTAAGAATTCTGCAACTTTAGATGGATCATTGTTCACCTTGCATGCTTCTCACGGGTTCCAATATATTTTCGTTGGAATATGTTTACTCAATTGATGAAATTTGTCAAATTGAAGATTATAAATCATTGATCAAATTTCATCATCGGATAATGGTGTTATTCAAGTGAAATAAAAGGTTATAAATTGTGAATTGATGGATTTAATTTCATTGCTCATGTGGTGTTCAATGAATTTCATCTAAGTATTTAATATTTCACATATGGAATTGAATTTAAAATTAATTTTTAAAGTGGGCCATATTGAAATTAATTTATAATTTATATTAATTTGAGAGGTATAATTTATAGTACTTTTTTCTAACTAACGGTCTAAGACATTATAAAACACACATTAAATATCATTTTTTTATTCTTTAGCTAAATATGGTTTAATTTATACATTTAAACTTAAGGTATCTTTATCAAATCGGTTAAAATATAAACCAATTTAAAAGGTGTAACACGGTAAGATAAAGTATCGTAGATGGTCCAAACTCAATTTTCTTAAGCCTAAAACTATAAGGTTTATTTTCTTTACCTTCAATTAGGATGTATCTTAATTAGGAGAAGCGTGAAAGCGGCTGATTTACTATTCTTTGTCAAATTTTAAGTATCGATCATCTCAAGAAAATAAAATTTAAAAGAACAACATGACAAGAAGCATGTGCAATATATTAGTAGAAAATTGACATGTTCGATGAAATGTATTTGAGTATTTAATATTTCAAATATGGAATTGAATTTAAAATTAATTTTTAAACTGGGCCGTATTGAAATTGATTTATAATTTAGACCAATTTGAGAGGTATAACATTTTTTTAATGTTTTGTCCTCTTAGGGTTTATATACTGAAATAGAGAGTTACCTTTTTTCTAATTAATTAAGGGTCTAAGACATTATAAAAAAAGACACACTAAATATCATTTTTTTTTAATTCTTTAGCCATATAGGGTTTATACATTTAAAGTTAATGTATCTTTATCAAATCGGTTTATAATTTAGACAAATTTAAAATGTGGAACATGATAGGTAATAGATAAAGCATCATAGAGGGTTCAAACTCAATTTTCTCAAACAAAAAACTATAAGGCTTCTTTTCTTTGCCTTCAATTCGGACGGATGTTAGGAAAAGTGTGAAAGCGACCGATTTACGACTTATTGTCAAATTTGAAGTATCGATTATCTGAAGAAAACAAAATTTCAAAGAACTAACACAAAACATGGGCAATATGTTAGTAGGAAATTGATGCGTCGAATATTTTGTTTAATACGCCAAACTCGATCGAAAATATTGTGAAAAATTCCGAACAAGGTTCGGGAAAACAACTAGTTACCCTTTAATTTTGACCATCAACTAATGGTTATAGTTACGGCTTTTCCAGCCAATAGATGTTTTTAGTTGAGATAAATGTGTTGACACTAGTCTTCCAAATTAACATACATTATAGGAGATTTTAAACTTTGTTGGCTTTAGAAATCAGGATCAGTGGAGACAATGGATCCCCATACGGCCATACCCAATAAATTTTATTGGGCATCACAATTTTGACACAAAAATTTATGACTAAATCTAAAAGGGAAGTGGAGTTTGATTGGATATGGGGAAAGGGGAGTGAAACATTGCCTTTAAATGAATGGAGATGTGGAGTGAAAATGATTGATATCTAATTTTGTTTGCTTCATATCATCCAGGGCTGGCCTTCACCAGTTGCCTTAATGTTTGGCTGCTACTCTAGAGCTACTATACGTATAGTAAATGTTTTGTCAAATAAACAGTTTCGAAACTAGTTTTTTTTTCTTTTTTTTTTAAGTCGGTAAGTATATATTTTGGCTTAAAAACAACTCACTGACACTAGCTTCTTGAGTTAACTAACAGGCATTTTGTCGACACAGAAAACTAGTGTCAACAAACTATTTTCAGACCAAAACACTTGCTAGCTTCGAAAACCGGTCTTAAAACCGTGAATTTAGAGAAAAATTTACCATCCAAATATCAAATTAACCATATAATATATGTAAATATATATGTACACGTGTGAACAAACACCAGTCTATCTAGCCTTATCAGTTCCCTTTAGTGCATAAGAACAGAGACTTATGGTAGAAGAGATAAAGATGATCTGGTGGATGTGTGGGCTTTCTTTACGCGACATGATAGAATAAAAAATGAGGTTATACGGGAAAGAGAAGAGGTCAACAGTATTCAGGTAAGTTGCGAGAGTCAAGACTCCGATGGCATGTGCAGAGGAGAGATCCAAGTGCACACCTGTGCGTAGGTGCGACAAATCTGATGTTAAATTCAATTGTTTATAGTTAGATATAGATAGATGTACTGAGACCCACGGCCTCGCGTGGATCTACCGCCTATGTCATCCCGAGATCCTCGGCCTCGAGTTGAGTCACCACGACCACGGTAGCTTCCTCGACCTCTAGTGGTGGTGTTGTTTACCTCCGGGGAAGGATCCTGAGTGGAGGTTGAATTGATATACGCCTGTGTGCTCTGAATTAGAGAGGTGTTCTGTCTGGAGATCCTGCTTTCTTGCATCAGGAGGTAGGTGAGGGTTTGTTCAGGGTCGGGAAGTATAGGTTGAGTAGACAATGTGGTGACCATGGCATCGAACTCAGTGCCTAGCCCCCTGAGAAGATACGTGACGAATTCGGCGTCACTGGTCGCTTGGCCTGCAGCTTGGATTTGTTGAACCAAAGTTTTGGTTTTGTTGAAGTATTCGGTGACGGTTTCGTCTCCCTTGCGAAGACTGGCGAGTGCGAGTCTTGTCTGGATGATTTGGGCATTGGACCTTGCAGAGTAAAGCCGATGGAGATGGTCCCAGACCTGGCGAGCAGAGTCACAGTCCAGAACTTGAACCATGACAGGTTCAGTGAGCGAGGCGATCAGGATAGCTACCACCAGCTGATCCTTTGCCTGCCACTCTTCAATAGCTGCAGCGTTGTCGTCGGATGGAACGGGGCAAGGATTTGAGCCATCAACAAACCCGAGCATCCGTTGAGAGCGTAGATACGGAGTTAACTGTCTAACCCAGATTGGGAAATTTGAAGGAGTAAGTTTTATGGTGTTTAGAGAGGAAAAATTGGGCAAAGGTGAGGACGATGAAGAAGGAAGATGCAAGGAGACCATTGATGCCTGAATCTGTTGCAAAATCAACTCAGGAGATTGATTTTCAGCCATTGATGAAGAACAACGTTGGTTGTTTTCGATAGCTCTGATACCATAAGGAATCACAATGATTGGATAATGATTAGGAATTTTCCATTCTTCATTGATTCAGAAAGTTGTGTGTTTTGTGCAGAATATATACAACGACATCTGAATACCAATTTGAACAAGATGCTAGACAGCTGTAGCTAGGCAAAACCTATTCTAGAATATTCAAGGGTTTGTCTTTGTTTGATGTGGGCTCGGGCTCGTGTTCATTGGGCTGCTCTGCTTCCTTGCTGTGCTTCTCAGTATTTGGGCTATTATTTAGAACCCTAGCCGATAGAGTAGCTGATGCAAACTAGTTGATTAGAAAGAATAAAATAAATAGATTTGTGAATAGAAAAAGAAAATATCTGAAAAGCTTGAGGTAATTAGTTATTTTAAATCTAATTTTAAATACTAATTAAACTAAAATTTTATATTTACATCATTGAAAACTTTATAATATTAAAACTGAAATCTCCAAAAAAACCACTTGCGTTGTCAGACGGAGCCAAAAGTGTTTTAATAATCAAAATCCCACAACTGCATTGGAAATACTCACTCCGATAAACAATACTCCGTATAAGACATTTTACTATTCTACATGTATTTTAAAGAGTTAAAAAACCTATATACAATATAACTTTTTTGTTAATTTTTTTTCAATTTAATACTTATTAGTATTAAGTATCGAATTATTAAAAATATATGAAAATTAATACAATACTTTATATAATTTTAACTCCATAAAATATGTGTTGAATAGTAAAGTCTCTTGTATTTTAGATTGGAAGAAGTATTAGGTCAGAAATAATAAGTTTCTCTTTCGTTTGAAAAGAAAAGAAAATAAGCGAATAGGATTCAAAATCTTAAAATCTTTGGGATATATCTATATACATTTATATCTAGATATCCACATATAATAAAATCGATGTATAATATCTTACGTAATATTTTGTGGTTGATTCTAGAAAAAAATTCTCACTAAATTTTTTAGTAAAATAATTAACATGTTGTCATAATTGATATAAAGGTATTATAAACCACAATCTACAAAAAAAATTAGTAAAATAATTAACATGTTTTCATAATTGATATAAAGTTATTATAAACCACAATCTACCCATATACATTTTGGTTTATTAATAAAAAAAATATAAATTAAAACTATTTTATAGTCATACTTACTAAAAACTCAATAGATAAATATTTAGTATGTGTTATTTTATTTTTATCTAGATATATTTCTCATAAAATTATCTCCTGCCAAAAAGTTATATTAATAAATAATTAAATAGTTACAATTTAGGTTAAATTAAATCAAATAGAATAACTTTTGGCGGGAGATAATTTTATGAGAAAACTCCAACTCAGAAGAATTGGTTATAAATATAAAAAAAAAAACTATAACCATATATTGTTGTCTCCTTTTCACAAATAATCATCTTTATTTATATATTTTTAAAGGCTGGAGTTGGCAAATTTAATGTGTATCATAAATCCATGCAATTGTTGTAGCGAAAGCCCTTGATGAGAAATATAAAATTAGCATGAAAGTATAGAGATGCCCACATTTTTAAGGTCTAAAAACATCAAAAACATGCAAGTGAAATATGTATGTATCTTTGAATATATATGGATGTGTCATGCATGGTGTATTAATTAGAACAACCAACAAGGAAGCAAAGTGTTGGATGAGAAATCAATTAGTTATTACGCATACTGCACCCGCAGAGCATCACACCAACCATCCTCATAAATGGATGCATTTCCGATCCATATATGTGTGCTTGACAGCTTGTCATGCCGTTGGTACTTTTTATCATTCATTTTTTTTCTCCCATCATACAGTTTTTTTTTTTTTGATGGAGTAAAAATTCGGATGCAGAAATGCTATCCGACAGCATCCTTTCGGATGAGGTTAAGAAGATCTGGATCATTGTGTAACTTGGGATGTGAGGCAATATGGGCAAGGTGTGCAACCTTATCTGTCGCGCAATTACTGGTACGAAGAACGTGAGAGAACAAAACTTTCGTGAAATCCCGTCAAGAGTGCTTATGTCCGCCATAATTAGCTCAATTTCTCATGAGCAAGTAGTTGTGGACTGTAAATGTTTAATGATAATTAAAGAATCCTCTTCGATTATTATTTTATGTATTTTTAGTTCCAGGGCTTTGACAACACCTTTTCTGAGAGCCAGGGCTTCTGTTATTAGGGGTGTTTGTTGCCCAACCTTGTCGTTGCCCATTGCTATTATCCTTCCGGAGCTGTCGCGGATGATGTATCCTATCGAGCATTGCCTATTACCTGATGCGGATCCGTCGAAGTTGAGTTTCATTTTTCCGTCAGGCTATTTCTTTCATTTGGCATTCTTCCTGTTATTTCTCCTGGTTTGGTCGTAATGTGCATCCCTCGGTGTTCTCCTATCAGTTTCCCCTTTGTGTTCCTCTGCTTTCATCCATTCGTTAAAGTATGATTCCACAAGTTTTACAAACCCCGCTCAGTTGGTGGATTTTGTTGTTGAAAGATGAGTTTGTTACGCACCATTCAGATAGCCCACCAGTGAAAAACTACCTTTGGTTGTTGTTGCTTGTCTAGTTGGTTGCCTAATTTAGTTATAAGTTCCTCTATATTCCTTGATACCTTTATATCATCTTTGATTTGACTCTTAACCATCATACAGTATATGGTTGTTGATTGTTTTTGTTTTTTTTTAATCTCCCTAGCTGAATAATTGATTATTTAAATATAAAATTTAAGGAAAAAATTATTCACTCTTTAGATATCATTAATATATAAATACTTCTATTTTTATTTTTTTACTACATCCATTTTATATTTAGATTAATATAATTATAATTTTTTTTATTTGAACCTCTAACCTTCTGAATTCATTGTATAATTACAATGAATTTATTACACAACCCGCCTCGGTCGACCTTTCAAAACACAATCCGACCCGGTCGACTGGACCCAAACACTCAGAAATTTTCCGGGTAATCTGGGTTTCGACCCGATGATCCGATTGACTCGGTAATTGTGACCCGATTTACCAGGTTGATTTATAATTATATGATTAATTTTTTTTATGGAGATTCCAATTTATTACATTTTATAATTACAATCACTTGATCTTTCATTTTCAAATCAACTTTTATATTTATTTGTATTGTGTAATACTCCATCCGATCGATAGTATTTGATTTTTTATTTTTCAACACATTTTTTTAAGAATATAAAAATTCTAAAAATATCAAAATATTAAAACAATTCTTTGCTTATTAATAATTCCATGAAATTATTTTAAAAAAATTATTTAAATTATTTATATTTTATATTATTACATTTTATTAAAAATTACGAGAAATACTAAAAATCAAATGTTTTTAAATAAAATGTAATAATATATAATTATTAAAAATTATGAGAAATAATAAAAATAAAATATTTTAGATCATAGTATATAATTACAAGCACTAGAACTTATGAACAACGTCTTTAATTTTAGAATTTTAAAATTATAGCAAAATTATGAAATCATGATTTTTTTTAATTTAAAAAATAAAAAATGACAAACCCGAAGTGACTCGAAACCCGGTCAAACCCGGGTTTGAGTCAATCCGAATATATCCGGAACCCGTTTTACCTAGGATCCGAAGTGACCCGACCCGAACCCGACGACCTGTTTGACAGGTCTATATATTACCCCATATAGTGTTGTTTAACTAGTTCCATTTCAGTTTGCATCAAATAATACATCTAATGAATATATGATAATTGCATTAAATTGTTGGACTCGTTAATGTAATGAATATAGATAATTGCATTAAATTGTTGGACTCATTAATGTGTTCTTCTTCTCATTTTCCATCACTCTTTTTTTTTTAAATGTTCAAATAATCATCAAGTATTCGTATTATTCTATTTATTTATGGGGTGATTACTAGGATGTCCTATTTTTTTTGCCTATATTAGAAAATTGTCCACCACCCTCTCCATATTAGCTAAATGTCCACTTATGTTGCTGACACTGTTGAAACGAAC
This sequence comes from Persicaria tinctoria, assembly GCA_037127255.1. NCBI lineage: Eukaryota > Viridiplantae > Streptophyta > Magnoliopsida > Caryophyllales > Polygonaceae > Persicaria > Persicaria tinctoria. The sequence continues at coordinate 17,225,306 of JBANSL010000017.1, forward strand.
TTGCTGAAATTGTGCCCCCAAGTGATGGAACGGGATGGAGGTCATTCCGCGTCCCGTCCCTTATATTTTTTGTGGGACGGGACCAGGACGGGATTTACTATTTTTCTTTAATCCCAAATGGGTCTTGTCTCTCAAGGGATGGAACAGGACACACCTTGTCCCTCAAATAAAAAAGATTGTAAAAATAAATAAAAAAATTTCCTATATATTTTACGGTTTGTAAGGGAAAATCGAGCTAAGATTCCTTTCACATAAAAGATTTCAATGATTGGAGACTAGAGTAACATTTCTAAGCTTGACAAATATTTGTTCGCTAGGCAAGTCTTCTATTTGCATGTTTTTTCATATATATACACACAGTATATCCTTGCTCTGGGCTTGTTGTTGTTGTTGGTTATTGTAGTACATTATATTGAAAAATAAAAACGACATTGCATAAAATATCTTAGCGTTAGGAGATGTCACGCAGCGGTAGAATGCATGGTTTTAATACTTAGATATAGATATAGATTTTTTGTGTTTAGATTGCTGCTTTCTTGTTACTTTTCAATTTCAGAGTAGGTTTGGCTATGTATAAATGAGCTTAAGTTTTAAAAAGGATTTTTTTTTTTTTTTTTTTTTTTTTTACCTTTCCGGGGGTGCTTCTCAAAGGTGAAATTGAGGCAGCTGCAATCTCAAGCTTCATCCATCCCAAGTATTATGTTTGATAACACTTTCAGTATCAAGAAGCCCTATAAAAAAGAAGTCGAGAGCTGCGCCAGTGTTTTTGCACCAACTCCCTTGACGCGAAACTTCTCCAGAGCCTAGTCCTTCCATGCATAAACAGAACATCCATGGTGTGATCATCAATCCAATCAACAATGAAATTATAAAGCTATACTCTCTAGCCACGAGATTCATAACAATAAAGCTCAAGTACTTCTTCGGAAACCAGGTTAAAAGAGAGATTCATCAAATCAAGTTGATCTATTTTCTACAAGTAAAAAATCTGAACATCATTTAATGGTCAATGGAATTACCATTTGTAAACTGAATACATCATAAACTTAGGCTGCTGGACTGGTTTAAGACTTCAAACCTTCCCAGTTGAAAGTGACCGGTGACCCACTGATATGGAACTAGACTCTTTCATCTCGGAAAAATTAGGTTATGATCAACAGGCATTTTACATTCGGAAGCTCTTCTCCGGTTTGGACGTCCAGAATCCAGATGCCCACAAATGGTATGGAGAAATAGATGCCTGGCATTGTCAAATTTCATTTCTCTTCTGCATCATTTTCATTCCTGAGATAAAATTGTAATTTCCCAATCAGCAATGCAGTGTATCACAACAAAGAGGGAGGAACAAGGAATTTGAACATGTTCATCCAAACACATTTTTGGAAAAGCTTTTACTTGGATGGCTTCAAGGAGTCAAGCTGCATTGTGACGGGTCCATCATTTACCAGGCTGACCTTTGGGATACAAAGGTTATAAAGTTCAGTTAAGATTTTGAGGTGCATTGTTATTTACAAAAAGAGAAATATGAATGATACATAGCAATCTGGATTATGCATACTTACTTTCATCATAGCTCCAAATATACCATCTGTGAAGAAGACGACAAGGAACGAATGAGATGGATTAAGGTAGATACCATTAAATCATATAGCCATCCACTTGGTAAATACAATACATTGAGCAACTGATGCTCCATGATCTTGATTCATCAAGTACAGAAACAAGAGTAATTACACCATCAACATGAAACAAAGGTAATTATGTTGGAAATTTAGGGTTTGCGAATTGCTTTGAGGTGTGAAAGATCAATAACTTTAAAGTGATATTTGTCCCCTTTAATTGCTGTTAGGGTTTAAGACAAATTCAGCTCCTATTATACAACAAAGCCCTATAAGATATCTCATACAACAATCTGAATTTCTTCATGTTTTTCTCCTGTGAAGAAGCATTCCTTTTTATAGAGGAATTCTACTGAAACTGTCAGGCGGTTAATTCAGTTTTTACCGTTGACAGAAGTTAGTAAATCTCATCTAATAGGAAGAGATCACAACCATTGATCTATGACAGATCTGGGCCACTGATTTCCAGAAATCAAAACCAACCCTAACTGAAATTAAATATTTTATTAGTCTTATTTTTAGACTTTAACCAACAAATTATACCCAAGCTGAACGTATTTCTTTCCAACTAAAACACCTCACCGATGATAACCTCTTCAATCTTCATTGATTAAAATAATTTCAACAAGACAGACAAATAAAACACGGCAGGATATGCAAGTTGATAAGCCTCAAACTTGGATTAGGCTAACAAAGAGAGATTCACACAAACACATAGAAATCAAAGGCAATAGTGTGTTGCCTCTTTGGATTGAACAAGAGATAGGTAAGAGCATTGTAAAACTGGGAAGATACTCCCACCAAGGTAGATTCACCCAACCAAAGGCAGATATGCCTCCTACAACTCGGAATATGCAGATCAGTTGATGACTATCTCATATGATGAGTGCCATTATTTATACTAGTAACTTCCCCTTTACTCCCCTAACCATCTAATTCCAAAACCTTCTAGCTTTCTCTTCGAAATTCCACTATATTGTAATTATGTTCATATCACAAGTCTTCAGCCATTACATATCTGTGTGAAATGAAAACTAATATTTCCTTCATTATATGATCCCAAAGAATGCGTACATCCGGGCCCCCCGACCCTGCTTAATCGCGGGATTTACTGGGATGTTGTTGTTGTTGTAGATGATCCCAAAGAATTAAACGATGAAACTTCTCCAGGACCATTATTTAGCTGTATGCCTTCTAACAGCGACGAAATGATCATATAGTTAGAAACTTAGAATACTGTAGATGAAGTATCCTTGCATGCCAAAGAGAGGACAGAAAGGAAGAAGCAACCACAACATTGACTAATGATAATCCGTCTCTGTGAATATACTGTCGTATACGTAGCAAGTTTTGAGCAAAAACATCACTAAGATTGCACCTATAAACTCCCCCATGTGAGAATGTATATTTCCAAACAGATCAAAACAAGATGAAAGACACAACATAGCTACATCTAAGTTCTAACACATATCATTGTAGATGGCATAGTAAATAACAGAGTCAAAATCATTTCAGGAAGATGGTGTTACCTTTAACAAGGTCTGATGTGTAACTCTTGCGGAATTTCTCAACAACAGATTCATAGAACGGCTTTGCTCTTTGGGGTGGCATTGCCACATGAAAATCTGGTTTATTACCCTTCAAAAATCCATACAAAGTAAACTGGCTGACTGCAAGAAACACACTCAAATATCAAAAGCAGAAGCTGCAACAAGATTAACTAAAGCACCTTAACAAAATGTAATCTCACCTAATAGAACACCATAATTCTTCTGCATAACCTGCAACTCAACCATATTAGCGTTGATTATGCACGTAAAAAAAGGAATCAGTTGGTTATCATATATGACATTTATTACACAAATAAACCCCTAAATCCAAATCAATCTCAGAGAAACGGAAATTTTACGCTTTGATCCCACGATTTTCCGGTGGTCTCATTTGGAAACAGTCTCATGTTCAGCACCTTCCGGCATCTGCACAAGTATGAAATTTCACTTGTCTCAATTTTCTGATTTTCCGTCTCTCCAATTTAACACATATTCGAATAAGCAAAGGTGAGAATACATGTAATCGGTGTCGGAATCAGTATCAGATTCGTGGATACCAATCAGGACGAGAAGACCTGGCCCTATCTCCGATACGATACGCCCCTCCACCTAACACATAACACAATCTGATTTCAAAATTTAAACTGATCCATGATAACTTCATTTCCAAATTTGCGCCATGAGTCCAAATGCGATAGACATTGAAAACGAAAGAACAAATATGAGAAAGTTTGAGAGAGAGAAGGTGAGATTACCTCGACGCTGGCGGAGGAGACGCGTTGGACTACAGCTCTCATGGCTTTGGACTGAAACCTCTTCTTCCTTGATGTGTTCCGCTGTGCTCCGGGAGGGAGAATGGCGAAGCCTGTGCGGAGCCGGAAGGGAGGAAGTAGCGCGACGCCGGCGACCACCATTGAAATGGAAGCGTCAGTTTTGTGGTCTCAAAGCGCAGCAGTCAAGATGGGCTTCTTTGTTGGGCCAAGTTCATTATTTCACATTCGTCTTCTTCTGGACTCTATTAATTATTTAGCCGAGGCCCAATAGATATTTTTTTTAGGCCAAATTGCAGAAAACCACCCTTTAAATAGGCTGTTTTGCGTGAAACCACCCCTTAAAACGAAAATTGCAGAAAACCACCCTTTAAAACTGTTTTCCTTGCAAAGTCACACCCATCACCCAATTTTTATTAATTAAATGTTAAAGTGTGTGAAAATCAATTATATCCATTGTTTTTATTATTATTTTACTTTACCCAATCGGTATTAGTTAATTTTTACCTTTTAACATGTTTTCCAAAAGTAATTTTTTTAATAAAATATCATTTTTAAATATAATTTCACACTTATTAGTAAAAACACTCTATAAAAAAAATAGATATGATTGATGTTTTATAAATTTTAAAAAGTGTATATTACTAAAGGGTTACTCAAAGAAAATACATTTTTAAAAAATGATATGTTATATAGTTTTTATTATTCTAAAAATATGTTCACTCTTCCACATACATTTTTAGAATAATAAAAACAATGTGAAACATCATTTAAAAAAAAATATTTTCTTCAAGTAGCCCTAGTATTACACATTTTTTTTATATGTATAAAACATAAATTACACATCAATTTTTTATAGAGTTTTTTTATAAGTATGAAATTATATATATTTTTATATATATTTATAATGTTTTTTGCTTTTGAAAAATATGTCAAAAAGTTAAATATCAACTAATATCAATTGAAATGAGTAAAATAATAATAATAATAATAATAATAATAATAATAATAATAATAATAATAATAATAATAATAATAATAATAATAATAGGGTGTGGTTATATACACCACAAATCACAAGGCTGAAAATGCACGTCCTTAAGGACGTGCAAGCCTTGTGACTAATTAACTTTTAAAAAAAAATTAATTAACCCCTTTTAACAATGCACGTCCTTAAGGACGTGCATGATTTGGGGTGTATATAGCCAACGCGTAATAATAATAAGGGGTATAATTAAATTTCCACACACTTTAACATTTAATTAACAAAAATTGGGTGATGGGTGTGACTTTGCAAGGAAAACAGTTTGAAAGGGTGGTTTTCTACAATTTTCATTTTAAAGGGTGGTTTCACGCAAAACAGGCTATTTAAGGGGTGGTTTTCTGCAATTTGGCCTTTTTTTTAATCTTCACCATCCCATACAAAACCTTGTTCAAACTTCAAAGGGGGTAATCATTTTATAAATTTTCCTAGATCTAGCAATATAGTCCGCACATGAATTAGACTCTCTGAATCAGTGTTTAAAGTTGATGTTGTTAAAATTTCTCTTGAGATGGGGAATTAGCTTAGAGCTCGTTTGGTTGGCAACCCAATAACCCAGGAAGTAGAACTTTCCAGGAAGTAAGAGAAATTCATGTGTTTGGTTGACATTTTTGAAATTAAAAAACGCAAGAATTTAACTTTCCGAAAAGTTGAATTCTTCCAAAATGGAGGAAGTTCACCTACCTAGTCCCCCGAGGCAAGTTCAACTTCCTTCGTTTTATATTTGAAAATTTCCAATTCCCCTTTTAATCCTCTAAAATAAATAAAAAAATCAACCAAACACATTTTCACAATTCCCATCAATTGGACTTCTCGGAATTTCAATTCCCATGAAGTAACTTCTCGGGAATTTTAATTCTCACATTGAACCAAACAAACCCTTAATAGTTCTGAATATTTCTCATGGTACTTTCATCTTATCTTCAATGATTATTATTATTCCAAGATTGTCTCCTTCAATTATGATATTCCGAATTCATCTTTTAATAGTGGCAGGGAACAGAAGCTTTTGTTTGTAAAACTAAGCTCTTTGATATTTCTCATGGAACTCTTATGGTTTGAATTCTTTGTCCCAATATTGACCTATTAATTTACGCTCTACAATTTACAAAGTTATTGCGAAAATTATAGCGACATATTGAAAAACATCCTAGAAAAAATCAGCCATCCTCTAGAAGGTGCTTTTTGATTCTACTGCGCAATTCAAGACAATGTTTTAATTGCACATGAAAATTTTTCACTCATTTAAAACAAGAAAATGGAAAGAATGATGGGTGGCAGTTAAACTCGAAATGGAGAAAGCATACAATATGGTCGAATGGGAGTTTCTATTCAAAGTCCTTGAAATTTTCAGTTTTTGTCTGAGATTCATCTCTTGGATTGATTAATGTATTGATGCGGGACCATCTTCTACACTTTCAGACACACCTATCATCCTTGGGGATGGACCGATGAGTCGAGCTCGTGCTAAGAAGCTTCAGCGAGACTCTTTCATGTTCGTGAGTCATGCCCTATTCTCAAGCGCTGTACAACTTCAAGAGGCGCCATTGAAGACATACATGTACATAGGCCATGAGATCCATGAAATGGCCGATCCTACTTAGGCAAATGTATGGGCCGAATTCTTTAAGTGTTGGACATCTTTGCTATTTCTAGTAACTTTATTTACTTAAGTTATTTTAGGTAATTTTAGGTGTTTCTTTTAATTAGTCTTTTATTTATTATTTTTATTCAATTCAACCTTTTAGGTTATAAGGTTGATTCCTCCTTGTAGAACAACTCACGTTATTCATCTTGAAGAAAGCTTTCTCTTTTGTGTTGAAACACATTGAGTGCGAAAGTCAATCGATTCGAAGCGTTGCTCATCGATTACACCATTGGTATTGATCTTAGCTTGGTTTGCCTTGAGTTTGTCAATCTCACGAGGGTTTGGTAATCCCTGGTATCCACGAGCCCCCTCCTTGTGCCTCTAAGTTGTCCGCTTGGTTGTGTATGGTTGTAGAGGCGGGTTATATAGTCATTGGTGTTGGTTCCTACCCTCTACGGAGGCCTGGGGTCTTCATCTTGTTCTATATAGATCGACTCAGTCCACTATCGGTCTTTTAATTGTCTTTGTCGAGTCTTTGTTCTCAATTTCAATTGAGTCTTTGTTTCTTGCCTTAGTCGATATCGAGTCTAGTGTTTTAGTCGAGTCGAGTTCTTGTGTTCTTGTTGCGTTCTTGCTTGTTCTTGTCGAGTTTCTTGGAGTCTTGTTTAGTTCTTGGTCAATTCTTGCATTCTTGTCTTGATTGTCGAAGATCGAGCCATCTTACGGCTTACCCAATATCATGTATCATGACTGTGTTGTTTTCAACGTTGGAATTTTAGTCAATGATGCTCAAATGGATACATTCTCTCCCTAAAAGAGGCTTACACAGGGAGATTCGATCTCACTCCACCTATTCATTATTGCTGCAGAAGTTCCTACACAAAAATTATAGAAAATATGCAATGACTCAAAGAAAACAATTATAGGGTTTGAAATAACTTAACAAGGCCCTAAAATCCCATTCCTATCTTTTTGTGGATAAAATAATGATCTCTTCCAAAGTGACAAATGACTCATGCACTCAAATAAAGAAGATTATAGACGAATATTATGAAATATCAAGCCAAAAAGTAAATTTCCATAAATCAACCTTTCAAGTGACAACTGGAGTTTCAAACCAACGAAGAAAAAGCTTCCAAAGCGTCCTACATATAACAAACCTGATGCTCTTTTGTCGCTAAAACTAAATCAAAATACTCAAAAACACAAAAGCAACAAAAGAGAACACACGATTTGGTAACGCAGGTCGGGCAAGCCCTACTCTGCGGGATCTCAAGAGGGGAGATCCGGTCCCATGCAGTTTCCACTAAGCATCAGAAAAAGGAGTTACAAGTTGGCTATGGTGGCTGAGCACATGAACAAGTAACACGGGAACCTCAAATACAGAAAACCAAGAGAGATGCAAATAAGGGAGAAGAAGAAGCCCCCTGGATGGGCAATCGAGAAGCTTCAAAGAAGCTTCTCAAGGAGATCTTCAAGCCACACCACCGGCGACACCACTGGATCTCTTCTTCTTCTTCCTCTAGGGTTAGGGTTTCACACAAGATGCCCGACGACCCCCCCCCCCCCCCTCTCTCTCTCTCTCTCTCTCTCTTCTTTAGGGTTTTACCTAATGAAGCTCCAAAAGTTCCTGTAGCACATAAGGAGTATATATATACCCGAGCACCTGAGAGCTAGGGTTACAGATCCTCCAACGGTCTCAAGGAAGAGGGCCACAAATCTGGAATGGACCGGGCTAGCCCAAACACATAACAGAAAAGGCCCACTAAAGGAAATCTGTAAATGAGGTTTATATATAAGTGTTAAAACAATACACTAACATAATATATGATATGGTCACTATCTTAAGATCAAGGAATCCAAACCTTAGACATATGACATGTCTAAGGGGTCCTTGCAACCTCAAGAATGTGTCCTACATCACACATGTGAGGTATATTGTTCCATCACCTAGATAAGTTACATGTTCAATAGCCATAGCCACACAAATGAGCCTAACTTATTACAAATACAAGATTACACAATCACAACAAAACCTAACAACACTCGATACATACTTAAGTTGTCTGGTCATAAATGAGAGAGTTAACAAAAAGACTTTTGAAGAAACTATAGGAAAGACGGAAAACAATTAACTAATTGGAAAGCTAATGCATTATCACAACATGGAAGATCTATTTTTTTATCAAATCGAACCTTGCGGTAAAACCAAACTACATAATGCAAAGTTTTATGCTTCCATAAGAAATTCACTAACCAATAAATACTTTTTGTGGAATGAAGATAGAAGTTACAAACCGCTTATAAGATGGAAGAAAATATGTATGCCAAAAAGTCAAGAAGGCCTATAATTAAATAAAACAAAAAATATGGACAAAGTCTTCTTGCAAATGAAATTACTATTGAAAATAATAGTTGAACCAAAGAACATATGGGTGGAAATAGTCAAGAGCATTTGCATGAAAGAACAACAATTATGAGATTATAGGGAAAAAAAATTATGGGGCCTCTTGGTAATAGAGTAGAGGGACATTAAAGATGAATTCTATAAAAGACTGATATGACGGGTTGGGAATAACAAAACCATTTGATTTTCAAAAGATTGTTGTGTGGGAACATCAAAACTTCTAGACCATCTAATACCATATTCCAATATTGATGAACAAGAGAAATTGCATAAATACATGAACAGATAAAACATGGAAAGTACAAGATTTGAGAAAGATATTACCGAAAGAAATTGTCTATCACATAGAATCAATACAAAGTCCTGTAAATGAAATTTATGATAGATTGTATTGGAAAGCTAGTAAAGGCGGTTGGTTCTCTACTTCAAGTGCCATCGAACATATCACATGATCACAAAACCAAAAGAAAAGTGACAAAGCTTGTGTGTGGGACATTGACTCATTCTCGAAAGTTAAGAACTTTATTTGGAAACTCCTTTTGCATGGACTACCGACAAAACACTGCCTTGCACAAAAAGGCGTAGCAATACCACACCCCTACATCTTATGTAACTAATCAAATGAAGACATAAGACATTTGTTTATGGAGTGCCCAACACAACAAATAAATGACTTATTCGAAACAATTGATAAGAAACAAAGCGCCATGCTACCTACTACGTGGTAAGGAATTTGGACAATAAGAAACAAAATTGTTTTTAATGACATGAATACGATTAAGGAACAAGATTGCGAAAAATACATACGCAACCAATTGACTAGTTGGGAAAAACACAAAAGTGATTCTTGACGAGGACCAAACATCCCGCATAGCTAGAACAAAACCACAACTAAGAAAAAAAGAGAAACATAAAATGGGAAGCCCCACCTATAGGAAGTTTTAAAATTAATTTTGACGGATCGAAACTGGATTATGGAGAATCAAAGTCAACCTTTGATATTTGAAACCATTGTGGTACAATGATTGTTTGTGATGTTTTATTGTGCAGGAATGTTTTCACTATTGATGTCGAGGCCTGTGCCCAGTGGCGAAGCTAGGGGGTGCTAGCCGGAAAAAAAATACAAACAAAAAATTGATATTTTTTGCATATATTTAGTATTTTTAAATGATATTTGAAAAAAGAATGCTATCTAGCTCAAGTAGTAAAGAAAATAAGAACTTGTGGGTAGTACCCATAGGTCCTTGGTTCGAACCCCGAATGTCGTATTTACATTATATATTTAACCTTTTATTAATTCAATATTTTTTTAAAGTAATTATTTGTGATTTTTTTTCTATATTGTTTGTTTCTCTTCTATTTTTTTGGTCACTCTCAACTATTTAAATACAAAAAATCATTAAAAATAAAAAATTTAGTGTTTTTTCAATATTATTTTTTTTAAAAAAAATCTTCTTAATAAGTATACACCAAAAAAAAATCCACGAAATTTTTTTAACACCCCTGACGGAATTTCTGGCTCCGCCACTGCCCGTGCCCTCCATGATGGAGTTGTTGTTGTCAAGTCTTTGGGGGTAGCGTCAAGTTAAGGTGGAAGAGTGGAAGACTATAATTTTACTATCATCAATGCCGTCATATGGGACAATGGAGGTGTCCGTGGGAAATCGAGATGTTGATCTCTGACATTTTTCTTCAACTCTATTCTTTCAAGATGGTGGATTTTACCATATCTTCCAAAAGATCAATGTTGTGAAGGATTGCTTAGCTCGATTTCGTCGGACGGTAGATCCTCATAGGCTGGCTACTCATGTACTCATCCGTATACATTTTTTTTAATTAGTTCGCTTTTTACGACGAAGTACCATACTGATTATGACAATCAAATCGAATTTTTCATTGATGACTATTCATAGCTATTACCTTGACACCAAAGAAGAGTTCGACCCAATGCTTTATTTCTGTCCTAATTGATCCTGATTCGAGATTAGAAGTATATTTCTTTTTCCCAAATAACCGAAGACTTTTGTCTGTAAATATTGCATATGTGATTCTATCTATTTTCTTCCCTATGAGTTCTAGTCTCAACTCTCAAGTTCTTACTGTTCCTATGTTATGAAATGAATATACTAATTCGTTATATATGGATGATGAGATTCCATTGATACAGAGCCAATTCCAATAGACTTATACTTATTGGAGGGTCCCATTGGCATGAATCAAGTAGGAATTGAACCTACGAATTCGCCAATTATGAGTTGGACGCTTTGACCATTCAGCCATGGATGCAAAGAGACTTAGCGAGTGAAGTAGGTTTTAGTATTCCTTCTCGAGCTTCTATTTCTTCCGTTAAAGGCGATTCGAGAAAAGATGGAATAGGAAGACGTGTTTCCAGAACAAACAAGATACGAGTCGGAAAAGAGGGTGGCCCCTCCCTCTGATTCTATCATAAAGGGCTAAGCTCTTTATGAGGCTCGTACCGCAAAGCAAGCGAATCAAACTACAGGTCGCCCGTTAGCAAGAAAACGAAAACTCCAGTTTCGCGATATGAGTGGCAGACGGATCGTACATGACGTCACCCAAATATCCACCCCTTATACTTATTATTTTAGAAGCAACGTCTTCAGCAAAAATTGAGCCACGTGCCAATCCTTTGAGCAACCTAATAAATCACTTTCTCAACCCACGTTCTCTTCAACTGCTGAAACCCCCTTTCTGAAATTGAAGTAACCATGGATTCTATAATCGTTCTTCCTTAATTCCTCAAATCGTTCTTCCTCAAATGCACTTTCTTCATCAAAGCTAAGTTCTTTAATCTCCTCTTTACTCTCTTAGTAATTATTATTTTTTGGCCAGCGCCTTTACTCTCTTAATAAACGTTATGTTTCTCTCTGAAATCCTTCCATGGTTGTCACCTCTCTCGAAGCCAAATATGAAGCTCTCCCATGGAATCTCTTACTCAAATATCGCTCCCGACGACGAATTTGGAGGAGCCAAGCGAAGCCCAGACACCGACTTTGGTGGCGCGTGAAGGATAATTAGATGCGTTAAGCGGAATTTCATATCATATCTAAACATCTAATCGTAAGGATCTTCATGCATATTGATAGATCAATCATTGTTTAGAGAATACCTCTTGATGCGTGAACCGGGTCGAATCGGGTAGGAACGAAAAGGATGAGAGTCCCACGTGTTGCTCCTCTAGTCGGTCCACACGAGTCCGATCTAGATCTTCTTTGCCTTCGACTGCTAGGACGAAGATCGAAAGATGCGCAATCAAATTGCTTCGGATGATGATGATAGTTAACAAATCAATACTTTGATTTATCTCTCCACTTGCTACTTTCACCGTATGGTACGAAGAGAAAATTAGCAAAACCCCTTTTGCTTTTTTCCTTCCTTTTTGCATTGCTCTCTTTTGCAACATATATGGAGCGAACTTGCAACCTTTGGCATTGGCTACATATGTAACTTAGTGTGTCTTTAATTAAGAGTTAATTATATCAATTAACTATGAGGTATATCAAAAGACAACCGTACATAACTTGTAAGATGTAACCCCAAATTAAATATATAATTGTAACTCTCTAATTAAACTTTTAAATTATTTATTTCCAAAATAAATAATACTGTATAACTTATTAATAATATATCAAATATATATTAATAATAATTAACCATCAATTCCGTGGATCTAGTCCGTCAACTCAATGCGTGTGACCTCATAGGACCCGTTTATAATAGCCATGGATTTAAACCATTTAACCCCATTAATCGTAGTTGGCTTCTAGCAAAGCACTTCGACTCCTAAAATAATCGGATTGAATATCTCTATCAATTTTCCTATCTCATGTTTAGTCATTGCACATTGAATTAAAGGACACAATTCCTTCAATCTCCCACTTGCCCTTAAACAAGTGTGCAATTTAAGATACCTTTGTCTCTTAATGTCTTATTTGATGATATGGTGACATTCATATCTATTATCAAATATGTTTCTTGAACTCCGAGTTCAAACTGTCAATTAAACGGATGATTACTGATAATCCATCCGAGCATGGCCATGCATTTTCAGTTCTCACTCTTCAAGTGGCCTAGACACCATACTTTTCGATGCATCACAGTATGCATGAAGAAGGAGGACATCTCCAGTCTTGTATGACTATGACTCCCACTCAACCTTTGGCAATCCTAACTACGACCTTTATAACTCCCTGTTACGGAAAGCGTTTAGCCGTGTCAAAGAAATACCAATCATCAAGAGAGACCATAACATACTCATGTCTAAGGAATCTACTAATCATATGGTTTAACTTAAGACTCTGCAATCCCTTTTATAGAGTCTTAAGGTGGGTCTATCCTATATGTATCATCCATACATATACATGTAATTGACTAGACATCTCCATGTCCCTATAGCCCATGAAACCTGGCGCTATCAGTCAACTTACAATATAGTCATTAATAAAATCACCTATGTCCAAGTTGATGATTTTAGACTACGGAATTGCAATAATTCGTAACTGCATTTCACTTAATGGGGTTTCATTTATCAGAACACTTAAGATAAGCCCATTTGCGAACTAGGAATTATTTGGACATTTTATTTATCATTGTTCAAAACAATATATAAATAAGGATGAAATATCATATATATCAAGTCGAACATAAACTTAGTATATAACACTCTCAACATAAAATGTAATAGAAAGCAATCTCAAAGCCATTCTCCAATGTGTTTGAGACCCTTAGCCGTAGTGTGACCATCATGCTTGGGCTAGGCATAAGCTTCGTCAATGGATTTGCAATATTGTCATATGTATGCACCTTACACATCTAAATGTCAAATAAGGTGATACATCCTCATACGATGTACGATCAACTTGTCATCGCCCTTAAGAAAAAATCATATATCCTTGGTTCTTCTCAAGAACTTCAGGATGTTCTTAGCTGCACACTAGTGTGCCTTTCTAGGAATCGATTGGTATTTGCTGCACCTGCTCAAAGCAAATGCAACATCATGTCGTGTACACACCATAACATAGGTAAAACCCTTTCTTGGAATCTTGCATATTGAATATGTTAAGAATCTTATCTATATATAAGTTCCTTGATTCAATCTAAGCAATCTCTTAGATCTATCTCTATAGATCTTCATTTCAAGTATGTACATTGCATCCCCATTATCTTTCATTGAGAAACATTTCTTTAGTCATTCCTTAATGGACTCTAACATCGGAATGTCATTCCCAATAAGTAGTATATCATCCACATACAAGACTAGGAAGAACACTTTATTCCCACTAAACTTCTTGTATACACAAGGGTCCTCTTCGCATCTGATGAAATCAAACTCTTTGATCTTTTCATCAAACCGAAAGTTCCAACTCCTTGATGCTTGCTTAAGTCCATATATAGACCTCTTAAGCTTGCATACCTTCCCTGTATCACTTGGATCTTCAAAACCCTCTGGTTGTGTCATGTACACATCCTCTTCCAAGAATCCATTCAGGAAGGCGGTTTTGACATCCATTTGCCAAATCTCATAATCATAATAGGCCGCAATAGCAAGGATTATCCTAATGGATCTTATCATGACAACTGGTGAAAAGGTCTTATCATAGTCTATACCATGAATCTGTTTAAAACATTTGGCAACTAATCTTGCCTTGTATACCGATACCTTTCCATCCTTATCTGTCTTGAGATTGAAAACCCATTTGCTCCCTATGGGTTTTACCCCATCTGGCAAATCTATCAAGTCCCACACTTGATTTTCAAACATCGAATCCATTTCGGATCTCATGACCTCAAGTCATTTCTTGGAGTCTAGACCCGTCGTTGCTTGCTTATAGGTATTAGGCTCATCATGTTCTAACAGAAGAACATCATGGTTTACATTCAAGATGAAATCATCATAACGTCTTGGTTGTACCCTTGGCCTATCTGATCTATGGGTGGGTTCAACTGGTTCAACAACTGGAGCTGGAACAATTTCCACAACTGTTTGTGGATCCTCTTGTTCCATTTCTTGGATGATTTGGGGCCCTTGGCCTTCCAAAACCATCAACTCGTCCTCGACATCATCTATGTCATCTCGTTGTTGAGTTTGTTGCTCTTCATCATGAACTGGTTCAAGATGAATATTTCTCCCACTTGACTTATTGGAAATGAACTCTCTTTCCAAAAAGACAATATCCCTTGCAACAAACACCTTTTGTTCAGTGGGACTGTAGAAGTAATATCCAAAACTACCTTTTGGATACCCTATAAAATAGCATTTATCTGATTTAGGGGCAAGCTTATCTGTATGTAAACGCTTTACATAAGCTTCACATCCCCATATCTTCATAAAAGACAATTTTGGAACCTTTCCAGTCCATATCTCATATGGAGTTTTGTCTACAGCTCTAGACGGAGTCCTGTTTAGTGTAAGTACGGTAGTTGTGAGGGCATATCCCCAGAAGGATACCGGAAGGTCAGCGAAACTCATCATAGATCGGACCATGTCTAACAGGGTCCTATTACTCCTCTCAGATACACCGTTAAGCTGTGGTGTTCCCGGAGTAGACAACTGTGTTAAAATCCCACAATTTTTCAAATGATGATCAAATTCATGGCTCAAGTAGTCACCACCACGATCTGATCGAAGTGCTTTTATTTTCTTGCCAGTTTGAGTCTCTACCTCATTTTGAAATTCCTTGAACTTTTTAAAGGATTCCGATTTATGTGACATAAGGTAAATATATCCATATCTACTCATGTCCTCAGTAAATGTGACGAAGTATCTATAACTACCTCTAGCTTCTGTACTCATTGGCCCACATACATCAGTATGTATAATGCCCAATAGCTCAGTAGCCCTTTCATTTATTCCTTTGAAAGGTGACCTTGTCATCTTGCCCATCAAACATGACTCACATGTATCAATGGATTCACAATCCACATCTTTTAGAAGTCCATCTTTATGGAGCTTCTTCATGCGGTCTAAACTGATGTGACCCAAACGACAGTGCCATAGGTAGGCTTCACTCAACTTACTTGATTTTTGCCTTTTTGTATTTATGTTATAAGATTCTGTTGTAAGGTCGAATACAAATATTCCATTAATATCTTGAGCACGAGCATAGAAGATATCATTCTTGTGAATAATTATACCTTCATCCGTAGTGCTAAAATTAAAACCTTCAGAATAAATTACTGCAGCCGAAACAAGGTTCTTTGTAATGCTAGGAACAAAATAACAATTATTCAGTTCTAAGATTAAACCAGAAGGAAGAGATAAATTATAATCTCCTACGACAAGTGCAGCAACACTTGCTCCATTTCCGACGCGTAGGTCTATCTCCCCTTTCTTCACTTGTCTCCTATTTCTTAGTCCCTGCACATTTGAAATAATGTGAGCACCACATGCGGTATCTAATACCCAAGTAGGACCATTATCTAATGTGAGGAGATTGGTTGACGGTAATTCAACAACATAAATACCTGAAGTGCTGGAACTCAAAGTCTCATTCTTCTTGTCTTCCAAGTACTTGGGACAGTTTCTTTTCCAGTGTCTCTTATCCTTACAGTGGAAACAATCATGCTCAGCAGCCACCCTTGGCTTCTCACCACCCTTAGGTTTTGCAACTTCTTTGCCCTTCCCTTAGATATTGTTCTTGTTCTTGGCTACCTTCTTGAACCCTTTCCCTCTATTGACGTTAAGAACTTCCTTCTTGTTGTCAGTGGGAGTATTCTGCTCAGCAGCTTTGAGCATACCATAAAGTTCATTCAAGTTTTTCTTAATACCATGCATATGGTAGTTCATCCTGAATGAGGCAAAGCCATCATGTAAGGAGTGTAAGACGATATCTGTGGCCAACTCTTGGTCATATGGGGTCCCCAGTGTCTCCATACGGCTAAAAAGGCCGATCATGTTGAACACATGTGGACCTACTGACTTTCCCTTCACAAGCTTGCTATCCAGTATAGCCTTGTGAGTTTCATATCGTTCAATCCTTACCTGTGTCTGCAACAACATTTTCAGGTTGGTGATGATAGAGTAGGCATCCTGATATTCAAACCTCTTTTGAAGGTCAGGTTCCATGCTTGCTAGCATCAAACAAGTGACGGGTAAAGAATCCCTCAACTCCATTTCTCTAACTATCTCCTCATCCGATGAGGCATCGGTAATAGTAGGGATAGGGCTTGTTAGGACGTCCTCACGCCCTTTAGACCTGAGAACAATTCTCACATTCCTTTCCCAATCAAGAAAGTTTGTTCCATTCAATTTGTTTTTCTCAACTATTGAGCGCGGGGTGAAATTCAAGTTATCATTATACATAATGCCTATATAAAAGGAAATGACATACAAATCAGTTTATGTTCAAAATGCGAATCACTTAAAAATTAAACACCTTTAAAATTAAGTAAATGCACATTTTATTCAAGTTGTTATTGTTCCTTGTGAATAAAATGATTCCAAGATCCCATTACAGACAAGACCCAACGTACTTTCGCACTGCCTTGAATCTTGTGTGCTCAAGGTAAGTAACAATTACTAATTATAACTCCTTATAACTCTTGGTTGATGATCCACATCCAATGTTGAATCATCCTATGCCTCAAGATCCAAAACTTTGCCTTTTGGTCTCTCGTTGGGTACAACCATATCAAGGTTTATGAACCCCCGTATAGATTCACCCTCATTAGCCCAAGATTATGGAAAGACACCCTCACTTTTGTGAAGCTCATCCAACCAAAAATCCAGAACTTAATGGGTTATGATATGGAAAGGCATTGCCCCAATTTACGTTAGGAACTTAAGTCTTTTATTTGCCTTTTATTTATAAGTGAAAAAAATGTCTTAAATAAAAACAATATAAAGACTTAAATAAAGCATTCAAAATGCAATAAAATTGTGATCCTAGTATGGCCCCTACGATGCAAAATTTAAAAGATCTAATCTTCATAGGTCTCCACCCTTGCATCCTTCATGGATCTCCATCCTTGAACTTTTTATGTCTTCTTCTTCTTGTATTACAATATTTCCTAATAATCTAATTACCGAAATTAAAATACAAAAATACATAACGATACGCAGATCGTGTACAAAAAAACATAACAATGTGTAGATCGTATTTATGGGACATACTAGTCACCTTATGCAAGCAATTTATATCAAAATATAAAATAAGCATAATAATTAATCTCAATTTAAAATCAAATCCTTATATGACATTAATCAATATTAACCACAAAAATGTAATAATTGGATTAAATTGTATGAAAAAGATATAATATCAAATATTAAATCTTAAGTGGGATTTCCTAACTTTTAGGAAATAATTAAAATAAATAATATCATAATATTATCCATCTTAATTTTATGGGCAAAATCTCAATTCACCATTTGATTAATATGAGTCAATCAATTAATTAGGAGAAAATTAATTAGGAGAAAATAACCGTTACAACTTTTGTAACCTCCTCTTAATCTTTCTTTTATAACTCCTCTAATTAATATATTTAATTATTTATTTCAAAAATAAATAATACTCCTCATTCATACAATATCATCTCTCAATTCATCGAAATCTCCATTTCAATTTACATCTTTATCCATATAGAATTTACCATCAATTTAAATCAAGATCCGCATCAAAAATTAATAATTAATCTATTGATCGTATCAATTTATACAAGATGCTCTGATACCAATTGAAGGATAATTAGATGCGTTAAGCGGAATTTCAGATCATATCTAAACATCTAATCGTAAGGATCTTCATGCATATTGATAGATCAATCATTGTTTAGAGAATACCTCTTGATGCGTGAACTGGATCGAATCGGATAGGAACGGAAAGGATGAGAGCCCTACGTGTTGCTCCTCTAGTCGGTCCACACGAGTCCGATCTAGATCTTCTTTGCCTTCGACTGCTAGGACGAAGATCGAAAGATGCGCAATCAAATTGCTTCGGATGATGATGATAGTTAACAAATCAACACTTTGATTTATCTCTCCACTTGCTACTTTCACCGTATGGTACGAAGAGAAAATTAGCAAAACCCCTTTTGCTTTTTTCCATCCTTTTTGCATTGCTCTCTTTTGCAACATATATGGAGCGAACTTGCAACCTTTGGCATTGGCTACATATGTAACTTAGTGTGTCTTTAATTAAGAGTTAATTATATCAATTAACTATGAGGTATATCAAAAGACAACCGTACATAACTTGTAAGTTGTAACCCCAAATTGAATATATAATTGTAACTCTCTAATTAAACTTTTAAATTATTTATTTCCAAAACAAATAATATAACTTATTAATAATATATCAAATATATATTAATAATAATTAACCATCAATTCCGTGGATCTAGTCCTTCAACTCAATGCGTGTGACCTCATAGGACCCGTTTATAATAGCCATGGATTTAAACCATTTAACCCCATTAATCGTAGTTGGCTTCTAGCAAAGCACTACGACTCCTAAAATAATCGGATTGAATATCTCTATCAATTTTCCTATCTCATGTTTAGTCATTTCACATTGAATTAAAGGACACAATTCCTTCAGCGCGAAGAACCGAATATGGGTGTGCGTGGTACATTCCAGCGGTTGGCGATGATGCTCTCGCGCTGCCCTTCTTCAATTGTTCTCCCCCACCCTTATTCAATTGCTGAATTTTTCTTGATTAGCTTTACAAATTGCATATTATTAGAATGCTCTTGATCTGATTTGTTTGTTGGTTTGTGTTTGATTTGGTGATCAGTCGGGGCGGCTGAATTGGTGACTGGAGGTGGCAATCGATTGCAATTGAAGGCGGGATGCGTCAAATCGAGGTAAAACGCTCTCTATTCGCCCTTTGCTTACCAATCGGATATGTATACTAGGTTGATTAAGTTAGAGAATTTTGGGTTAATGTATTGCACACAAGGTGTTCGATGAAATGCTTATTTGGTGAAGTTTTTATTTGTGATTGCTGGTAGTTTATGTGAATGTGATTGTGATTTGTGATTGTGATTTCATAATCCCGTTTTAAATTTTGTGTTGATTCGTTTGAGTTTATGGATGAGCAAAGGGAGATAGAATTGTGAGATGACTTTTATATCACAACTATGGTCAAAATTGTTGCACTCGCTAAGATGACCAAGTCTACGTTTATACAGAAATATGTGATGATTTTTAGGGATGCATTACTTGATCTCTGTGAATATTACACTTATGTGATGGTTACCTCACTCACTAAGATGTAACCTTCTATAGGTTTCTTATTGGTTTTGTCAAGAGAAGAAAGGGTTGTTATATGCCAAATTTGTAGCCGAAATGGGAAAGAAGTGAAGTTGTTCTAAAATCTCAACTTTGATTTCCTCTTTTATGAATGAAAGTTTTGCATTTAGCAAATGAGAGGTGCTCTAAAATCTCAACTTTGATTATGAAATTAGGACAAAAGGTTATTAGGATGTCTTTGTTCTGATTTTTGATATAAACTGAACTAATTTATAAGTTGGTTGATCTGCTTTCGTTGTTCAGAGTTAGTGTGACACGTGATCGATTCTTTATTTTTGTCATTGGTTGTGTTCATATTGCCGAAACAGAATGGTAGAATAGGTTTAGTAATATCAATAACTTGGTATTTTTTGTTTGATTTAGGAGCTTGAACCTTCAAATGCTAAACCTACCACAAAATTTCAATTTACATAGCACAATGTGACAATCTGATTGGGAAGACTTCACTTTTTTATATGCAAATATTATATGAATACAACTATACAAGTTTCTAAGTTGAATGAAAATAGAAATTATGTATCATATGCAATCTGAGTTGACCATATGCAAATATCATATGAATATAAGTTTTAAGTTTCTAAGTTGATCAGTCGATTTCACAGGCTCCCAGTGAAACACAACATGGGTGTATTATTTATATCCACCCATTATCCTTCTAAAATGTGGCCTTAAAATGATTCATCATATATATATCCGTGTAATTTTGTTTTTTTAATGTTGCTATTTTGGGGGAAATTTCTTTTTGGTGTGATTTTCTCATGATATTTATTATTTTAGCATCGACAATGGTAACAAGCCCTACTACCGGTCTTACCCATTTTTTTTTTTAAATGCAATTCAATTTCAAAGATTGCATGAATAAACCAAGTATTTCCAAGAGAATATAAAATAGAACATATTATCCCCACTTTTTTTTATATCATTTTTACTAAAATTATATATTGATGTCACTAATTTAGTTGTCATTCACCTTTTAGTTACTCAGGGAGTTTTTTTTTTTTTTTTGGTCATTCATGCCTTCAAGGAGCATGTTAACATGGGAGGGAGAATCCGAAAATGTAGTCAATTTGCTGAGATATATCAAAAGCATAACTTATCAGGTAAACATTTTACATAGAAATAGAAGAGATCGTCACGTAAATTGTTAAGTTGACTGGGTTTAATGGTAAACCTCGGTTTGAGATCTCCTATTCAAATTTGTCATTTTTTCCTATGAGAAAAAGAAATTAAGAGATTCATTTGTGGTCAGGATGCTTGGGAGGTTTTCAACTAAATAATCGAATACGATTGCTTTGAGAAAGGCCTATCTGATCATGCACATTTAGGTAGTGTTAATATATGCATTTAGAGGTGTTTAGGTAGGGTAAAATGCATGAGTTTAGAGTAGTTTTCATGTTTTCATTATATTTCAATTAGAGTCGGAATCTACGAGATTTGTGCATGATTTCAGGTGATTGTAAAGAGGTGAACCTAAGCTCGAGCCAATGCTCGAAGATTGAATGGAAACCGAAGAGCACGAGAGTTGAGGAGAGGAGCTAAACATACAAATGATTGGAGCTGTCCAAGCTGGCGACGCTGCACTAAAACCAGTCGTTTGAAGATTGTATTTATCGGATCGGGGCGTACTTATACTTGTTGGAAAGAGGATTCGAAGACCTACAACTTTCGTGTTTACGACTTTTTCAAATTCGGCCTTGAAAACAGCGAAATCTGGACGTCAAGATTACTGTTCAAAAGAACTCGGGTGGAGTAGACACAACTTGGCCGAGTTCTTTGGTTTCAGACCGAGTTTTGTAGCATCAGCAGCAACAATCATTCGGTTTGGGCTTTGACGAGCTGGGCCGCATGTTTTGGCCTTTGGGTGTTAGTTTGTAAGTTGTTTTTGACTTTTTCACTAGGAGAATTATTATTATTATCAAAGAGAAACGTAGGTTTTAGGGTAAGTAGGTTTTGGTGTGTTTTTGGTTTGAAAACCATCGAACAGGTTTTGTACATAGAAAATTGGAGACCTCTTGTGATTTCTCAAGGATGAACAACTAATCTCCTTTGCTTAGGGAGATTAATCGAAGCTTCAGGTTTTCTATTTCATTGTGAGATTTCTGTTCTGAATACTCCTCTTTGAATATTATTGATTCTCTGCGCTGAATGTTTAGGGTTTTCGTGAATTTCCATTAGCCTGATCAACTGATGCTTTTTCATGATAATCTATAGCTAGATATAGGTAATTACTGGTTGAGTTATCTATGATCTTGAGTAGCAAAGTATAAATCTCTGAAACTGGTTGATTTAGGGATTTGTATAGAGAATTGATTTGCAATTGATGCAATAACTGGTTGTGCGCGTCGATTGTCTTTGTTGATTTCCTTTAGACTTCATCGATTATTGAATTGAATCTTGATAGTTTCAAGATTGTTTGATAATTAGGGTTTTCAGGGTCTGGTTGTCCTGTTAACTAGATTCGATAAGAAATTGGATTCAAAAGACCTAGTCTTTCCACAACAAAGTGTTCAAGAGGAAGTTATCTATTTGATTTCGATGATCAATGAACAAACCTGATTACTGAGATTGGTTGACCTAAGCTATTTTTCTCATATTCATTCATTCAATCTGTTTTATTTTATTGTTTTGCTTATTTTTGTATTCTTAGTTAGTTTAAACCATCAAAATCCCCTTTCTTTGTGTCTTTAGTTCTTATTAGCACACTTGACTTGCATACAAATCGTTGACTCTCTGTGGGATCGACCCGTACTTGCCAAACTACATTAGTTAGGTTAGTCGGATTTATTTGATAGGATAAAAGACGACTGAAAATCCTCTGTCACTATCCCTATGCATTCCAATGTCCTTGAGATACCTTATCAATAAGGTGAAGATAATATCTCTCTCACAATCAATTCCACTTTTTGTTCGATTATAGGTTTGGCTTGATTCGTAATTTGATGTTTTTCTTAGTTTTGACCAAATCCTTTTAATTTTGCTGTTCTTTGCCTTCTTTTTTGCTCGTTTATGTATGTGCTTTTCCAATTTGTAAAAAGTTACGTCTCTTACTAGGTCATTATGACATATTCACAATCTAAAAAAAACTTTGAAAGATAGTATGAGGTTTACTGGAAATCACAACCCTGAACACCTTTTGTATCAAAAAAAAAAAAAAAAAACCACCCTGAACACCTTTAACCATTTTCCCTGCAAGCTATTTATATGAAATAAATTTTCTTATCTAAATTTTATATGCAAATTTCTGAAATTTGATCATGTCTTAATCTTCACATATTTCGATGACATTCTTTGGGGTACATTGTGCACCCTAAAAGCTTTAACATGAAGGAATTATCAACGAATTGTACTTATAAGACATGTTATTGCTCTTTAAAGAGTAACTGGGAAAGAATTGGAAGACCAAACAACATTTGCTGAGAAGGAGAAGACATTCTTACCCAGATATACTAGGATGTCAGCAAGAAGGCTCTTGAAGCAGGGGATGATCCAACTTCTGTGCCCAAGGTGTCAACCACGACCATCAATGTTGGCGGCAAGGATGATGTGTCTGCCGTGAAGAAATCTAGATGTTTCACTACTTAGTGTTAATGAATTGAGCTCCAATTATATATCTTCGAGTGGTTTTATAGTTTGTAGGCCCCGGTTGCCATCGAAAGAACATTTCATAGTTCCGATCACCGAGTTTCAGCTTGAGATCCTAGAGTCGAAGACATCGAGATTTGTTGTGTTGTGCTAGGTATACTAGCAGAGTTGTTGTTCTTTTTAGTAATTAGTGTTTTAACTTATTATCTACGTGTATTAACTATTTTACTCAACTCTCCTCTTTCTTGGTTATTTGATGCATTGGAACTATTGGAACTACCAAGTGAAATGGTTTATATATATTACTAGCGGTTGAAGAAGAGCTGGAGGTTGCTTATTTGCTCTGCTTATTTGTTGGAGCACTTCTTTTACAAGCTCTTGAGAGCTTATGAAATTTACGAAAAATATCACTTTGCAAATTCAAAACACGCGGGAATTTAACAACATCATTAACATAAAAATCTCATTCCTATTTCGAAAAGTACCCAAATTAAACAAGGTTTGATTTTAGAATTTCATTCTTAATCGATTTATGGTCTGATTTGTGTGACCTTTCATGATTTGGGGATTTTATATGTAATGTGTATTTGGTGTTCTTCATCGATCTGGATGATTTAGCATTTAAGTTTGGTCTCATAATTTCATTTTCAACTTATTTATGGTTTGATTGGTGACCTTGATTTGGGGATTTTTATTTCTATATTTTTTTTTGTTGGATTTGGAGGGTTTACGTGTTCTTCATATATGAATTTGGCCAGCAATAGCAAGATTGAGCAAGGTTTTGGGAAGACAACTCTTGTGTAATTTTTTTATTGGTTTTTCTATTATATGTCGTTGGGGCATAAGATAAGAGTACTAATTCAGAAATATTTTTATAGTTTCAATTAGTTTAACTTTTGTTGTAATTAGATTTCTAGGGTCGTTTATTTTTTTAGCAGGGAACCTTTACCAATTTAGAATTTTATCCTATACTCTTAGGACATAGGATAGAAAGACCTTTTTTCTTAATTAATTATTAATTAATTGATTCTTTTTTTTACACCACTCCTTTAAATAGCTTACTCATTTGCTACGGCTACTCTAACAACTTTAGCTATCCGAAGAGCTCCAAAATGCTACTTTATCCAAACGCAACCGATTAATCTATTTTCAAACTGAACAATGAAATAATAGTACTATTGAGATTCCACCCGAACGGGTTTGATCGCCTTCATCTATGAAATCCAAATCAAACTACAAGCAAGTAATACAACAAATCATAATGACAAATGAATTAATTTGTATGTATTTGTATACTCTTTTCTATTTGATTGACGGGTCCCATCTTATTTTGGTATTTAAGTGTCGCTCGATTGATTTTAACTTTGATAAAATTCACAATCCATCAATTTTTTTGAATGAAGAAAAACAAACCCGAGCGTGGTTCGGAAAAAGAACTAGTTTGCTTTACCGGTTAAAAAAAAAAAAAAAAAAAAAAAAAGTAAAAAACTCATTTCTCCGTCTTCTCTTCTCACTGAATTCACCGCTTCAATTTGTACTACTCCATTTCTCCTTCTCTCCCGATCGCCTGTGTTACCGCCGCCGCCGATCTCCGCCCCGCCGCCGGCCTACTAGTTACACCGTCAATTGAAGGTATAACCGGGTACATGTATCCCTTGATCAGTTGAATGAATTTTTAGGGTATTTCGTAATGCAATGTACATGTTCGATGAAATGCCTCAACGAGATCCAATGGAAAGGGTTTGTTCATTTTAATTTGTCTGTGCAGAATACATAAAATGCAGCGTGTGTTAGCTAGAGCTCGTAGGAGTCTCCGGCCATCTTCAATCGCAAACCTTCTTAATGAAACAGCCGTGTCGAGTCATGCTTCCAGAGGGTCGTTTCATACGTTCCCTGCGCACAGGAGCTCCCGGAAATCTCAGAAAGAATCTACGCCTAGCGATTTCGTGAAATGGAATTCGTTGGGGTTCTATCGAACATCGAAGTTTGCCAGCGGGTTCTCTCCCTTGCAAGTGAAGCCACTGGATTCAATCATGGATGTCGAAAGAGCCAAGCACAAGTCTCCCGAGGAGCTTGTTTCGATTTGGGATGATGTAATTTCTGGCTCTTACTGTTATAATTTTTTGTTTGAATGGATTGAACTAGTGGATTACACTTCAGATGGTTGATTCATCATCCAAGAATCTAGTATGTCTGCAATTAAGAGATTAGTGCCCCCAAATTCAAATCAGGCACTTCGAATAACACACCAAATGGTAGCGATAATGATATTCTGGCACAATTTCAGTCTTCAGCTGATGTTATTTTCTCTTTCCAATGCTTGTTCATGCTGCTCTAGTTCCATCTAGGGAGAGGTCATATCGGTGCAACCATGAAAGCTAAGCTGTATCGTCTTCTGGAGCAAAGAGCCTCTGACTGGTAATACTTTTTATGCTATTCAATTTGTTAATTCCTGATTAGTTTTTCATTCCTCGACATTGATAATGTATGTCTCTCTCCAGTCAGCATTTTGTCATTCCATTGTGGAGAGGAAGCGGATATACAACCATGTTCGTACAAGGTTTGTTTTTCTGCTATGTGTAAGTTAGATCATATGATGAGATAGGGGCTATAGTGGTTTCCCTTGCTTCCGTCCCCGTCTATTCTCTTGATCTCAGACCCTACATTGAATTATTTGTTAAAATATCACTTTTTATGGAATTCAAGCTATAAGTATAATACCTATGATTTCACACAGTATGATTTAGTTATGGAAACCTTGTAAATGTATAGTGAATTTCCGCACTCTAGATCCTTTCTTCATATCTTGACTCTTGAGCTTGTTCGGAATTTTCAAGTTTGCACATGGAAGAACTGAACTTAATGATGAAGCATCCTCCACTTGTACATTTGTATGCTTCCTAAAGTTATTATCTTACATTAGGAGGCTGTGTATTCAATATTTGAGGCTAGACACTTCCCAATGAAATATGAGTACTACATATGCACTATATAATTGTGAATTGTCTTATATGGTATGCTACTCACACTTGATATTGTTTGTAACTAAGAGTGCATACTTTTTCATAGCATGATGCTGCTTGTCAATGTTACGGTGTCATATGCTTGTAATGGAGATTAAAGGGAAGACGTATAGAACAGAACCAGATTCATGTCAAAACTTAAGGAACGAAGGGAAGCCAAAGAATCCCAAACGAAGTCCACTAAATATACCTGCAGAGGGAAAGCTTTTGTCAAAACACTAGGTATATGCCCTGATTACATAAACTCTTGATGCCCAGCCCAGAACCAAGGGATAATCCCACCTTAAATATGCACATCATACTCACTCAGTCAACCCCACTACACGACCTTAACATTCCATGCCTCACAGATTAACTACCCCAATTCGTGGTCCCAAGCCCCCACTAGCTAGGAATTGCATTCCCAAGCTCATACGCGTAACCCTTCAGAATATTATAGCTGCATGTTATTTTCATCATCTCAATTCCCAAATTCTTAGTGGTGACAATTTTACATTTCCTGAATTGTTAGCAGAATGTAGCAGGTGCACTTGAATGTTAATTCTCTTGGTAGATTCCTGTCTGTGTTGCCCTTAATGAATTTGACCCTGCAGTATATATAGGTTCTTCATTCTAAAACTATCAAGCTGGGGGCCTGTTTGATCCTGTCTTTGTTTCATGATTTTGCTTCATGGTTAGGATTGCACTCGATATATACTTAAGATAATTAAGGTCAGGTTTTGTTCGTATCTGTTTTCATAATGAGCCGGCTATAAGTTTATTTTTTGCTTGGCGCTTGTGATGATTCAAGATCTATGATATTAGGCTAGATTTGATCAGTATATAGTAGTTGGTTCTGTCATGCCTGTACCTTAGGGATCTCATTGTTCTCTTAATGTCAGGGACTCAAACTTACCAATGATTCCTTCCTTGCAGTGAAGGCACCATACATGATTTTCACAGGGCTGGAAGATTACAAAGCTAGAGGAACTCAGGCATCGCCCTACTTCACTGTTAGCCACTACACAGACTTTGCCGACAGCAAGGACTTGGTCCTGATAAGGGGCGATGTTGTCTTCACCAGCAAGCTCAGTGACTCTGAAGCAAATTGGCTTCTTGAAATCACCCAATCATTTTATCTTAATGATGTCAGGTACAAGCTTGTCGAACAGTTCAACAAACAGACTCGTGATTTCGAGTTCAAGGATGTCCTGCAAGCCCTGGAAATGCCCACCTTGTAACTCCTTACGCTGTTAACCGGAATAGCTAGATTCCATTTGTTAGGACGTCTTTGCGCTACATTATCCCATCGGCATTGGCAATAACATTGATAAGAAACTGAAACAATGCAAACTGAAAGATGTATGCAAACCAACACAGTTGTACTTTGTTTCAAAGGGTTTTTGAAACAACAGTGGAATGCTTTTCAGTTTTCAAAAGTTAAAGAGCCTTAAAAAGCATCTGGTCTGTACATTTTTGGAGTATTTTTGCAATCTTCATAGGAAGGAATTGGAGTCATTCTGTATTGTCTCGTGAAATTTACATTTCAACCGCGAATGTAACAGATTTGGAGGCCATTTTAGAGCTCTTTCTTCTTGTTTTTTTTAGTAAGATTTTGTTGCTGGATGAATCTTCAGTACGTCAAATGCAATGTTCATCATATCTAAATTAAATTAAATTAATATCCTCAATAATAATAATAATAATAATACAGTAATAATATTTTTTTCATAAAGAACGTTGGCATCCATACTAGTTGGGAGAGAGACGTGTATGAAATCGTGCATCCAATGAAGTGCGATTGTTGTCTATTATTCATGGTGACTACAGGGAAAGCCTATAAAAACCACACCCATGAACTTAAACAATCACCATCTCAACTAACTTCGATCTTTGCTTTCCCTCTTCGCCATTTTAGCGCTAAAAAAAACAAAAAGAGTTCTAAGATGGCTTCCAGGGCACTTCTTGCTTCTTCCCTACTTGTCCTTTCTATGGCAGTCATTGCCTCTGCCGACTACTATAGCTCTTACACTCCATCTCCGGAGTATAAATCACCAGAGGAGTATGTTCCTTCTCCATCGCCATACTACAAAGCCAAAGCATCTGTGTACGTATCAACCCCTGGATACAAGAAGCCTGAGTACACTCCTTCACCCGTATATAAGGCTCCTGAGTACACTTCATCTCCTGAATACAAAATACCGGTTTACATCCCTAAACCCGTGTATCACCCTACCCCAATCTATACTCCATCTCCTTCTTACAAAAGCCATGTCTACACTCCGTCACCGATTTATGTTCCAAAACCAATATACAAACCTACACCTATACATAAGCCTGTGTACACTCCCTCTCCCGTGTACAAGAGCCCATTGTACACCCCATCTCCAGTATACAAGAGCCCTACGCACACCCTATCTCCAGTTTACAAGAGCCCTGTGTATACTCCATCTCCAGTATACAAAAGCCCTACATATACCCCATCTCCTATTTACAAGAGTCCTGCATACACTTCATCTCCCGAGTACTATCCTTCACCGACTTACAAGGTCCCTGTTTATATCCCAAAACCAGTTTACAAGGTCCCTACATACCACCCTACACCGATCTACAAGCCTGTGTACACCCCGAAACCCACATATACCACAAAACCAGTTTACGAGGTTCCTACCTACCATCCTACACCCGTCTATAAACCCATATACATCCCAAAACCAGTGTACACGCCATCTCCAGTTTACAAAGCTCCTATTTACACTCCAACACCAGTATACAAACGTCCATCATATACTCCTTCTCCGGTCTATTAAACTGAAGAAACTCGGATTCGCAAGGTTCCAACAGTTTAACCCTATATAAGAAAACTAAGACGTTTGTACATGAAATGTATTGCTTGAGCAAGGATGAGCGCATGTATTATTTGTAATTTCTTTCATTATTTATATTTTCAAATACAATTATAAATTTATAATATTAATATTGTGGTTTATAATGATATTGTTTGTGCTGTTGTCATCAATATTATTAAAGTTTCATTGGATTGAGGGACATTTGTTATCCTCAGGCCGTGCTAACCTTTTCGGGGGCCCTGTGCTAAAAGATTGTGTTCGATTTATATTGTTGATAAATTCATTTTATATAAATATGTTAGATAAAATGTGTTATGAAACTTAGGAATAAGATGATAACTTTTAATTTTTTGCATAAAAATATTTTAAATTCATATATTTTTTCTAATTTTGTGAAAAATTTAGTGTTAAAGGACCTGAAAAGGGGTAGATTAATTTTTTGCATAAAAATATAGTAAATTCATATATTTGTTCCTTTAAAAGAAAAAATATATTTGTGAGAAATTTAGTGTTGAAAGGGGTAAAAAAAATTGGAAAGGGGTTGATTAATTTTTTGCATAAAAATATAGTAAATTCATATATTTGTTCCTTTAAAAGAAAAAATATATTTGTGAGAAATTTAGTGTTGAAAGGGGTAAAAAAAATTGAAGACAGCGCTGAGAATCGAACTCGGGTGAAATTGAAGAGTAGCGCTGCTTAATTAGAAGAGCCACGCCAACCATTGCGCCACTCGGAATAATTGAAACATTTTGGCAGATATTTATTATATACAGTACTAAGTAAAATTGATATTGGGCCCCAAAATTTTGGGGGCCCTGTTCCGTCGAACCACCTGAACTGCTTAATGCACGGGCCTGGTTATCCTTCCAAAAATTGGGAACGTACTCTCCCGGTGGATTAAGCACGGACTGCATAAGTAGGTCTGTTATATGAGTTGAGTAACTCGAGCTCAGCTCAGGATGGACTCAACTCGATAAAAGCTCAGTTCGAACTCGCTCATTTTCTAAAAAAATCGAATATGAACACATTTTAAAAATGATTTAAAACTCAGCTTGCTCGATTTAAGCTAAGACAACTCGAATTTTGTGACATTTATAAAATTTCCTTTAAATTACTACATTATGAGCAAATATGTCTTCTTAATGATCGAAAAAAACTCGGCTCGAACTCGTTCATTTCATAAACGAGTCGAGTATGAGCATATTTTTAAGCTCGAGTCTAAATTTATATTCGGATTGAGCTCAACTCATTTCTAAACGTGATGAAAATGAACAAGTAATATTCAACTCGTTCGGCTTGACTAACACCTTTATACATCATGCAAAAAAATGTACCTTTAATCAAGAGGACAAATCCATATGTTGTGAAGAAAGAATTTCATCTAATTATAACAGATTTTCTAATTTGAAAATGTAACTTTTTTAATAAAAAAATCGTGTGAGGCATAAATAACTAAAAAATTTCAAAGATGGGAAGATATACAACGGATAAGTTTGAAAGGATCCTTACCCGCCAATAATTTGTTTTTGGTGTGAGTTTGATTTCAGTCTGACAAGAAAAGGCCCCTAGCCGCCTCTCCGCAACCACCGGCGGTGTAATCATCACCGCCGGTGTGGCATCGTCACTGCAACCGATTCGTCTCTTCCATCTTCCTCCACCATCGTCGATGTCTTGGGAGCAATCACGGCATCACGGTTTCGGCTGCGCCAGCCTTGGAAGAGGAACAGGAGGAAGCAAGCGGTGGAAGTAGCGCTGGAGAACCCGTATAGCAGCCAGAACCCCTGAAGGCTCAGCCGCTCCTTGTACTCCGGGAGGCTTGCACTCCGACGACACCGTGAACCACTTGTCTCTCAGAGTCTTCAACACGTCGTTCTCTGACAGCTCCAGGATTGCCTTCGATACGTCCGCCGCTATAGGCGGTCCCTTTTGAAATACCTGCAAATTGATCGGTTTAGGGTTTCCCATATAAGGTTTCTGCAAGGTATGTGTTATTCAAATTTCCGAAATTCGCTGTTCTGTGTACAGTTCACCAGAACCTGAGCCTGCGAAATTGAAATTATTGAACCTAATTTGCATTGATTCGACAATTTGAAGCATGGTTAGGTTTTTGCTGTCAGGATTTTACCCTTCGGCCTTCAATTATTTGAATTTCCCCTTCTAGAGGGATCAAAAGCTCCTTTAATATGAAATCAATCTGAATTTCAGCAATTATGATATGTGAAAGTGGTGAAATGGTCCTAGATGAGTACTTACAAAGCCTAATCCGCCGATTTCGTTCTTCAGAGGAACATAGGTGTAGATCTTGCAGTACCGGCTGAGGAAGGCCTGTGAATCAGGGACTTCAAGGAATGCAGCTACGATACTATGATTGGCGAACAAGTCTGCATACGAGTACAGGCTATTGACCGTCACAATATTAGTGAGGTTGAGAGTGTGGGGCAAGTAGTTCGTCAAAAACGAGTCCTGGTCGCACCCAATTGGGAGTGACTTATTGAAGTTTTTGGGGCTTGTCAGATCATGGATGTCTTGAAGTCTTGGTTCCAAGATAGGTACTGTTAGCATTGAAGCAAGGCTGGCTGTGTAGCTTTGTGTCAAGATGAACACTACTACAAGCCACACCAGTATAACTATTCGCGTGCACCTATTCTTTATCTTCTCCCCTACAGAAATAAGGAAAGCAAGAAGATTTGGTATCAGTAGGTGCAGTTGTTTGCAATTTGTGATATGATTTGTCTTGCATTTTTAGACTTACGGTGTGTGAAAAAGACTGTAGAGGGGTGAACCAAAGGGAAGCATTTAGCTGATTCTTCCCGGAGCCGCTGAACTCTTCGTTGGATTTGTGTTCAAGAAACCAAATAGTAAACGCGGTGTAGACCAAGAGGGCTCCGGTTACCACCCACATTTCCCAGTGGAAGGGCTTGATAAATAACCATGCTTTTTGAGAATCCCTGGATTTGTAAGGGACAATCATCCACAAGCCAGACTGGGTGTAGGGTAGTGTGAGTTCAACCTTCTTGGATCGGTTGGCCAAAATGTTCACGTCACCAACCACAGCATCAAGTGTCTGCCAGGAAGAGCAAAGGGGTTACCATATCTCCAACAATTTCAGGTACTTCAGATTTTGCTAGCATGTTTGGGGAGAAAAATGCAGAAAATAGATATATGACTTCATGTGAAACAAAGAAAGATTAACACCTGGTGATAGTCGTTGTTACCTTATTATGGACACGATTAATCAAATCTTCATAGGTTCCATTGAAAGGATAAAATTCATAGGGCAAGGGGTAGCTCCGTTCCAAAATCTTCACTACCTCAGTGAAAAGATCAATACAAAATCCAGTGTAGGTTGTTTGTTTAGTGTGTCATTGTATTCCACCTTCACCATCTGCTCAAAATCAGCCCTACCCGGAACCCCAATCTTCAATGGCTTAGCATCTACGGGTATTGCCCATCCTTTCGGTACGCGATCCTAAATAGCTCCTGGCCATTCCACATTCTGTAATCTACATTCTCCTGGTGTCTTGGAAGACAACACCTTGGTTTTTTTTCCCACAACATTCACTACTCTAAGAGGTGGAATAGTTGACAGTTCATATAGATGATTGAAGGTGATGTTCCCGGATAATCCACTGAAGTTACTTGCTAAAATGCCCACTAGAAGTTCTTCTGATGAGACCCTAGCTCCCTCAGCTCCCAGTTTCTCCATAGCATCTGCAATGACTGTGATTCCATCTTGTGCTCCTAAAGCATGAATGCTGGGTAGGTAACTATCCTCTTGTTGATGACTACTTTGCAACTCTTTATTGAATTTCTCCTTGAAATCCAAGAAATCATGTTCTTCTTCATAGTAGCTCTTGATCCCAACCACACCTTGCATGTTAGAAATGAATGTAACTGAATCCAACAACCCAGCAATTGACTCTGTGACTATCCAAACAGTTTGTCTCCCCAAAAGCCCCATTCGCCTGGCCTCTTTAAACAAGTTACCAGCAAGTGGTAATGAACACTGAAGCACCACAAAAACTCGAGACTGCTTGCCCAGCACCTTTATCAACTCCTCAAGGATATCGATGATCTCATTTGGGTTGTGATGAGTGGACTTAACAACACTTAGTGGTGGTAGAGCCAGATGGTGCTCAACCTCAGAGCCAAACTCTTGAAGGGCTTGACTGAGTTGTGTTAGCATCACAGATGTACCAGCATAGCCATCATCTTCATAGACTGCAACTACCCTTTTCCAACCATAGCACTTCACCATGGCTGCTATGTCGCTTATTTGCTGCGTATAGTTTGCTGCCATTTGTTCCAAGAATGGCCACCTCTGATACGCTAATGGCAAGGTTGATGGAGCCGGAGCCAGAGAGATAACTGGGATTTTATTTTGGCTACCTAATTCCGCTACCAGAGCTGTTTGTTGCCATGTTTCCAATGCCTATGATTGCTTTCATTTCATGTTTTTTAACAAGCTCCGTAACTGCAGTTGAATAGCTACACCTTAGCTAGGACAAATGGAAATAGAAATATCATTGTAATGGAGTCAATATTGCTAGATCTGAACCTAAGATTTAATAGTCAGATCTTTCAATCCCAAATTTCGAATAAAATGCCTTCGATTTGAATTCAACACGCGCAAACTCATTAGAATTCATGTTTGCTAAAACATATGTCAGCATCAATGCGTAAGGTTGTTAGAATTCATTATTCATGGCTGTGGATAGGACTAATTCTTTGTTTCTTGACAATGAACTTCAAGCAAAAGATCAAAAGCTGGTTTCTGGAAGGGGGGAAAAAGGACAGCAATCGATAACATTCAAGTCAAGGTTTGATTGTTTTATTGCATTGTATCCTCCGCAGAAAAGTCATCTGCAATTATCCTAATTTAAGCTATTTTTAGATGAATGGCTACCTTTCAACAAATAACTTTCAAATTTTCTAGTAAAATGTCTGGTTTCGCTTTGCTGAGTTTGCTCCCATTGCTACTTGCTACTAAAAAGAAAACTAACAAATCGCTTCAACTCTGATCATACAGTGGGCTACTAATCCTACTATACGCATGGTTATGCGCGGTGCGGACAACAACTTTCAGAGTCGGTAGGCATTTTTTCTGCTGATACTGGCTTTTAAACTATTTGCCTCAGCAAGCTGTTTTAAATAAAAAGTGTATGACAGACTCCAGAAACCGGTGTCAGAAACTATCAGAAACTGGTTGCTTGCATATCAAACCGGTAAGTATAAATGCAAGCCTTGTAGCTATCAGAAACTGGTTGCCAGCATTTATTAATTGCTTGTGTATTGTTCTATATTCTATAATCCTTAGCACATCAAGCCCTGGAAATGCCCACTTTGTAACTCCTTACGCTGTTAACTGGAATAGCTACATGCCTACATTCCATTTGTCAGGACGTCTTTGCGCTACATTATCCCGTACGTCGGCATTAGCAATAACATTGATAAGAGACTGAAGCAATGCAAACTGAAAGATGTTGTATGCAAATTAACACAGTTGTACTTTGATTTCAAAGGGTTTTTGAACAACGGTGGAATGCTTTTCAGTTTTTAAAAATTAAAGAGCCTTCAAAAGCTTCTGGTCTGTACATTTTTTGAGTATGATTTTGAAGCCATTTTAGAGCCCTGTCTTATTGTTTTTTAGTAAGATCTTGTTGCTGGATGAGTCTTCACCACGTCAAAGGCAATGTCCATCATATCTAAATCAAATCAAATTAATATCCTCAATAATAATAATAATAATAATAATAATAATAATAATAATAATTTTTTTCATAAAGAACGTTGGCATCCAGACTAGTTGGGAGACAGACGTGTATGAAATCGTGCATCCAATGAAGTGTCATTGTTGTCTATTAATCATGGTGACTAAAGGGAAAGCCTATAAAAACCACACCCATGAACTTAAACAATCACCATCTCAACTAACTCCGATCTTAACTTTCCATAGCTTAGCCATTTTAGCGCTAAAAAAAACCAGAAAAATAGTTCTAAGATGGCTTCGAGGGAACTTCTTGTTTCTTCCCTACTTGTCCTTTCTATGGCAGTCATTGCCTCTGCCGACTACTATAGCTCTTACACTCCATCTCCGGAGTATAAATCACCAGAGGAGTATGTTCCTTCTCCATCACCATACTACAAAGCCAAGGCATCTGGTACGTATCAACCCCTGGATACAAGAAGCCCGAGTACACTCCTTCACCCGCATATAAGGCTCCTGAGTATACTCCATCTCCAGAATACAAGATACCTGTTTACATCCCTAAACCCGTGTACCACCCTACCCCGATCTATACTCCATCTCATTCTTACAAAAGCCCTGTCTACACTCCATCGCCGATTTATGTTCCAAAACCAGTATACAAACCTACGCCTATCTATAAGCCTGTGTACACTCCTTCTCCTGTATACAAGAGCCCTGTGTACACCCCGTCTCCGGTCTACAAGAGCCCTGCTTACACCCCATCTCTAGTTTACAAGAGCCCCGTGTACACTCCATCTCCAGTATACACCCCAACCCCGATTTACAAGAGCCCTATATATACCTCATCTCCTGTTTACAAGAGTCCTGCGTACACTCCATCTCCTGTGTACTATCCTTCACCGACTTACAAGGTCCCTGTTTATATCCCAAAACCAGTTTACAAGGTCCCTACATACCACCCTACACCGATCTATAAGCCTGTGTACACCCCAAAACCCGCATATACCATAAAGCCAATTTACGAGGTTCCTGCCTACCATCCTACACCCGTATACACCCCAAAACCAGTCTACACACCATCTCCAGTTTACAAAGCTCCTATTTACACTTCAACACCAGTATACAAACGTCCAACATATACTCCTTCTCCAGTCTATTAAACTCAAGAAACTCGGATCCACAAGCTTCCAACATTTTAACCATATATAAGAAAACTAAGACGTATTTACATGAAATGTATTACGTAGTACTTGAGAAAGAATGAGCGCGCATGTATTATATATTTGTAATTTCTTTCATTATTTATATTTTGAAATACAATTATAAATTTATAATATTAATATTGTGGTTTATATTGATATTGTTTGTGCTGTTATCATCAATATTACTAGTATATCGTGGCCCGCCGGTACTAGTATATCGTGGCCCGTCCGATGTCCGGTTTCTTAATAAATGTTTAATTTATATATATTTTTAGAAATTTAAAGGTTCCGTGACTGCGAGGTCGCGCCAGCGGCCTCTGTTTTAATATATTATATAGATTAAAGTTTCACTGGATTGAGGGACATTAATTTGTTATCCTTCAACATATTGGGAACATAATATCTCAGTTGATTAAGCACGGACTCTAGTAGGTCTGTTATATGAGTCGAGTAGTTCGAGCTCGGCTTGATAAAACCTCAATTCAATAAAAGATTGGCTCGAATTCGCTCGTTTTTCAAAACAAGTTGAGTATGATCACATTTTTAAGGGCGGTTTATAGCTCGACTTGCTCGATTTAAGTTAGGATAACTCGAAATTTGTAAAATTTATAAAATTTTCTTTAAATTACTATATTATAAGCAAATAAGGTGTCTTAAAGCTCGAAAAAAGTTGGGATCGAACTCGATCATTTCCTAAACGGCAATATTAGAAAGATGGGAAGATATACAACGGGTAAGTTTGAAAGGATCCTTACCCGCCAATAATTTGTTTTTGGAGTGAGTTTGATTTCAGTCTGACAAGAAAAGGCCCCTAGCCGCCTCTCCGCAACCGCCGGCGGTTTAATCACCACCGCAACCCATTTGTCTCTTCCTCTGCCTCCGACGATGTAGGTGGTCATGTCTCAGGCTCAAGTTTTCAATTTGTATCCACCGGACAGAATTCGATTTTAGCCGGAGAAGACAAGGTCCGGAGCCACCTCTTTGCAATTGACCGTTGTGGCATCATCACTGCAACCGATTCGTCTCTTCCACCTTCCTCCACCATCGTCGGTGTCTCGGGCACAATCACGGCGTCACGGTTGCGGCTGCGCCAGCCTTGGAAGAGGAACAGGAGGAAGCAGGCGGTGGAGGTGGCGCCGGAGAACACGTATAGCAGCCAGAACCCCTGGAGGCTCAGCCGCTCCGTGTCGTTTCCTGGGGCGGAACACCCCGACTGCAGCGTTAGCCACTTGTCGCTTAGAGTCTTCAACACGCCGTTCTCCAACAGCTGCAGGATCGCCTTAGAAACGTCCGCCGCTATCGGTGACCCCTTCTGAAAAACCTGCAATTAAGCGTTTTTAAGGGTTTCGGCTAGGGTTTCTGTCAGGTACTATTCAACACCCTAATTTCACAATTGAACCTGCGAAATTGAAATTGATGAACCGAATTTGATCTTGAAGTAGACAATTTTAAGAATGATTTATTTATCTTTGGCCTGTGATGATTAGGTTTCTGCAATTCAATTCCCAAATTTCACAATTGAACCTGCTAAATTAAATTGCTGAACTGAATTTGATCTTGAATTGCACAATTTAATGAATGATTTGTCTTCGGACTGTGACGATTACGGTTTCTGCAAGGTGCTTTTGATTCATTATCACATTAGTATGGAATCATTCTGAATTTGAACAGTTATGGCCTATGAAAGTAGTGAAATAGTGTTAGGTGAGTACTTACAAACCCTAATCCACCGATTTTGTTCTTTAGAGGAACATAAGTGAAGTCCCTGCAGTACCGGCTGAGGATAATCTGTCCGTATGGGAGCTCAAGAAATGCAACTGCAAT
Source organism: Persicaria tinctoria (assembly GCA_037127255.1). Taxonomy (NCBI): domain Eukaryota; kingdom Viridiplantae; phylum Streptophyta; class Magnoliopsida; order Caryophyllales; family Polygonaceae; genus Persicaria; species Persicaria tinctoria. The sequence continues at coordinate 17,263,727 of JBANSL010000017.1, forward strand.
ACTTCGGTTTGCCAACAGCTCCGCATAGGAGTACATGCTACTGACATTCACAAAATTAGACAGTTTATAAGTTTGGGTCAAGTAATTTCTCATAAAGGAGTCCTTGTTGCTACCAATTAGGGGCGGCGGCTTCGTCTTTATCAGCTCATTGATGTCTCTAACTCTTTGTTCCAAGATGGGCACTGTCAACATCGAAGTCAGACTAGCCGTGTAGCTTTGTGTCAAGACTAATACTACTGCCAGCCACACAAGTATCACAATTCTCGTACTGTAGCCCGTGATCTTCTCGCCTGCAAATGGTAAAACAAGACGAGTTGGTATCCTTGGAAGCACTTCTTTTTTGAAATTTCTCATATGATCTGTTTCGTGCTTTTTGGCTTACGCTGTACAAAGAAGATAGTAAAGAGGGTGAACCAAACGGAAGTAGCTATCTGATTCTTCCAGGAGCCGCTGAACTCAGGGTTGGAATTGTGTTCAAGGAACCACAGAATAAAAATGGTGTAGACCAGGATGGCTCCAGTTACCACCCACATTTGCCAGCTGAATGGCTTGATGAATAACCAAGCTTTTTGGTAGTCACTGGACTTATAAGGAACAATCATCCACAAGCCAGCTTGGGTGTATGGTAGTGTGAAATCAACCTTCTTGGATCGGTTGGCCAAAATGGTCACATCACCGATCACAGCATCGAATTCCTGCCCATTTGAAAATGATGAAAAGGAAGAGCAAGCAGGTACTTCATCTTTTAGCTTTTAATACAATAATTGATTTATTTCCTTACATTTTGCACAAGCATCTAATGTTTCTCTTTATCCTAAAGAACACAATAATGGTTGTGCAAATTGCAAGCATGAAATTGAAACTGACCATGTTTGAATAGAAAATAAAGAAAATAGAGATATGAATACATGTAACACCCAAAAAGAAATGCTAAAACTGTGATATTTCAAATTATAGTTGTTACCTTATTATGCACACGATTAACCAACTCATCGTAGGTTCCGTTGAAAGGATGAAACTCATAGGGCAAGGTGTAGCTCTGCTCCAAAATCTTGACTACTTCATTGAAAACATCAATGCAAAACCCAGTATAAGTTGTTCTATTTAGTTCCTCGCTGTATTCAACCTTCACCATCTGCTCAAAAGCAGCCATACCCGGGACCCCGATCTTCAAGGGCTTTGCACCTGTAGGCATTGCCCATCCTTTTGGGACATGATCCCTCACATTCCCTGGCCAATCCACATTCTGCAACCTACATTCTTCCGGGTTCAGGGAATTTACCTCCTTGTACCCCGTCCCAACAACATTTACTACTCGAAGAAGCGGAGTAGTTGACAATTCTTTCTTCTTGTTGAAAGAGATGTTCCCGGATAATCCTCTGAAATTGTTTTCTAAAATGCCCGCTAGAATTTCTTCTGAGGAGAGCCTAGTTTTTTTGGCTCCCAGTTTCTCTATTGCATTTGCAATGGCTGTGATTCCATCATGAGCCCGCAAAGCATGGATGCTGGGCAGATAGCCATCCTCGTGTTGATAACTGGTTTGGAACTCTTTTTTGAACTTCTCCTTGAAAATATCCAAGAAATCATGTGTGTCTTGGTAGTAGCTCTTGATCCCCAGCACACCTTGCATATGAGAAATGAAGGTTGCCGAATCCAACAACCCAGCAATTGATTCTGTGACTATCCAGGCAGTTTCTCTCCCCAAAAGCCCAATTCGCTTGGCCTCTTTGAAAAAGCTACCAGCAAGTGGTAATGAGCACTGAAGCACCACGAAAACTCGAGATTGCTTGCCCAGCACCTTTATCAATTCGTCAAGAATGATCTCCTTGGGTCTAGTGGACATAACAACACTTAATGGTGGTAGAGCCAGATGGTGCTCAACCTCTGTACCAAACTCTTGAAGGGCTTCCGTGAGTTGTTCTAGCATCTTAGAAGTGCCAGCATAGCCATCCTCTTCATAGACCACAACTACCCTTTTCCAACCATAGCACTTCACCATGGCTGCTATGTGGCTTATTTGTTGGGTGTAATTTGATGCCATTTGTACCATGAACGGCCACCTCTGAGACGCTAATGGCAGGCTTGATGGAGCTGGAGCTAGAGAGACAACTGGGACTTCATATTGGCTCCCTACTTCTGCTACTAAAGCGGCTTGTTGCCATGTTTCCATCCCTATGATTGCTTTCACTTTCTGTTTCCTTGAAAGCCGTGTAGCTGCTTTTGAATAGCTACACATTAGCTAATTAAAAATTGGCAACAGAAAATGCAGCTAAAATAGTCAATATGACTAGAGCTTACCAGAAAATGCTGCTTGGAGAGGGTTAGTGTATGAGGAGTTAATGAAGAGGAGGGAGAGTTTGAGATGATCTGATGTGTCATTTAATCTTTTTGCTGCTATTTCCATGGCTGTTTTTTGCTCCTTCCCAACTCGGGTGGTTTCATCAACAATTACTCCGATTTTTGCTGTTGTGATGCCACTTGGACCTTGTACAACTGCCTTGGATTCATTCGGGTGAGCAAGGTAGAAGATGATTAGCACTTGGAACATAAACCAACACTTTGGGGTAGTGTAAAAGAGTGTGGTACTCATTTTCTGGTTCCCTTTCACATACATATAGTTGTTAAGATGAAGAATGAAGCATTCCATTGAAGGAAACAAGCAAGCTAGGTTTTCATGGAAATAGCCATTGAGTGAAAAGCCTTAGCCTTTGGGTTGACTTGGTATATAGATTTTGAAACCAACAGTGAACAAAGCCTTTATCTTGGGACATTCTCTGAACCTAAGATTGAATAGTCAGAGCTTTCAATCCCAGATTCCGAATAAAATGCATTCGATTTGAATTCAACACGCACAAACTCATTAGTGTTCATGGTTGCTAAAACATGTCAGCATCAATGCATAGGGTTGTTAGAATTCATTATTCATGGCTGTGGATATAGGACTAATTCTTTGTTTCTTGACAGTGGACTTCAAGCAAAAGATCAAAAGCTGGTTTTTGGAAGGGGGAAAAAAGACAAAACAAACGATAACATTCAACTCAAGGTTTGGTTGTTTTATTGTGTTGTATCCTCCGCAGAAAAGTCATCTGCAATTATCCTAATTTAAGCTATTGCAACTTGCTCCCATTGCAGCTTGTCCGGTTTGACTCTGCTGAATTTGCTCCCATTGCAACTTGCATCTAAAAAGAAAACTAACAAATTGCTTCAACTCTGGCCATAACGGTCCATAAGTATAAATGCAAGCCTTGTAGCTATCAGTAGCTGGTTGCCTGCATTTATTAATTGCCTGTGTATTGTTCCATATTCCATAATCCTTAGCACAGCACGCTTCCCTCTGTTACCCTGCAGAGTGCAGGATTATCAGTACTGGCTTTGAGACTCAAAACGACAAAGCGAAGACTATATACACTGCTAATTATCGCCGTTAAGGACCTCAAACCCATAATACAACTTTGCAATGTTGTAAAGCCCGACTTGAACCCATTGGATGATGTTCACTGTTCAGTTACTTTACCTTGTTTTTTTGTTTCCCTCAAAGCAACGTTCTTTATCTATTTTGAGCAACATCCTTAAATCGTTGATTAACAGGCGGATTTTGAAACACTCAAAATGTGTAATTTCCTGCAAGTGGAGGGTATTATTTAATGCTCTAGCACGCCTCCTCTGTACACTGCACTCTCCGCAGAGCTGATCGATGATCCATAATTTAATTTCTTGTTTCTCCGGCAGGCCGGTGACCTCTGCCACCAGCCAGCCACCCCTCTAAGAGGCTTCCTTATTCCCAAATGCAGAGGCAATTTGAGCAATAAAACTGTAATTTATCATATCACATGAAGGCATGAAGCATCAACGTAACTAATTCAAATACTCACTTTTACATTGGTATTTAATCAGATTGCCTAGGCAGATATATTAGACTCGAACGGATCTGCTAAACCTCTTGGAAGAGTAACCGTCGGTGGGTGTGGACATCGGAACCCTCCCGAGGAAGGGCCTGATCAGCTTCCTGAGAGCCTTGCGGAAGGGCGTACTCCAGCGGCGCTTTCCCTGTAGGGGAGCAAGAGGCGGCTGAGGAGGAGGAGGAGCGGTGGTACGCCTTGGGGCGGCGGGCTCGGAGAGGCTGCGGCGGAGGATGGCCTGGTTGAGTTGGATCTCGAAAGAGAGACGCTCGAACTGGTCGAGGAGAGTGCTGGGCTGCCGCTGCAGGGGGTGATGTGAACCGAATTGCATCACCACTGCTTCCATTTCTTTCTCCTCCATTGATGGGTGTTTTTGCTTATGCACTACTCTGAACTCACTCATTTCTTGTTCTTTTTCAAGTTTTGTGGTATGGGGGAAAGAGGGAATAACTTCCGATCCAAGGAATTTCAAACGTCCCCACCTTCAAGTTTTCTTTCTTCCTTTTACTAAATTACATAGTTACCTCGAATACTCAAGAGTTTAACCAGTGGCGGAGCCGGGAATCTTGACCAAGGGGTGCTAAAAAAAAATTTTTTTTTTTGGTGTATACTTATTAAGAAGAGTTTTTTTAAAAAAATATTGAAAATACACTATAATTGTGATTTTTTAAAATGTAAATTACGAAGAATTACTTTTAAAATAATATTGAAAGAAAAGGTTTAATGAAATAGTTTATAGAAACAAAAAATTATAAAGAGTTTTTTTAAAAAATATTGAAAATACATTAATATGACATTTTTTAATGAAATAGTTTATAGAAACAAAAAATATAGAGAGAATTTTTAATGAAATAGTTGATAGAAGCAAAAAATATATAGAGAAATGAAAAAGAATTAATGATATAGTAAACCAAATAAAAAGTGAAAGAATTGGGATTTGAATCCAAGACCTTTTGATTTTGATTTTCAATCCACCTTCCTTTGCCACTTGAGCTAGATAACACTCTTGATTCAAATATCATTAAAAGATGTTATATTACCTTAAAAAATACTAAATATATTCATTTTTTTTTGTATTTTTTTCCGCCAGGGGGTGCTCGAGCACCCCCAAGCACCCCCTTGGTTTAGACTATCACAAGATGTGCACATGTTTTGTTTTTATAAAGTAATACTTTGGTTAGTAATCTGCCTAGTTGATAGATCTTTGTTTGTAGCCAAGTCAAACCCGTCAACAAAGCGGCTAAAGTGTGCAATCTTATCAGTCATTTTGTTATCCTCACATGACACATGGGAGAATTTGTTTGCGTGAAATGATTGCTCTGCCATTTTGTTATTGCTGATTAATGGTTTAATTTCCCAAGAGCATTTGTCTTTTAGTTTCAAGTGTTTTATGATAATTTGCGTGTCTCCCTCAATTTCTTTCCTCATCTTTCCTCATCTTTTTTTTCTTTTCACTAATTCTCTCTCGAGTTGTGAATATGAATATTTCAATTTCATGTGTAGATGGTATTTGACTTTCGCGGAACGTGATTTGATTTTTATAGAACCACGTAGCCCACCATTTAATAGTTAATACGGAGTACTACTTTCTCTTCTCTATTTATTTTATCACTCAGATTGCTTATGATCATTCTAATATCTCTTATTGTATATAAGATAGGTCTTTTTATATCTAGAATTTCTTCAATTCGTAAGCAAGATCATTTTTTACGTAAATTCACATTCAGTGAATAAGTGCGTCTCCTCCTTCTCTATGTGTCCACCGCAGAAAGTACATGGTGGGGATTGGTACTCTTCTGTTAGCTAGTCTCTATTTTGTGGACAGTTCCCTTTGGCTAATTTTCCTAAAAGTTTTTTTTTAAAAAAAAATCGGGATGGTATTCAGCTTCCATATCTATGTGTGGGCTGTCTACGTTCTATCTGGGTTTGTTATGATTTTCATTACACTAGACATAGTGAACCATCCTCCCATATTTTGCCACCAGTATAGTCTGTCGGGAAATGGATTGACTAGTATAGGGATGTTCATGATTTCCTTTATGAGGTTTTGGTCTAGATCTTGGTTTAATCTTTCCCTCCACCATTTACCTCCTATAATGTAGCCAGTAACTCTCGTGTTGTGGTGTATCTACTTATAAGTGGTGTAGTCAAAACTCAATTATATTCCCAAAACTTTATTGATTTTCCATCACCCACGGTCCACACAAGGCCCATTTTGAACTTTTCTATTAAAGCGCTAATGTTTCTTCATTGTCATGATGCGTTTCCTCCTCGCTTGTAGTTTAGAATGTCGGTTTCTTTTATATATTTATATCTTATGATTTGGAACAGCGATAAACTAAGACATGAATAATGTGTGTAGCCTGAACCAACCTCGCAAGAATATGATCGAGATCAATTGCAGTATACGAGCTAGTATCGATCTCGAAGATTAATTTTGTATTAATTTCTATAAGAACTAATTGACTATGTCAAAAGAGAATTCGAGTTTTAAACTAACTTAAACAAAGAAAACAAATGGTTTTGAGAAGATATGCGAGAAAGCAATACTAAGGTTAAGGATCTTCACAACAATGTATCGATAAAATCACCTCAACATTCACATGAAAATCAATCTGACAATCAAAAAAATAAAGTAGACTATATATTGTATGCACTATTTCCTTTTGGACAATAGCAATTGTGGCTAAATCAATTAATAATCTTCTTTCATTCTTAGTCAATTAATTTAAACCCATTAATCACTTTTTTTTACAATAGGAAAAAATTAGGTGGGTCTTACAAATGTAAGTTGCCACCATATGATCATCCAGACGAATGATGTTACAAAGATCCCTTAAAGTAGGGAGGTTTGAAAGCATACAAATACTCCTAGTTTTAGCTATGTAATTAGCTCCCTTGTTTCCTTCCCGGAAGCAGTGTCTGAACTTGATGCTTTCGAAGTTTGAGCTAAGTTTCCTTATAAGTTCCACTTCCCGTAAAATCTCTCATCTGACGTACTTGCTATAATTAATTGCCTTGATGACTTCCAAGCAGTCCCCTTCAACTATGATTTTTCGTAATCCTTTGGTTATGGCTAAGTTTACACCTGCACAAAATGTAACCGCATCTGTTTGGATAGTAGATCTTGAGTTCGTCTCAAGTTGAAAAATATCAATCACAGATCCATTACAGTCCCTAAGAATCCCCCACTTGGCAAAATCCAATGGGTTTAATTGAGCCATCTACATTGATTTTGTAGATAGCCCTAGGAGATTTGGTCCATTTGGAATTATGTCTCCTTTTTTTTTTTTGTCATTTGGAGAAGATTTATCTTTACTTTTGGAGGCACGGTGCCAATACGGATGTCTATTATTGCTCTTATAGCTACTCGGTAAGGTGTATACGATTTCTTTTGTCTAAAGATTGTGTCATTTCTAGTTTCCCAAATTTCCTGCCATATGTTCTTCAAAGGCCTTCTTATTATAGTCCATTGCGATAATTTCGTGTAAAGTGGTGTAGGTATTGGGTATAAGAGTTGCTATTTTGCATTACATCTGTTCATAAGCAGCGATTGTAGTTCTGGTAAACGGACAGCAAGCAAAGAGGTGGTTGTTATCCTCATTATCTTCATTGCAAAGACAACATTGCACTGGGACTCTATTTATATATCTGTTTAGTCTTTCTTTTATAGCTAACCCATCAATTGCTATTTTCCATACAAGATTTTTTTATTTTTGGAGGGAGATTCAGTTTCCTAATCCAATTGTAATCTTTGCTAGAGTTGTTGTTGTTGTTGTTGATCATTTGTCTGACCGGTCTTGTGGAGAACCGGCCATCCGAGTTAAATTTCCAGATTAATTTGTCCGGTGTGTTCCATTTAGGAATTTGTATTTTGGTGATATGTTGAATGATATTGTTTGGGAATATGTCCATGAGGAGGGAAACATTCCATTCTTTGTTTGGCGTGAACAGTTGGTTCACTTTAAGATCAGGGTCCAAGTGCCCTTGGTAACTTGTGAGAAGGTGACCTGGGACCCAAGGATCTTTCCAACCATTGATCGTTTCTCCATTTACAATAATCCAATGTAGCCCTTGATTGAATTTTTCTCGCAAGTGTAGTAGCCTACCGAATTGCCAAGAAGCGTCCTGTATTGTTTTTTCCATTAAATCTTCCTACTGGAGGTATTTCTCTTTGATTACTTTGACCTAAATGTTGTTCGGTTCCGAATAGATTTTCCAGAGTAGTTTCATCTGAAGGCTAATGTTCATGTATTCTGCGAGTTTTAGTCCTAAACCCCCTTGTTCTTTAGGCTTACAAATTTTATCTCAACTAATTAAAGGGGTGTATCTCTCCGAGTGAAGTTTATTCCAAAAAAAATTCTTTTGTATTTGATCAATTTGATTTAGAATGCCTTTTCGTAATAGAAAATTTTACATTAGATAGTTGGTTTTAGAACTCAGGTTTGCTTGAATTAGAGTAGCTCTTTCTGCTTGAGAGAGGGAGGAGGCCCTCCATTTTGAGAGTTGCTTTTTTAGGCTTTGGATGACTTCATCAAAAACAATATTTTTGACTCTTCCCCTTATGAGTGGGAAGCCTAGGTATTTTTCAAGAGTCTTCGAGATCAGAATGTTCATATCACGTGCTAGAGAATTGGTCAGGTTCGGGCTAATGTTTTTCGAGACTTGAAGTGAGCTTTTATTATAATTTATGGTTAAACCAAAGAGGTTTGAGAAGTTATTAAAAATATTTTTAATCGTGTGAAGACTTTTGTGAGACGCTCTTGCAAAAATTATCGTATCGTCTGCAAAAGTAAGGAAAGGAATTGGAGTTCCATTTTTAGTTAGCTTCATTCCTACCAGCACATCATCAAAGACTGCTTCCTCTAAAATTTCTCGAGCTAAATTTTCCATAACCAGGATGAAGATGTATGGGGCAAGTGGATCTCCTTGTCTTATCCCTCTTCCGAGTTTGAATTATGCACCAGGGCGATTATTAACAAGTACTGAGAATGGTGTAGTAGTTATGCAATTCATAATCCATTTAATCCATTGGGGGTCAAAACCAAATTTAGAAAGGGTTGCTCTGGTATAATCCCAGTTGGTTCTATCGTAAGCCTTTTCCATATCTAGTTTTAGAGCCATCCATCCATTTTTTTTATTTCTATTTGTGGAAGTTGTGAACTATTTCATGGGGATGAGAGTATTAACTTGGATGGACCTTCCTTCTATAAAGGCTCCTTGGAAAGGGTTAATTAGCTTAGGGAAAATGGATTTGAGTCTATTTTCTAGTCTTGGTTATAATTTTGTAAATGGTATTACACAAACTGATTGGTCTGTAACGGTTGATATTTAGAGGGTTTTCAATCTTGGGGATAAGGGCTATGAAGGTTTGGTTGATTTCAGATAGCATACTTCCTGAGTGGAAGAAAGCTTTAATATTTTTACACAACGAAGGTCCAATAATGTTCCAGAACTTAAGATGGAACTCGGGGGAATATCCATCAGGACCAGGAGTCTTATCTTCTGCCATGCTGCTTAGAGTGTCTTTGATTTCAGAATTGGAGGGAGGTGTTAAGAGTGTGGCGTTTTCATTAGTTGTGATCTAGGGGTGGATGTGTTTAATTTGATCACAAGAGATGGGTGGTATGGGTTGAGCTATAAATCTATCAGCCATTTCTTTTGTGATTTGATCAGCAATGTCTTGGGGTTCAGATAAGGGGATACCATTCTTGGTAATGAAGGTTGCAGTGGAGTTTTTAAAATTCTTAATTTTAACTGTTGTTTGATAATATCTGGTGTTTTTGTCTCCTAACTGAAGGTGTTCTGTTTTAGCTCCTAGTTTCCAAAATTTAAAATTATATTCTAGGAGAGTCGTTTTCTTGCTTTCTAGTGTCATTGGTAGATAAAGATCCCCAAGGCAGGTCTTGTTGCAACTTCTGAATATTGTTGTCCATGAGTTCAAGTTGTCTTAGTATATTGTTGTTATGTTTCTGCACCATTCCTTAGTGTTCTTTTTTAAGAGTTTTTATTTTTGCACGAAAACATGACCGAAGGATCCAATGAATTTGTTTTTCCAAACTTGTTTGACTATGGATTCATAGTTAGGATTCGTATTCCAAGCCATTTCAAATCTAAAGGGAGCTCCTTCATTTGATGTAGTCAGAAGATTCTATTTGGATGGTGGTAGGGCACTGATCTGAAGAGGAGAAGGGATGGTGTCGAATCCTAAGGTTTTTGAAATGAGATATAATATCTTGATGGGCTAGACTCCTATCTAAGCGTTCATAAGTGTTTGAGATATCATTATTGTTTTTTCTCCAAGTGAAGGGGACACTATATAAGGGATAGTATGAAGGTTTAATTCCTCCATGATTTCTTTGATTCTGCGGAATCTGGCTAGAGTTGGAGTATTTCCTCTAATTTTTTCAGTGTCGTTTTCTATATCATTGAGATCGCCTATTATTAAGACGAGAAGCATATGTCTATTTACAATTGTGATGACTTCATGCTAGATACTAGCTTTCTCTTGTTCTATCGAGGGGGCATAAACAAATAGGATTGCCATGTTAAATTGATTAATTGTAGTTTTCATCATGAAGAATCTTTCTTTTTGTTCAAGAATCACTAAGTTATCGAGAGTTTTGTGTTTTCGAACGAGGATCCACATACCTCCTCTAGCACCAATGGAAGATATGCAGAAAACCTTGTGGAGTCCTGAGTTTCTAAGATGATTTTCCTTAGGTGGTTCGACCGACTTAGTTTCTGCTAAAGCTAGGATATCAAGTTTGTTATTGTATCTGATATGGTTAATTTCTTGCCAAAAGGGGGTCGCTTAGAACCCCTTATATATGTTCCAAGAACCAACTCTAGTCATACGAAAGATTATGAGCTACGCTACATAGCTTATCACTTGAGGCACTATGACTAGTCCAGGTTTTGGCTTCATACAGTTAGTACATTATGCAAATGTTATGTCGTTTGGTTGGTCTATTATACAAAATGTGAGTGCAAGTTTCATCTTGGTAATGATAGTAAGGAAGGTTCATGATACCTGTGGAAAGATTAGGTGGTGGCAAGCTCGGAGCCTCCGCATTGTTCGTATTCTGATCTTTTCCTTAGTTTGCCAAGTCCAAGCCTGAAATCTGGAGATTTTTCTTGTTGCATAAAGGTTTGGTAAAAGGTTGTCAAGAGCTTGTTGGATTGAAGGTTTGTTTTGGCTTTCCACCACATAGATCTAGGTAAGGGATCTGATGGGGAGTAGAGCCGAGTTTTGTTGAGATAGGTAAGAAGTTCATACCTTTTCCTCTGATTTTGAAGTTGTGTACATTCGACCGTTCAAGGAAAGGGGGATGTTTTATACCAGGAGGCTTGACCCAGAAAGCATAAGAGCTTGAGGGGGCCAAATCACACCCTTTCTGATAAGAAAAGCACACCATAGACATAGTAGTATATTTGATAGATAATAAGAGATATAGGTAATAGTAAGTTTTCCTTATCAACATAATGAAAATGTTATATCAGTTTTTTTAAGGTCAAGTTGAATAAGTATCTTCTTTCGATCTCAACTAATCCAATCACCATGATAGTCTATGAAGCCTCAAGATAACTAAATCACTATTGTGCAAATAATATCTCAAGTTCCCTTCTAGTTTCCTAAAATTCTCAATTAAAGTTATCGTCTTTCGGCCTTAGACAATTAAAATGAGTCTAGTCAATTATCAATCAATTAGATTAAGCACCCTAGAATAGAATCAATGTAGAAATTCATATTTCAATTCATATGAACGTCAAACTAATCCTACCAACATATTGTTGGGTTCACTCTAACCCTAGAACAAGAAAACTAGCCAAACATGGGGGAAAACATTCTCAAATCAAGATATACAAACATAGAAATTGATATAAGAGAGGGTGTTGTTAGATACATCATAAATCTCCCTCGCACAACTACATCAGTTCCAATGTGGTGACCATTTTTAATGAAATAAGATTAAAGGGAAAATACCAATTTTGAATTGAAACAATTAAACCTCCAATGAATTCTTCATAAAATTGCAAAATCAAACTGAGCAAAATTCTAGAAATTGAATGTCAAACAGGGGTGAGGGGAGATTTTAAAAGATGTTTAAAACCCTAGGGCAAATCCTAATAGCATAATAGTTTTTAACCTTAACAATAATAATAAAATAATGTCAAATTAAGGAATCTGTGTCAAAAATCGCGGGTCGGCCCGTGTTGTGAAGTGCACGCTCGTGCACGCTTTGTGTTATTTGTTTGTTCTCAGATCGAGCTTGTGCACGCCCATGCGGATTAAGCGCATGCCCGTGCATCTCTGTTTTGTAAGTGCGTTAAGGTGCAAGATCGCCTTGTTCCTCGTGCCTTTGCTTCTTCACTTCTTATCCTCGTTCCTCATGCATAATTTCTGCTTGGCTTTTATTAGCTTTTGTGCCCATCCCAAACGATCTCTAACTATCTTCGCTTAGCTTCCGAAAACTCCTGAAAACACAACCAAAACGAGAGTAGATCTCTATCCTAGTAACTAAACAAAAAACCTCTAAAAACACATAAACACATGATACATGACATAAACCTATTTGAAATACATGTCCTAAATAATGCAACACATAGTTATTCTCTAGTTCTGCTAGAGTCTTCGAAACCAGTTTCATCTAAAGTGCTTCATTTGTGTCTTTCAATTTTCTAATACCCAATCCACTTTTGTTTTTAAGTTTGCAAATTCTATCCTAACTGATTTGTGGTCTATGTTGTAAGTCTTTATTCCAAAAAAGAAGGTTCCGTTTAACTGGTCCATCTTCTTGTGGATATTGGTAGACAACATAATTAAAGCTTTGTATGGTGTATAATCATTTGGAGGATAGATTTGAGTTAATTAATAAATACGTGCAATGTTTTTGTGAGAGATCGTTTGCCTTCCATTTAGATAATTGTTTTCTTGATTTGCATATTACACTCTCCAAGGTTTCTCTATTTACGTTTTCATTAATTATTGGACATACGAGATAGTTTTCCAATGATCTAGTGTGTGGAATTTGAATTTTTTTCTAACAAAGCTTAAATCCTCGTACTAGGGTCGTGAGGTAGTTTGGAAAGTTGATTTATGAAAGTTAAATTTTTATCCTGATAGGTCACAATATTCATCTATAATCTTTCTGATTATCTAACTCGTTTACGGTGGCATTTGCAAAAACAATATAATATCATACGTGAAGGCTAAAAAAAGGAATTCTAGGCCCCATTCTGCCAAATTTGTAGCCGATTTTAACAGTGCTTGACATTGATTCTAGTTGCAGTTATCTTGCCAATAATTCTTCACCTGAGATAAAAATGAATGGAGACAACGGATATCCTTCTCTAATTCCTCTAGATGGAAGGACAATATTTGTAGGCCCATTATTGACGAGTACTGAGAATGAGACAACCGTGATGCATTCTTTTATCCAGGCTATGAATGTGGGGTGAAAAACGAGTCTCTTGAGGATCTCAAAAGAGAAATCTCAGTCTAGTTTATCATAAGTCTTTTCTATATCAAGTTTGATTGTCATCCACCCCTCTACCCCTTTCTTACTTTTTAAGGTATGGAAGATTTCATGTGCAACCAAGATGTTGTCTGGAATTGCTCTATATGACACAACCGCTCCTTAAAGTGGGTGGATCAATTTTCCAATGACCCACTTTAATCTTTCTGTTATTATTTTAGAGATTATGTTGTAAATGTTTAAACACGGACTAATTGGTCTATAATTGTTTGTTGATATTGAGTTATCAATCTTTGGTAATAAGGGTATAGTGTCAATAAGACAAATCAGGTCATTGAAGCCTTGATAATCTTCACATGTTCAGATGCTCTTACAAACATCAATTCTTTCTCACTTAGTTGTTTCCTTTTGATTGTGTTGAGGTTGTTTCTCGTCATTCCTTCATTCCTTTGTCTTTATTGTTTTATTTCCTTTCATTTTCTTACCAAACAAAGAAGAAACTCAACATTAGTCTATTCATGTTTAAGTATGGGGCAAATAATCTCCGACTTATTTTTGAAGTTATTTGCATTTCTGAAATCATATCAACTCCACATATTTCAACTCTATGAGATATTGAAGTTATTTGCATTTCAACTTGTTGTAATTTAAAATACGATTTTTCTATCCTATGTCGATAAGATCCTAAATTGGGAAATATTCTCTACCCAAAAAAGCAAGCAACCCTAGGAATCTAATTAAAAAACGCGGAAACTATATACACCGCAAATCTCCACGTTAACTACGACATGCGAGCACGTCAAAAGAGACTTGCATGTTGGATGAGGACACAACACAAGTACATGCAGGAACGTCTTGTTCACCGTGCCTGCACGTACATTCCAACGTGTATAAGTGCACGTAAAAAAGGACGTGCAGAAGTGCACTTCAAAATCGACGTGCAAGCTAGTCTGCATGTCAAAACCGATGTGCAAGAACGTTTTTTAAAAAAACCAAAAAAGTGCCCCATCATCTCCCACAGTTTCAGAGCAAGAGGACGAGAGAGAGAGAGAGAGAGAGAGAGAGAGAGAGAGAGAGAGAGAGAGAGAGAGAGAGAGGCCGAAGACCCTGTCAAACGACGAGAGCGAGAGAGATCCCGAGCAAGAGGGAGAGAAAGGGAGCGAGGCTGAGGGTTTGGATTCCGACGGCGAGAGAGAGAGAGAGAGAGAGAGAGAGAGAGAGAGAGAGAGAGAGAGAGATTGAGACGGAGAGAGAGATGGAGATGGAGACGGAGGTGGTGGTGCCGACGGCAGAGATGGAGGCGGTGGGAGGGTCCGACAGTGGAGATGGTGGGTCTTTGGTGGGGGTGAAAGAGATCGGTGGAGGTGGGGGTGTGGTGGTGGACAGTGGGGGTGAAGGTGTTGGTGTGGCTTTGGCGGTGGAGTAGGAGGCGCCGATGTTGGAGGCTGGGGCTGGTGGTGGTACGGCGGTGGAGGAGCAGAAGGCTCTGGCAGTGGAGGCGCTGACGGTGGTGGAGGAGCAGGAGGCATCAGCGGCCAGAGGAGATGGTCAGTCGGCGGCGGAGGTGGTGGTGCCAGAGATGGCGACGCAGGCCCTTTTACCGCCAAGGAAGCGACATTCTATAAACATATACTCCGCGGCGGTAAAAGGGAATGTGTCGCCATCCCTGAGGCTTCAACATCCGGTACACTGGTGCCGATATCGTTGGGTTCTGCGGATGACACAATCCCCGATGTGGTAGAGGAGGTGGAGGATGGACAAGAGAGGCAAGAGGGGCAGCATAAGCAGAGGGATGCGGGTTAGGGGTGTGCAGAAAAACCCAACACGACTGATACGACACGAAAACATGACTATATGACATGAATAAACACAAAACCGAAAAGACACGACAAGAAAATGACACGAACCGCTAAAGCACAACATTAAATGGTTCGGATACGGTTCGAGCAAATCCCCTTGTCGAATACCCGACACGAACCGTTTAATTTTTTTTTTTAATTTATAGATATGGTAATTTTAGTACTAGTATATTTACAATCTATAAAATATTAATAAAACTCAATGGCTCAATTGGTAATCAGGTGAAAAAGAGGCAACAACTTTGTTAGGTGTCCAAGGTTCGATTCCCCCTTGTGGCGTTTTATTTTTTCCGTCCCAGCTCTGCGTTTTTTTATATACAAACAAACCCCATACTAAACGCTCAGCCTTCAACAAGGAGAAAGCCGCTCCCAACCTGCTACCGCTCTCTTTCTATTTTCAAGTTCAAGGCTCTTTGTTTTCTTCTTTCTCAAACACAATCTACTCCTTCAGCATCGATCTCTCTCAAATTCAAATCTAGTAAAATCTCTCCATCTTCGACAAGGTTTCTTTGGTCGTTCTCCATCACCGTACAAGGGGTCGCTTTTTTCAGATCTCCATTGTCCGATTCCAATCCGACGAGATTTCTCCATCTCCGGCGTTTGTAGTCACGATTCAGATCCGACAACACCTCCCCATCTCCGTCAAAATCTCTTTGTGCGGTCTCCAACTGGTCTCAAGTCCTCGCGAGCCTCAGATTGGGTTCTGGAGCGATTGAAACATTGAAGAATCTTTCAATTAGCCATGATTTGGGAAGCATTGAAGAATCTGAAATCAAACCCGGAGGTTGCGTTTAAACTCTTCGATTGGGTTCTGGAGCGAGATAGCGATAGATTGAGCTTGAAATCTTATACTTTGATGGTTGGGATTGGCTTGGTCAAGGAATTTTGGGTACTGCATTCAGAAGGGAAAAAAAAGGAAAAAAAATAAGGTTTTTATAAATGGTTTGTATCGTGTTACACGGGTATTCGATATGAAACCGTTTCGTGTTTTCTTGTCGGATACCCAATACTTATCGTGTCGTGTTCGGATCGGCATTTTAAGTATTATCGGTTTCGTTTCGTGTCGTGTCGGATAACCGGTTATGCACAGCCCTAGTGCGGGTGACGCACCCATCCTTGCGCATGAGCGGTAGGAGGAGGGGAGAGGTGCGGGTGATGGACCCGTCCCTGCGCAGCCTGCTGGACCGGCTGCGCAGGAGGCAGACGACTTGCCTCTGGGCACTCTGCTGGTGTCTTACAGGCACCACCGAGCTTATAGGGTATGGAGAGATGGGATTGTGGATCTTTTGTTGCTGAAGATCCACCATCGGGTGAGTAATATGGAGGATTTTGACCCGTAAGTCTACGAGAGCTCGGGGACCTTGTGGCAGGAACTCATTCCCACAGGCATCCCGCACCTGTGGACCCTGCATTGGGAGGGTGTGGACGCGCAACTGGTCACAACGCTCGTAGAGCACTGGCATCCCGAGACCAGCTCCTTTCATTTTCCATGGGGCGAGAACCGAGATGACCATCACGCTACACGACTTAGCCTGCTTGCAAGGGCTGCAGATTGACGGAAATGCTTGTTTGTCAGCCCTTTCCCTTGGGTTGTTGACGGACTAGTGGATCGAGAGACACGGGCCACTCGACGACGAGTTTGTGGGAGGGGGGGTGCCAGGAGTTGACCCTGACCAGTGGTGATATCTGGCCTTGGCGTACCTATCCATCACTCTCACCGCGACCCTGTTTGTTGACAAGTCCCAGAGTTGGGTCGGATTCCGGATGTTCGGCCTTGTTTGGGACATCCCCAAGCGGAAAACATCGCATAGGGTGCAAGTGCCCTTTCCTGTCTGTACAGGGGCCTAGGAGAGGCTACCCGAGCAAAGGCAAAAGATTTAGATGGATGCACGGCTTTACTACAGGTGTCCACGAAATTAGTTTTATAGTTTATTAATATTTTAGTCTCATTCTTACCAAATTGTTTTTTGTGTCAAAGCTTGGATCTGGGCGTACTGGTTAGGCCTACGGATCGATGCTGGAAGGCCAAGTTCGAGCCTCCCAAGGCTCCTACCCGAAAGGACAATGAGGGCAAGCTCGAGCGGGTTCGGCATATGCGAGAGGAAGTCGATCGGCTTATCGTCGACGATGTATAACACCGATCCTATACATATATTTAATATTTTTCGTAAACATGACTTACATCTTATTGTTTTATTTGTAGGTTTGTTGGATGCCATTTGGGCGTGATCTGGACTTTGACGGCAAGTACCGGTCGTCCATCTACCGCGGCACGATCACCTTCTGCGGGGAGGAGGAGCCATATATGCCTGATCGATGTCTTCAGCAGTTTTGTCGCGTCCAGGGGGTCCACATCCCATCATCCCTCCAAGGCAGGTCACCTGCGATGCCAACTTGAAGAAGAGGTATGTCGCCACGTTTGTTGCACAGCACAACAGGTGGTAGACCCAGGACGACGATCGCTTCTACCAGTAAGGTGAGCACCGGTGGACGAGTGAGGATTGTCAGACCGGTGTCACTGCTGACTACATGGCGTGGTACGCATCTCAAAGCCGGTCGTATGTGTTGACCACCACGCCACGCCATCCGAACCATCCAGCGCCCATCCACCCGATCACCATGGATACATGGGTGGACCTACCTCAGCCTGCAGTTATCCCTTCTGATCGAGAGGAGCGGATTCATGAGATCCATGGACATCAACGAGCCTTGGCATTACTCCTCAGTTCCACGATTTGTGCGAGGAGTTGATGGACATATTGGCTGGTGTTGTACAGCCCACCCGATCACCATGATTTTGTTTGTGTATTATATTTGATCACTATTATGGTTTTTGTACTAGCTATTATATTGTATTCACTGTTATATTATATTAACTGTTTATATATTATGGATTCACTATTTGGATCTTGTGAGGTCGTAAGTGATTCTTGAAGCGTTCTTATCGATCTTGTTTGAATCCTCAATCCTCACGAATTCACCGAAGGAGTGGGTTTGGGTTCGGTTAGGATAGGGCTACGACTAGGGTTTGGGGACTTAGGGCTAGAGTTTACACATCGTCAACGACGTGCAGAGTTGCACGTGGTCAACGACGTGCAGGATTGCACGTGATCAACAACGTGCACTTTTGCACGTCCTTGACTACGTGCACTTTTGCACTACTCAACGTACTTTTGACGCAAAACTTCCTATTTGAAGCGGAAAGCCGGATAGCCAGAATACGCATCCCCCAAAATAAATTTTGACGTAGTTCGTGATAGTTAGTGTCACTATGGACGAATCGCAAGAACATCATCGTCTCCAAGTTTGCCAGATCGATCTGCATCTGGACCAGGTACAAATACGTTCCGCATAGTTCACTATATATACCTTATGTCAAACGTTTTGTTTATATGTTGACTCTCGTGATTACAGTTTCCAGATTTTACACCTGAGTTCTCGGACCCAAGGGTTTGGAATGACCATAACAAAATGGTTACGCATTTTCAAGGACTTGGGTCTGAAACACTGCATGGTTTTTGTAATAAAGCGGTCATGGACGGGGGCGTCAAACCGTCCAGGCGGGGTTCTCCTTGCTTGCGAGCAATACGAGGAGTACCAACCAAGCGAGAGGAAGCTCTGAAGCACGCAATCAAAGATAAACGGTTGTCCCTTCTCTATACACGAGCACGAAGACTCGCCGGGTCAGTGGGTTATGACTGTAACCCACAATGTTCATACTCACCAGCTTCCCACGATGTTGTAGGGTCACGCGTACGCCGGACGGATGACAGATGAAGAGAAGAAGATGGCAAGGTGGATGAAGGACATTGGTACTCCTCCAAAAGTCATTGGATAAGGATTGAGGCAGTTGGATAGCAACAGCGTCACGTCATCGTGTTCCCTTACCAACACGTTCAACAAGATGGTGGCCGAAGAAAGAGGGAGTCGGACGATGACCCAAGATAATCTGCATCGTCTACGGGAAAAAGGTTACTACTACGAGTTTAGACGACATCGAGATAACAACGAAGTCTTGAGCGACCTCTTCCTAGCGCACCCTAACGGGATACGGCTACTCCAAAGGTTCCATTACGTCATCATATTGGACAACGCGTACAAAACAAATGCGTAAGTCAATCAACTACGGTTACATTATTACATATTTAGCCAATTATAAAGTACTGCACACGTAACAGATTTACACTTGCAGATATGGGATTCCATTGTGCGAGGTGGTTGGGTTCACACCCTCAGGCCATAATTACTGCATCACCTATGCTTTCATGTCGCACGAGAACGAAGACACGTACGCTTGGGTGTTGCGTCAGCTTCAGATCTTACTTGGGACTATTTAGCCTCAAGCTATTATGACTGATCGGGAGCTAGGTCTCTTTGCAGCGCTAAATGTTGTCTTCCCCAACGTGCAACATCTCCTTTGCTAGTTACATGTCACGAGAAAATGCGAAGAAGCTGCACTAAAAATCACAAAGAATTTAAGCCACACTGGCATCTGCAAGGGCAACTGTTGGGGATTGTTCCAATCGAAGACGGAGTAATCATTCCACCAATGTCGTAGGCCGCTACACAAAAGATGACTCCTATTCCGAGAAGGAACCTCATACGATGCTACACAAATAATTTTCTACATTTCGGCATGCGTACAAAAAATAGGTACACCGTCCTTCTTATCGCCCATTAGAATATGATATGTCATCAAACATTTAGTGGTATGAACTTCAATGTTTACGTGAAACTGTGTACAGAGTTGAGGATCAACACAAGGTTCTAAAGGAGACACTTCACTCATCAACTGGTGACTTCTGCGTCGTGGTAAATGCAATCCATATAGTCAATGATTGTCAATTGCATGAGCTGCAAACTTCTTTAGAGATCGACCGCTTCAAATGGCCAACGAGGTCGCATAAAGTCAACCTTTTTTATTAGGTAAAGACTTTAATCTCCAAAAAGTTCTTCGACTATCAGTACAAGTTGTGGGAGGATGTCGTAAACCAAAACATTCCTCCGGAATGCACGGATCGACATTGGAGGGTTTGTTACGGGATTCCTTGTGTCCATGAGATTTAGGCACACGTCAGTTTCAGTACTGCGATACCTGCTGAGGTCATCCACCCGTTCTGGATGGATTTGTCATTGACTGACATCGACGACACCCCACTCCCGTATGAACTGTCATCTTCATACACGTCTTCCAATAACGTATGCGACAATGACCTCTACCTACCCTCATCTTCAAGCGCCCGATCGAAAGGGAGGCATTGGGGATCAAGGAATTCCTGCAGAACCAACCTGTTGCGATGCGAGGAGTTCAGGGCAAATTTTGAGAGAGAAGAAGCACGGTCTTATCGACATCGTCCACAAGCTACCACAACTCGATGTGGACGTGATGATGTGTTCGGAGGGTTTAACTGGGGTCGAAACAACGTTGTTCCCTTCATGCTCGAACATATTCAGAGTGTCAGGGACACTATTGGAGACGGTCAATGTGGCTACCGTGCTTTGACGTCATTGACATCACCGATCGATGAGTCTGCTTTCCCAGAACTGAAAGCGTTATTATACAACCCTCAATAAACAACCCTTGGTTTAGCCTGCATCGGAAACCAAGACCATTTTGCCACGGTAGGACTTCAAACGTCTTATATTACCTATTCTTACTTTTCATCTATATTTTAATATTCTAACTCTAATTTTCCGTTCTCATAGGTCTGGTTGCATCCTAACGCTGCTATTCCGTTGCATGCGGCAGAATGGGTTGCACATCATCAACCGAGCGTCGAAGGATGGGATGCTCTTTTTCAAGCTCAGTTTGACAGATTTCGAGCCTTACGTGTCGATGTCAGTCTCTCTTTACACTTTGTCTAGATTTTATTCCACGAGTCTATTACAATTATCAATGTAAACCTTTTTTTTCCATGTCTGGTAATATTATTCGCATATTATCCGAATGAAAACCTTTACAATTATTGATTTTTATTCCATTAACATCTCTATAAACCTTAAACCATAAACCCTTGATTTTTATTCCATAAACCATAAACCCTAAACTCCAAACCCTAAACCCTAAACCCAACCCTAAGCCATCCCTCAACCCTAATCGGACAAGTTGCACGTCATTGACTACGTGCATTCTTGCACGTCATTAGTCACTTGCAGACTTGCACGTTGATTTTAACGTGCAGACCGACGTGCACTAAGATCTCACGCACCACATGCATGTTAATAACGACGTGCAACTCTTTAATTATCATCTGCGGTGTAGCTAACAAGACCGTTAAAAAAAGCTAAAGTAATTAATTAAAATTTAAAAAAATATTTCTAAATTAGTGCTATTATATATACTAGTACAGTCCCCGCGCCATGGCGCGCATTTTTTTAAAAATAAAAATAAAATTTTATAAGTATAAAAAATTACAACTATAAATTGAAATAAACTATTACCATTCATTAACACAAAATAGAGAAAAATAGATCCGAGTGTCATATATTTGGGACGTACTATATATATATTTTTTTAAATAAGTTTTTTTACACAGTAGGCAAGAAGTAGATCGATAAAGTGATCTTGAAATCATCAAAAGATGGCTTGAAAGACCCCAAATATAGGGTGCCCAGTCAAAAGAAAAAAAATGTAAGATTACAATTACAAAAATTTAAAGCTAAAACAACTTGAAAATTAGAACCCTTGTGTCTTGAGATCTTGTCCCATTCTTAAAAGAAAATAGTTTGAAATGATACTCCGTATTGCACAATTAATATAGAATGAAATAATATTGTATAGTTAATATTGACTTAATTATAAAAAAAAAAGTTTTGAATTAATCCCATTGTTTTAAAAAATGTAGTATGAAATGATCTTGTGTAATCAATATAAAATGGAATAATATTGTATAGTTAACATTAAATTTATTATAAAAAATATTTTGAATTAATCCAATTGGTTACAAAAATATAGCATGAAATGATATTGTGTAATTAAAATAAAATGGAACAATATTGTGTAGTTAATTTTAACTTTATTTAAAAAAATAAGTTTTGAATTAAGCCCATTGGTTACAAAAATGTAGTATGAAATGATATTGTGTAATTACAAAAATGTAGTATGAAATGGAGTATTAGATAAAAATAGGATATATGATGATATATAAATATATCTATAAATATATTATTATATAAATGAATATGTAAATAGAATATATCAAATATATATTGCCAAAAAAGCTATTTCTAAATATATTCAAAATAAATGTTTCCAAAAATAACTTTGCGCGAGGGGAAGACATGTGGCATAGGTGCTTTGCTTTTAAGTAATATATATATATATATATATATATATATATATATATATATATATATATATATATATATATATATATATATATATATATATATATATATATATATATATATATATATATATATATATATATATATATATATATATATATATATATATAGATGGTTAAAAAAATGTAGTATGAAATGATATTGTGTAATTATTATTAGATAAAAATAGGATATATGATGATATATAAATATATCTATAAATATATTATTATATAAATGAATATGTAAATAGAATATATCAAATATATATTGCCAAAAAAGCTATTTATAAATATATTCAAAATAAATGTTGCCAAAAATAATTTTGCGGGAGGGGAAGACACGTGGCATAGGTGCTTTGCTTTTAAGTAATACTAGCATAGTACCCGTGCGTAATGCACGAGATTTGTAAAATATATTATATTTTATAGAAGATATTACCATAATTTATTTACATTATATATTAGATATATTATACTATTATAATAATATGAAAACGATATAGTAGAATAATTTAAATTTGGATGAACAAATAATGTTTATATTATATCAATATATAATATATGTGGCAAAACGTCAATATCTCACCTTCCTCGTAGGCTCGAGTTTGAGATTTGAAATGCCCGATGCAAGATATAAAAATGATTTTCTTATTTTGACAATTTTTTTATTTTAGCGGAAAATACAGTGCGTAGCTATTGGAAATGAGCAATTTTATTAATTGAAATTACATGAAATAGAAAATTTTTGAATTACCACCCTCTTGTCAAAACCTCTAATGCAAGCATCCTTGAATTTATTTAAATCAAGTCTTCGCATATTCTAACTATATATTAATCTAGTTTAAAACTAACTATATTGTATAGTTCCACCAAGAGTTATAAGCAAAACCCTATAGTAATTCTCGGAACAAATGTTGCAAATATTTGAAAACATATATAATTAAACTTGCAATAGCTTTATTTTATTATTAAAAATTGTTAGCATAGAAAAAGGAAATTGAATTGTTTATGTTTTGATTATCAATGTCTCTTTGTTTTTTTTCCTCAATGGGATCAAAATAAAATATTTCTAAACAAAAATAGAAATATTTTTTTAAATACACTGTATAAATTTTAAATACTCCGTATACATTAAAGGAACGTAAAAAAAATGTATACTTTAAAATGTAGGATCTATCAAAATGAATATATAATAATATGATATATAAAGTAAAAATGCGGGATGAACAACTCTTTAAATGGGTTATATAATACATAATTAAAATATATAGTGAATGAACCCATTCGAATTAAACTAAAATAAAATATAAAGTAAAGCAACAAAATAAATGTACCAAGTCTTATATTTAGCTAGATTATTTGATGTTGATAAGAAGAAAACATAAAAGCAATACATGTGATAAAAGAATATGTGATATGGTTAAAAAAGAATATATGGGTAAAAAGAATATATATTAAGTTAAAACTGATTTAAGTAATTTAATACAGTAATTAAAATAAATAAAAATTATTCATTATTTAAGAATTCTATAATTAAGATTTGATCTTATCTTCTCATACAGGGAAAGATTACGCTAGTCTCTTAAGGTTTTAAGTTTTTTTTCTTTTCTTTTTTCAAAAGATTGTCCGTGTTTTCTTAACTAATTGACCCCATTATTGATTTTTCATGATTTATTTAAATAGTTGTCAATAAATGGTATATTTCAATTACAATTATTTGAAACTACGTATTTGATATGAAGATTAGATTAGCTTGATTTTTTTTGGTAGAATTAGGTTATATTAGATATATAATTTCTATGGAAGATTTTCATTAAACAAATCAAGAAATTGAATTTACAAATTTTTAAATGAAATTAATAGTGTTAGGTTGATTTATTTTAATAATTATCGATAAATGATTAAATGGTGTATTTTAACTACAAATATTTGATACTTGATATGGAAGATTAGATTAGTTGTGATTTTTTCCGTAGAATTAGGTTATCAATTAAGACAGGTAGATAATTGCTACGAAAGATTTTAATTAAACAAATTAAGAAATTAAATGTATAATTGATTAAATAAAGGTGGGGTCGGGTTTAATTTGAAGCGGCCACATAAGCCTATAATTAAGGAAGATTTGACATGTGGCGGCGGAAGCATCTGCTTTAGTATTATACTAGTGTAATACCCGTGCCTTGAAGGCACGGGATTTTGATTCTTTTCAAATTAAATATTATTTTATATATCTATATAATACTATATTAATATATAGTTGTTTACAATAAAAATAATATGTATAATTGTATAAAGTATATAATTATTATCATTAGGATAAAACTAAAAAGTAAAATATAAGATGTCATATAATGATTAAAAAATTATAAGCACATGATCGTGCAAATACTTTTGAAGGTATGTAGATATATATAACTTATTCATTATTTTCATAAGAAAGATGGCTAGAAAGAGGAAGAAATAAATAGAGAAAATAAAGATAAGATGGTAAAAAAAAAAGTGATATGAGGCGCTTCATCTAAGATGTAAAATAAGAAAGATGGCTAGAAAGAGGGAGAAATAAAAAATGATTGTAAGTCTTAATTAACTTTTAAATAAGTAAATTGTAAAAAAAAAAACTTTTTGGCTCTAATTGATTTTTATAATTTACTTTTGAAATCGAATATTCACAAATTAATTATTTTTACTAACTTTATAAAAAAAAAATTGCAGGTCTTAAAAATTAAAATATTGGAATTATAATAAGGGACATTTAGGGTGTATAAAATAAATATATATGTAAAATATTCATTTTGGGGATAACATGTGCAAAAATAATTTCTTCTTAAAATTAATGATGTTTTGCTTCTATCTCCAAAAATATTAAAAAAAATTCCTTAAAATTTTAAGATGTCTATATTGAATAATAAATGTAAATTTTAAAAAGAAATATTATTTTGAGAATCATTATTTTTTATAGTTAATTTTTATTTTGACATTTGAATTAAATATTCTTATTCATTCTTGAGTTATCACATTTCAATATATTAGTCAATTTAGTTACATACATATATAAATTTAAGATTATGTAAACATTTGATATTTCAAAGATATTTTTTATTTTTAGATATTCTAATTAATTTTTTAAAAAAAGGTTACAAAACAAATTATGGATAAGACTCGTATAAATATGTGGACCAATTAATATATGGCTTCTGATCATCATGGTTAGAGCTGACAAAATCTGACTCGACCGAGAAACCCAATCGACTCACCCGAACCTAGACCCGAACATCCGGAGTCATCCATAACCCGAACGCGAGACCGAGCCCGACCCGAATTTGACTGAACTGTGAAATAAACCCGAACACAAACAAAACCGATCCAATCCAAACCCTATTTGACTCTCAACCCAACCCGATATTCGGAATGATAGTATCCAAAATCGTGGTCCTAATAAATATATAATATTATTGATATGAATGACATGTATAAAGAAAGTCGTGATATTAATGAAATAATGATATAAAAGACCACACATAATGATAATATCAAAAATTGTGGTCCGGCGTATCAATGTACATAATCTTTTCTGTGAAAAAAAAAAGAAATAAATATATTTAAAATAGATCACAATTTTTTTATCACAATTTAAAATATTTTTAAAATATATATTAAATCGATATAAACATATCAATTTAAATAATCTTTGTATGAAAAATAGGAAACAAATGTATGTCAAATAGGAAACAAATAATTTCAGCAATAATATTGACCAATAAGAAAATATCATTTGAATAAAAAATTCAACTTTAATTGTGGGCGTGACACATCAGCAAAATGCTAGCAGAATTAGTAATATTAATAGATTAGATATTAGATATTAGATATAGATAGATAGATAGATATAGATAAAGAAAAAAAAATCGTTTAAAATAAAATTTTCTTAATCTACCTTTTTTCTTAATCAATCGTTTAAAAAATCTACCTTTTTAACTTAACTAAAATGCCAAACTAATCCTATTTTCCCGGCAATTAAAAAAAGGTTTAATTTCTACTGCCAAGTGTAGGGGTGTTATTCGAGTCGAACGAGCCGAGCTTGATATGTTCAAACTTGTTCATTTGTTAAACGAGCTTGAATCAAGCCGAGCCCAATTGTTAAACGAGCTTTCTTTTTTGTTCAAGCTCGGCTTGTTTTAGTAAATGAACGATCTCGAGCCGAGTTTTTTTCGAGCTTTAAGTAGTTTTACTTAGGGGTGGCCACGGGTTACGGGTCGATCCGTGACCCGGCAGGTCGTACGGGTCAATGACCCGGCGGGTCCGGGTCAACGGGTCAACGGGTGGGGGCGGGTTGCGGGTTAGGGTTAAGGTCAGGGGTTTTGAACCCGATGACCCGGCGGGTCAACCCGCCATCCCAATTTTTTTTTTTGAAAAAAATATTTTTTTTATGTTTATAATAATTATTATGTATATTATTCTTAGAATAATTCATAATATATAAACATAAACTAGTTTGCAATGTGTAATGTGGATCAAAAGCACTACCACCCTTCCCTTTTTATAGATTTGGAAGACATCCCCTATTCTCTCAACTTTCAATGTGGGACAAGACTCTTGTCCCACATTGAAAGTTGAGAGTTAGAATGAGAAGGGATGGATGTATATATATGTGTACTACATCATCCCTTAACCCTCATTCTTCACTTTAAGCTTTATTTCTTATATTTCTTATATTGAAATGAAGTAAAGTTTGAGGAGTTTTATATTTCTACATTTATATTGTAGTGGATGAAGGAAGTTTTATAAAAATATAAAATTTCTCATGTTTTTTTCCACTTCATATTAAAATGAAATGGATATAAAAAGTGATATGTAAAAAAACCTTTACCTATCATTTTTTTTAGTCAAAAATATTAAAAAATAATAATTTTTTTTTTTAATTTGGGAATCCGGCGGGTTGCCGGGTCGACCCGAACCCGCCAACCCGTGGAATTCCCGGATTAGGGTTCGGGGCCACGCCTAGTTTTACTTGGTCACAATATATTAATTTAAAGAAATTTTTAGAAATTACGTAGAATTCGAGCTTAAATCGAACGAGACGAACTTTCAACCGAGCTTAAAATCATGTTTAAATTCGGCTGTTTAGGTAAGTGAACGAGCTCGAGTCAAGTTATTTTCGAGCCGATCCCGAGCTCGAGTCAAGCTATTTGTATCCACCGGGCATAATTCGATATTAGCCGGAGAAGACAAGGTCCGGAGCGGCCTCTTTGCAATTGACCGTTGTGGCATCGTCACTGCAACCGATTCGTCTCTTCCATCTTCCTCCACCATCTTCGGTGTCTCGGGCACAATCACGGCGTCACGGTTGCGGCTGCGGCTGCGGCAGCCTTGGAGGAGGAACAGGAGGAAGCAGGCGGTGGAGGTGACGCCGGAGAACACGTATAGCAGCCAGAACCCCTGGAGGCTCAGCCGCTCCGTGTCGTTTCCAGGGGCGGAACACTCCGACTGCAGCGTTAACCACTTGTCGCTTAGAGTCTTCAACACGCCGTTCTCTAATAGCTGCAGGATCGCCTTAGAAACGTCCGCTGCTATCGGTGAACCCTTCTGAAAAACCTGCAATTAAGCCTTTTTAGGGGTTTCAGCTAGGGTTTCTGCCAGGTACTGTTCGATACCCTAATTTCACAATTGAACCTGCGAAATTGGAATTGATGAACCGAATTTGATATTGAATTAGACAATTTTAAGAGTGATTTATTCATCTTTGGGCGGTGATGATTAGTTTTCTACAAGGTACGTATTCAGTTCCCAAATTTATTTCACAATTGAACCTGCTATATTGGAATTGTTGAACCGAATTTGATATTGAATTGCACAATTTTATGAATGATTTGTCTTCGGACTGTGACGATTACGGTTTCTGCAAGGTGGTTTTGATTCATTATCACCTTAGTATGGAATCATTCTGAAATTGAACAGTAATGGCCTATGAAAGTTGTGAAATAGTGTTAGGCGAGTACTTACAAACCCTAATCCACCGACTTTGTTCTTCAGAGGAACATAGGTGAAGTCCTTGCAGTACCGGCTGAGGATAATATGTCCATATGGGAGCTCAAGAAATGCAGTTGCAATACTTCGGTTAGCGAACAACTCCGCATAGGAGTACATGGAACTGACATTCACAAAATTAGACAGTTTATAAGTTTGGGTCAAATAGTTTCTCATAAAGGAGTCCTTGTTGCTACCAATTGGGGGTGGCAGCTTCGTCTTTATCAGCTCATTGATGTCTCTAACTCTTGGTTCCAAGATGGGCACTGTCAACATCGAAGTCAGACTAGCTGTGTAGCTTTGTGTCAAGACTAATACTACTGACAGCCACACAAGTATCACAATTCTCGCCCTATAGCCCGTGATCTTCTCACCTGCAAATGGTAAAACAAGACAAGTTGGTATCCTTGGAAGCACTTCTTTTTTTAAAATTTCTCATATAATCTTTTTGTGCTTTTTGGCTTACGCTGTACAAAGAAGATAGTAAAGAGGGTGAACCAAATGGAAGTAGCTATCTGATTCTTCCAGGAGCCGCTGAACTCAGGGTTAGAATTGTGTTCAAGGAACCACAGAATAAACATGGTATAGACCAGGATGGCTCCGGTTACCACCCACATTTGCCAGCTGAATGGCTTGATGAATAACCAAGCTTTTTGGTAGTCACTGGACTTATAAGGGACAATCATCCACAGGCCAGCTTGAGTGTATGGTAGTGAGAAATCAACCTTCTTGGATCGGTTGGCCAAAATGGTCACATCACCGACCACAGCATCGAATTCCTGTCCATTTGAAAATGATGAAAAGGAAGAGCAAGCAGGTACTTCATCTTTTACCTTTAAATACATTTAACTGAATTATTTTCTTACTTTGCACGAGCATCTAATGTTTCTCTCTGTCCTAAAGAGCACAATAATGATTGTGCAAATTCCAAGCATGAAATTGAAACTGGCCATGTTTGAGTAGAAAAATGAAGAAAATAGAGATATGAATACATGTAACACCCAACAAGAAATGCTAAAACTGTGATATTTGAAATTATAAATGTTACCTTATTATGCACACGATTAACCAACTCATCGTAGGTTCCGTTGAAAGGATGAAACTCATAGGGCAAGGTGTAGCTCTGCTCCAAAATCTTCACTATTTCATTGAAAACATCAATGCAAAACCCAGTATAAGTTGTTCTGTTTAGTTTCTCGCTGTATTCCACCTTCACCATCTGCTCAAAAGCAGCCCTACCCGGGACCCCGATCTTCAAGGGCTTTGCATCTGTAGGCATTGCCCATCCTTTTGGGACATGATCCCTCACATTCCCTGGCCAATCCACATTCTGCAACCTACATTCTTCCGGGTTCAGGGAATTTACCTCCTTGTACCCTGTCCCAACAACATTTACTACCTGAAGAAGCGGGGTAGTTGACAATTCTTTCTTATTGTTGAAAGAGATGTTCCCGGATAATCCACTGAAATTGTTTTTTAAAATGCCCACTAGAACTTCTTCTGAGGATAGCCTAGTTTTTTTGGCTCCCAGTTTCTCTATTGCATTTGCAATGGTTGTGATTCCATCATGAGCCCGCAAAGCATGGATGCTGGGCAGGTAACCATCCTCATGTTGATAACTGGTTTGGAACTCTTTTTTGAACTTCTCCTTGAAAATATCCAAGAAATCATGTGTGTCTTGGTAGTAGCTCTTGATCCCCAGCACACCTTGCATATGAGAAATGAAGGTTGCCGAATCCAACAAACCAGCAATTGATTCTGTGACTATCCAGGCAGTTTCTCTCCCCAAAAGCCCAATTCGCTTGGCCTCTTTGAAAAAGCTACCAGCAAGTGGTAACGAGCACTGAAGCACCACGAAAACTCGAGATTGCTTGCCCAGTACCTTTATCGATTCGTCAAGAATGATCTCCTTGGGTCTAGTGGACATAACAATACTTAATGGTGGTAGAGCCACATGGTGCTCAACCTCTGAACCAAACTCTTGAAGGGCTTCAGTGAGCTGTTCTAGCATCTTAGAAGTGCCAGCATAGCCATCCTCTTCATAGACCACAACTACCCTTTTCCAACCATAGCACTTCACCATGGCTGCTATGTGGCGTATTTGTTGGGTGTAACTTGATGCCATTTGTACCATGAACGGCCACCTCTGAGACGCAAATGGCAGAGTTGATGGAGCTGGAGCTAGAGAGATAACTGGGACTTCATATTGGCTCCCTACTTCTGCTACTAAAACGGCTTGTTGCCATGTTTCCATCCCTATGATTGCTTTCACTTTCTGTTTCCTTGAAAGCTGTGTAGCTGTTTTTGAATAGCTACACATTAGCTGTTAAAATTTGGCAACAGAAAATACAGCTAAAATAGTCAATATAACTAGAGCTTACCCGAAAATGCTGCTTGGAGAGGGTCAGTGTATGAGGAGTTAATGAAGAGGAGGGAGAGTTTGAGATTCTCTGATGTCTCGTTGAAGCTTTTTGTTGCTATTTCCATTGCTGTTTTCTGCTCCTTCCCAACCCGGGTGGTTTCATCGACAATCACTCCAACTCTTGCGATTGTGATGCTACCGGAACCTTGAACAGCTGCCTCGGATCCAAGGGGTAGAGCAAGGTAGAAGATGCTCAACACTAAGCACATAAACCAGTACTTTGAGGAAGTGTAGAAAAATTTAGTACACATGTTCTGGTTTTCTTTAACAATTGCTTAGGTGTTTTAGGAATTGAAATGGAACTGAAGCATTCCGTCACAGCCCTACCTTGCTCAAATCAAGGAGTAGAACTAATAATCTAAGATTCTTCATGGAAATAACCATAAAAATTTGGAAAGCTTTAGCATAGCCTTGACTTGGTAAGCTTTGCTTGTGATGTTTATTTATTTATTTATTGTCAACTGAGACTGAAAGACTTTAATTATGCTTCAATATAAACTCATAATCAAAGATTTAATTTTCCATCCCAGAAAAACTTTCGCTAGTAAACAAAGTAGAATCCATGGTTGTTGAAGTATGTTGCAGGACTAATTCATCTCAAGTTTCTTCAAGGAAATAACCATGGCAAATGGAACGGTTTAGCATTGGCCTTGACTTGGTAAGCTTTGCTTTTTGTGATGTTTTGTTGTTAAAAAAATTAATTTCTTTTGTCAACGGTTCAATCCCTGATTCCGAGGAATAAGCTTTTGACTAACTTTGGCTTGTGAGTTTCTATATCCCTAAACTCATTAGAATTCATGGTGGTCGAAGTATGACAGCATCAAGGAGAAGTCAGAAGAAGCGGAGATTGAAATGCGAACTCTAATACGCGTAAGCTCAGTAGAATCCAAGGCCGTTGAATGATTGATCCTTTTTTTCTACTACAGCTTCTACTGCAATTGTTGTTACAAAGTTGAGTATAGCGTAGTGTTTTTCAGTTTTCACCAATGCTCCCTATTTCCCCCTATTGGAACTAGTAGAGTGGGGTTGACCCGAAATACATAGCTCAATAGCCTATAGTAGAACTAGTAGATTTTTTTTTTTCAACAATCTATAAAAAAAATCATTTTTTTTCTTTATTATAAGAATAATAAGAGTAAAAAATAGAATCAAATCACGTGCTCAGTAATAGGTAAGTACCTCTTTTTTCACCTAAGGTTGTTGGAATTATTTGTAATTAAATATTGACCACAACCGAAAAAGTCTTTGGTAAAATTTCGGTGATATATACATTGGGTTCGTATGGGACGGGGTTAATAAACTGACTAAAATTATAAACAAGGTAAAATTTATAAACAGATGGTAAAAGTAGTTAAAATTTTAAACTGCAATATAAGGATTATAAGCTGCGTATGGGGCACAAGTGTTTTAATTTTGATATATGAATTTAGTAGTTGTGAAAAGGGTGTTTTGATTTTTTTAGCTTAATAATTTGGGATAACCTTTGATAAATTTTACAACAATGAGCAATCCTACAATCAGTGCCGGCCCAAGGGCAAGGGCAAGAGGTGCGACCGCCTAGGGCCCATTTTCGGTAAGGGCCCATTAAAAATATATGTTATATATATGTATGTATTTTTTAAAAATATATGTTATATATATGTATGTATTTTTTTAAAATATAACAAAATACGAGTTTAGCTCAATGGTATAACAAAATTTGGATTTTGATTCTTAAACGTGTAGAGTTCAAATCTCTCTATTTGCATTTTTTATGTTTTTTATAGCGAGACCCTATATCTATTAAATTTTGCATTTTTTAGAGAGGCCCTATATCCATTAAATTTTGCATTTTTTATGTTTTTATAAAGAAGCCTATATCCATTTAATTTAGACACGATTCTTTGTACTTTTTCCTTTTCAACACAATATTAAACACTTTTTTATGTAACAAATAAAGCTATATTGTTTACATATATAACTCTTTCTATTTTATTTGAGAAAAATGTAATATCTTTATTTCTTCATATATGTTCGATGTATATAATTTACCCTTTTATTTTTGTTTATAAAAAATCCCTTTTAAATTTTTTTGTTTTAGTTCATATATAAGTGATGTCATAGGAGGACACATATGTGATATCTTAGAACAAAAAATATATTTAGTATTGTTAGACAATTTTTTAATATTCATCTACACAACAACTTACATACTTGTAGACATATTCTACTGGATACCAAGCAAAATTAACTAATTTTCACTACAATTATATTTTTGAATTTTTTTAATATATATTATTTTTTATTCATTGACCTACTTTTAACTTCTTAAATTGGAAAAATAATTCAAATATAAAAATAATATGATTTTTTTTATAAGTTATACACAATTTTTATTTTTTACGAAGTAATCGGGCCCTTCAGATTTTAGTTCGCCCTGGGCCTATAAAATGCTAGGACCGGCCCTGCCTACAATTACACGTACAAATGTCTGCGATGACTACGTTGTAATAAGGGTGGTTAATCATCGAATAGTCGACAATTTTTACAACAATAGACACTCTTACAATAACATGTACATTGTCTGGGATTGGTACATCCTAATAAGGGTCTAAGCTCATGCATAATGTTAAGTGCTTTACAACTGATCTCTAAAAATTTGTGTAGATTAAGGATTTGTTCTAACAAGAGATACACTAAAACATACCAAACGTGAAAAAAAAAAAAATTCAAAATCACAGCCCCATAACCTATCACAACAAGTAAAAATAGCATTCAGATTAATTTGAAACCTAAAAACTAAGGTCACACTCAAGTACTGTTGAGTACTACTGATGTACAAGGCTGCAATTCAAAGTTATAAATAAACTAAAATACAAAACCAGAAGATCACCAAGGCCATCTGGAACATCAAAATACTTCAATCATCTGCATCCAGAAAGGTAATATAGGGGGAGTGCGAAGCAGTTGACTGCAAATCTTTATAAAAAAAAGCTACGGTTTAACATCTTTAATAGGGATGAAAGGCCTAATAATAACATAAATGAGGATCATTCAAGAAAGCAAGCAAGTGAAGGCTGTGAATCAACCAAGTTTCTTTTGGGATTCTGTTCTTGTAGAAAGATGCAAGTAGCGGACAACAAACAAAAATGACTAATCACAGCACTACAACACTACAGTAACAACAACAACAACCAATGTGTGCAGTAACAACAACAAAAACGAAATCAACAATTTCTAATTCAATCCAATTTCAACAAGTATGAAATCAACAATTTTGCAATAGATGGAACAAATCAAAAGAAGCAAAACTGAAATCTTGTAGTCATCAATTCCTAATTCAATCCAACACCCACATTTTCGCACAAATAAACACCCTATTTCGCACACATTCGAAATTAATGGATCAAGGTGAGTGACATACGTACTTTAGTGATCTTCGTTCTTCGTAGCCCTCACATCCGCCTCGGAAGAACGCCGGAGCAACCCTTAATTTGTCTCCTGGCGCCGGTTTTCGTCTCCTGCCGCCAATGTTCCAAAAAACGCTTGGCGGGTGCTTGGCGGTAAGGTAGGGTCAAGGGTCTAGGCGGGGTCTAGATGGATTTCATGGCGGGTCTTTGCAATCTAGGCGGGTTTTTATGACCTTGACGGCCTTGGCGGTGGGGTGAGTTCAAGGGTTTAGGCGGGGGTTTAGGCAGGGGTCTAGGCGGGTCTTGAAGGGTTTTTTAGAACAGTGTCTGCCGCA
Organism: Persicaria tinctoria; assembly: GCA_037127255.1. Classification (NCBI taxonomy): domain Eukaryota; kingdom Viridiplantae; phylum Streptophyta; class Magnoliopsida; order Caryophyllales; family Polygonaceae; genus Persicaria; species Persicaria tinctoria. The sequence goes on from JBANSL010000017.1 coordinate 17,298,462, forward strand.
AATGGAAGATAGATGGAAGATGGGAGATTGATGGAAGATAGATGGAAGATGAGGGAGAGTTACATACCTATAGGAGGTCCGGTTGAATCTTCGTCTTCAGCGCCACAGATCGGAGATGTCGCCGCTCCTCTGCTCCCTTTCTCGCACTGGAGATGTAAACCGATAACAACCATAAGCGCTTGTGATTTTGGTAAAAGTTGGGCGGGTTGTGAATTTGGTAAAATATTAGGGGTAAATTTGTAATTATGGAAAAAGAAACTCCTAAATAAGCTGCATTGTCCGGCTTATATTTAAACCATTTTTTTTAACCGGTTTTTGACTTACTAGTATTCGGTACCCGCCCGTTGTGCGGTTTTTTTAATAATTTTTATTATATAAAACATCTTTGAATTAATATAAATTCCTACTCCATATAAAGTAAATATATAGTTTTTAGTTATGTTATGTTTTTGAGAATGTAAACATTTTTTAATCTACATTAACCATATTTGTTCGGCCTGAAACGGGGTCTGGTGCGATTCGTATACGTGATATTTTCTGGATTAAAATGGTGTTATTTTTTATACGTTGTCATATTCTGGATTAAAATGGTATTATCTTTTTAATCACATCAATTAATAAGCCAATATAGTTAGATAAAAAAAAACTTATCTTTTTAGATCAAATAATCTATCCAATATAATCTTATATCTTAATTAGGTTTTTTTATATATAAATATTCAACCTTATATCTTAATTAGGTAGAGAGCTTATCATTTTAGATAAATGTTAAATTAGAGATCAAAGTAGAGTTTTTACCATGCCTAATCCATAAATTTTAAAACAATTGATCTAAAAATGCACGTTTTTTTAGCAAAGGTAGATTTGATAAGATGGTTTATATAATACGTACTAAAACGTATTATTATTAACAATTTCATTATACGATTAAAATATATAATATTATATAGATTTATCTAATTAAGATATAAGGTTATATTGGATAGATTAGTTGACCTAAAAATATAATTTTTTTACCTAACTACATTGACTTATTAATTGATGTAGACCAAAAATATCAATTTAATTCCAAATATGATATGTAAGTAAAAATAATCCCGTTTTAATCCAGAAAATTCCCGGTATTCGAAATCGCACAAGAGGCATGAAATGACCTCTTGTGCATCATACCAGAACCCGCCATATTGGATTTCCGGTATGACACGTAAGGAATCATACCAGAACCCGCCATATTGGATTTCCACGTCTCTGTTTTAATATTATATATATTGATATATATATTTATTATATAGATTTAGAAGATATATAGATAGATGTACTACTACATTCGCCCATAAAAGTTTGAATTAGTTATTACTATTTTAAAATTAATGGCCATAAAAAGTGAAAATTAGAAAAACGTAGAATGCAATGTATTGATTTAATTATTTTAATATAGATATATAGAAGATAGAAGATATTTTTTTTATTCGAAGATTAAGTAGATAATCTAGTTTTCCCAATTTAATCAAATAATCTAATTAAAATATAAATTATAAGGTTATATTGAATAAAATATAAATTCGGTACCCGCCCGTTGTGCGGTTTTTTAATAAATTTTATTATATAAAAAATTTTTGAATTAATTTAAATTACTACTCCATATAAAGTAAATATATAGTTTTCAGTTGTGTTATGTTTTTTAGAATGTAAACATTTTTTAATCTACATTAATCATATTTGTGTTTTTTAGAATGTTAACACTTTTGAATCTACATTAATCATATTTGTTCTCTTATTAAAAAAAATGGTTAAAATCTATTTTTATAAATATATCATAAACACGTCAAAAATAAGACTTGGAACTTGGAAAAAGTATGGACATTTTCCGAAATTAGCAAAATCTAAGTCATGATTTAGAGGAACATTTTTTTAAAAAACATGATAAAATTTATTAAGTTACCTACAATATTAAATTAATAATTAAATATAATTGATCATTAGTTAAAATTGAAAGAAGCCAAGAATTATAAAATTTAGAGTATGTGTTGTAAATTGTAATGGTACGTGAATATTGATTCATCGAGATAACAAAAGGTAAAAAAAACTCATCTATAACAAACTACAATTAATATATGATGTGCGGATAATATTTTATCGGATTAAATGTTTGAAAATATATGGTTCAGTATTTATAATTAAAAAACATAGGTAAAATATAAGGTTATATTGGATAGATTATTTGACCTAGAAAGATAAGTTTTTTTACCTAACTATATTGCTTTATTAATTGATGTGACCCAAAAATTAATGCCACTTTAATCCAGAAAATGTCACACATGCAAAAATAATCCCGTTTAATCCAGAAAATTCCGTGGCAGCGAGGTCGCGCCAGCGGCCTCTGTTTTAGTATTTTATATAGATTATATAGATTTTGCCTCCCATATCTCAATTAAACCAGATTATAATTTTAACAGCTACAAAGTTCATCATTTTAACAGTTAAATTTGGCTATACACACCCATTATATATTCATACCAGGCATGATACTAGTTACCTCATTTCATTTTGACATCATTATTCATTACTGTCAAATCTTATATCCATATTTTCATTCCACCAAAAAAAATTATCGTCCATATTTCCTAAAACTTGTTTAACATGTACTTTGACTTAACTGGTGAGTTCGGTAGAGTCTGAACTCTTTTTGTTTAATTATAACGGAAGTTAACGACTTTATGGTGATCAATATATAACCTCAAATTGTTTAAACTTAACTGCTGAGTACGGTATTTGATCCATTGACTTATGAACTTATAAGATGAAAATTTTGCCAATATCTATTATCTATTAATTTTATTATTATTATTTTATTTTATTAATATTACTAATTCTGTTAGCATTTAGCCGACGTGTCACTCCCTCAATTAAAATTGGGTTTTTAATCACAAATCCATTTTCTTATTGGTCGAGAATATTTTGGGAAGGTTTCTGTTATGTCCCGAATGACCGGATAGGCAAGGTTCGACCTTCAATGGAGGTCTGAAGAAGAAGGGGATGGGAAATTAGACAGATGAGATAGAGAAAGAGGATAGAGAGAACGAGAATAGAAGATAGAAAGAGAGAGATAGAGATTAGGGTAAACAATTTGATTATTACTTGGATAAAACCCCCCAATTACAATATCCAAGGATATTAATACCCTAAACCCCTAATACTAGGGACATAACAATGCATTCCCTTTACAAAAGCTTTTCCCAAAGCTTTATTACCAAAGCTTTATTACAATGTAAAAAAAAACACTAACAAAACTAAAATGGAAGTACGAAGTCAAAGCTAGCTTATATACATGAAAGTAAATGATTAAGCTAAACACCATTTAGATTGGTTGCACCCCTGCGTATTCAATTGGTAATGGAAACAAGCATATATGATCCCTCATGCTCTCTGCCCCTCATATATGTAGCAGCTAGGGGTACTGAGGATATGTAGCAGCTAGGTTTTATAGAGCTAGCTAGAGGGCTCCTTAGTTGCCACTTTCCCTCCAATTGTGCAGTAGCTATTATACAACACCTCAGCTATAGCCATAGTTAATAGGTGACCTTGCAGATGACCCACACCATCATCAAAACTAGCTTGAAGAAAAGACCTTGCAAGCCCTTTTCATACAGCCACTGATGTCGTTGGTGATGCCCTTGGATGACAGCAAAAACAAATTTATTTTTGGCACTTGTAGTTCTCCCATGATAGCTTGTAGCTTGGATGCAGTAGCTTGAGCTTAGCAAATAACAATACATGATGAACCTACTTTAGCCCTGTGATTCCTCTATCAAAGGGCAGTGAGTTTTGCCCATTCTTAATGAACTTAAGATCACAGTTTAGACCCAAAATCAATTTCACTTCAGCAATCACACCACAAAAGCAAACCTTTATGACAATAAGGAAATTGTGGGCACAATGACAGCCATAAAATGTTCTCAGGACAGCAACTTTCCTCAAGAAAATTTCAAGCTCAACTTCAACAGACCCCCCTGGGTCAGGGACTACCACCCCGGATACTAGCTGCACCTCAAGAGCATCCATACATGCTTTTCCTTGGTCATAAGTCATTGCAATTCGACTTCCTTGTCGATGAACAAATAAGCCACTAATTTCATTACAAAATGCAGCAATAACAGGCAATAATTTAGGCCCAAAACATCCGCCTCCCGGATCAAAAACCAGATAGAATTTGCCCATTGTCTGACCTGAATCGGTGATCAAACTGAAGCATCTTTTAATGAAAACATCCATCCCGATACTGTATTGTCCTCTATCGAAAGGCAATTTGATCCGTTCTTGGTTCAATTCAATACCCAAACTAACAATTCTCATCCCAAAACTAACAAGAATCAGGAAACAATCACCAACTCTTAAACCAAACATCACAGGAACACCCTTTCTATGCATTTTGACAAACACCTTGTGTGCAATAGGGTGACAATCAAATGAATTTCCCCAAAATTCAGTTATCCTACCGTTCCTTGAGTTGGCCACTCTAATTTTCATCGATTCAATTAACCGTTTAACCAATTCCAAGAAGGCACAATCACAATTCATAGTCTCACATGTCTTGAGAATTGCCTCGGTTTCTTGGCTTAGTTCATTGCTCGAACTTGTAATCTTTTCGATCCGGATAATATCTGTTGGTTCATCGGCTGTGAATTCTTCCGTCGGAGATCGCACTTCTAGATTCGAGTTGCCCTCAATCGAGATGGCGTCTATAGTCTTATGCAAACTGACCATCATCTTTTGATAAGCATCTTTCATTGCTTCATAGGAATCTTGCAACGCCTCGTATGGTGAAGCCTTGGCTGGCTTTGGAGCTTCAGAAGATTCCAATTCTTCTTCGCTTCCTCGACTCGGTTCTGCAATTTCTTGATTCCATGGTGAATCTCCAACTGTTGGAGCTCTGACTATCATAGGTTGCTCCCTTATGACCTCTTGATTCAATAACGACGGTGGCTCTATCAAACTCAGCAAGAACAACTCCAATCGGCTATAAATGTCATAAATGTATCTATGATTCAAGGACTCCAAGGCTTCCATTGCTGACTCTTTTCTTTGAAAACGAATCGTGGAATGGTATTCCTCGCCTCGACAGAACACTTCCAAATACTCTATCATCCCAAACTTAGAGAAAATTTTATCCAAAATTTCCCAAGAAATTGGATAGGGCTCCAGACGAACCTTGATGATAAGTGTTCGTTCCTTTGGATCTTTTCGCAAATCGACCACCTGTGAACTCGAATCGACTGAATCCGTCGCCGATGTCTCCTTCACTCGCAACTTGCTCATGCTTTCTTCGATCTTCTGCCATCGCCCCATCCATCCATTGGCTGTTGAAACGTTCGATTGCGATTCGATCCGCCTGAGGGTGTCGTCGATTGTGGAACCTTCGACTATGCTACCCTCTTCCATGATTATTCAAGAAAAATCTTCAACTTCTTGAATCTTCGATCGTCTTAATTCCTTCAGCCATTGATGTTGATCGTAAAATAAAAATTCTGGAAATTTCGACTGAAATTGGTAATGCGGAAGTGAGTATCAATTGGCTCTGGATACCACGGATAGGGAAGGTTCGACCTTCAATGGAGATCTGAAGAAGAATAGACAGATGAGATAGAGAAAGAGGATAGAGAGAACGAGAATAGAAGATAGAAAGAGAGAGATAGAGATTAGGGTAAACAATTTGATTATTACTTGGATAAAACCCCCAATTATAATATTCAAGGGTATTTATAGTCTAAACCCCTAATACTAGGGACATAACAGTTTTAATATATGTTTCCTATATTAAATTTCTCACAATCGTTTTCAAAATGTCTACATACATTGAATATAATAGATATAGGTTTACTAGTATGATTTTATGTATATGTAAATAATCATATTAGTATATAATATATAACTTTGTATTCTCATTCAATGCTTTTGGCTAATTTTAAATTTTTTTCCCGTTGATATATGTCTTCCGGGTGTGGATGTATCTTTTATATATATAACACTAAAGAAGGAGTACACTGTGCGGGTTATTAAATTTTTACACTAATATTTTCTTTTACTTAACTTTAAATTTTAAATTTTATGATTTTAAATTTTATTTTCTTTTACTTAACTTTACACTAATATTTCTTTCCCCGATCAACTCTACCAATTATCCTACGATTGTTTTACCTACTTATGATTTTTTTTAATTTGAATTTAGATTATTAAATTATCATAATATTATTCATACTTATAGTAAATTTTATTTATTACTACTTTGAATAATTATATTATCTAATAGTTGTTAACAAATTTAAAATACTTTGTAAAAAAAAATCACGCGGTCCGCACAAGGTGCGGGTTATTAAACTAGTTTCCTTACTAATTTGGAACTCATATTTATGCCAAAGGAATTTGAAGCTCGCCCATAATTATGAAATTGTAAAAAAAAAAAAAAAATTAAAGCGAACATGAATAATAAAATATTAACTTTTTTGTAATAAATTTAACAACTTCACACATATTAGTAATACTTATGAAATTGTCAAAAAAAATTATAATATTTTATATAGTTTTTATCATCTTAAAAAATTGGGCATAGTAATAAACAAATGACATGTTTTGTCAAACGGAGATACTCTACTTTAATTTGTGTCGGATATAAGTATGATGTATTGAGTTGGATCTTTTTTTTATAATAGGAAAAGATTTGGGTCTCCAGATAGGCCTGAAGAAATAGAGAGGCTGAACAAGGCAGTAAATGAAAAAACCATCTAGTACAAACAAACAAACATATAATAAAACAACCAAAATTTTTGGAGATCACATCTAAAGCCATATGGGGCTGAATTACAAAGAGGGATCAAAAGGACGAAGCAAAATAGCAGACAAGAGATGCTTACAATTCAATAATCTTCGTAGAGTGCATCTATGAACGCAGGGACGGAAGCAGGGGGTGCTGGGGTGCCCGGGAAAAAAATATTAAAATAATAATTTGTTTGCATATATTTAGGATTTTTTTAAGGTAATATAAAATGTTTAAATGATATTTGAAACAAGAGTGCTATTTAGCTCAAGTGGTAAAGAAATGAAGGAAGAAAGGAAAGAGACTTAAGGGTGTGTTTGGCAAGGGCGTGCACGGGGTGGAGAGGATGGGGATGGGATTTCGGGAACCGCGCCTCCATGTTTGGCAAGTGGATGCACGGGTGGATGGGATGCAAAAATGGGGATGGAACGGGGTGTGAGTGTGGGATTTCTCCACCTAATCGAAGGGAGATGGAGGGGATGGGGAAGGACGGGGTACTGTTTTGCCCTTCACTTTCTTCCCTCTTCCCAAATGCAGATTACTGCCTTAAACACTGATGTCGACTTCTTCCCTGACTTCTCTGACGACGACAAGTCTCTTGCCGCCGCCGTAGCTGTCGGCTTCCACCGCACTAGAAATCATCAGTCGTTTCGCCGCACTTTCCCTCCCCACTCTGCCTACCTTTTCCCCACTGACCGAATTGAAGTAATTTCAATCCAATTGATAATCAAAATCGGCCGAAATCAGCGCCAGAGAGTGAGAGATGGAGAAGCTGGTGGTGGAAGTGTTGGGCGCCATCAACCTGATGCCCAAGGATGGAGAGGTCAAGAGCGGGTTGGAGGGAGAGTGTCAGCAAGAGCGATAGCAGTGGGCGAGAGCGAGGTTGTGTGCGAGACGAGGGAGAGAGGGAGTTGCGAGTGCGAGAGGTCCTGAGGTCGGGCGGCGGAGAGTAAGAGACCGAGAGGAGGACGAAGGTCAGATTTCAGAAGCGAAACTGAGGAGAGAAGTCGATTGAATGGAGAGTAAAACGCTGGTGAACAGAGGGAGGAGTCGGAGGTAGAAGAAGGGCTCCCACAATGACAACAATAGTCGTTACAAGGGGGGAGTCTAGGGTATTTGGGAGGGGTATTTTCGTCATCTCATTTGGTTAGTGAGGGCAAATTGAACTTTTTCCGTTTCTCCATCCTCCAAACAATCAAAATACAACCAAACACAAACGAGATTAATTTTACCAAAAATCCCCATCCTGTCCATCCACAAAAAATAATATACATCCCTTCCATCCTCAAAATCCATCCTCGTCCACTCAAATCCAGTAAAGATCACCTACAACACTTGGTGTATCACTTGGTGCATCACAAAATTATTTGTGGTATAATTTTATTTCTAAAAAAAATTAAAAAATTATATTTAGGTTTCATATCCTTACATCTACCTATCTATAAAAAAAAAATAGGAAAAAATATATTTTAAAAATACATATAATTAAAAGATTGATTTTATTGGTTTATAATTTTTATATTTTTCTAAAACATAATTTTTCATGATAAAAATTTATAAACATATAAATATAAGTATTTGAAATACAAATATATTTTTTTTAATTTTTTTTGAAGTAAAATTATACCCTAACTAATTTTGTGATGCATCGAGTGGTGCACTATGTGATGTAGAAGATCCTCACTGACTCAAATCCATCTTGTTGCCAAATACGCCCTAAAAGGTCTTGGTTCAATTCCCAACTCCTTCGCTTTTTTTTTTTGTTTTACTATATATAATATTATTTCTTCTTGATTTATCTCTATATTTTTTCTTTTTATCAACTATTTTATTAAAAAATGTCATATTTATGTTTAAATTATACATTTAACTTTTTCATAACATTGATTGTTCTTGATTTCTCTCTATACTTTTTTTTATCAACTATTTCATTAAAAAATGTCATATTTATGTTTAAATTATACATTTAACTTTTTCATAACATTAATTCTTCTTGATTTCTCTCTGTATTTTTTTTATCAACTATTTCATTTAAAAATGTCATATTTATGTTTAAATTATACATTTAACTTTTTCATTCAATATTGTTTTAAAAGTAACTAGTACTTTTCCCGAACCGTGTTCGAGTTTTTACAACTTATTTTCAATCGAGTTTGCCGCACAAAATAAAATACACGATGAGCATTAATTTCCCATTAACATACCTTTTTATGCATGCTCTTCAGTGTACTGCTATTCAAAATCTTCAATTGTTACGATGTTTTTTTTTTTCCAGACGATCAATACTTCATTATTGCTACTAAGAAAATTAAGATAGACAATATTAAAGAGGATCTTTGTATAAGCATGGAAAAAGTATTGCCACTATTACACAATAAAATAGAAATGCTTAGATAATTTATATAAAAAAAACAGAGATAAAATTCACACCCTGCAAACGCCCTGTATACTTTCATACCCAATCCAAATTGATGATCCAATAGTCATTCACTAAGGATCCTTTGCTTCTAACTCATTTCCTTTGGCACACTCTAAAGGAACAGACAACACCTTACAAAAGATTGCATTGTTTATAGCAAGCTAAGTGTAATATATAAATGCACAAAAGACTAACAATTTTCCTTGGAACATAGGGGTCTTTTGTATACCCAACAACTCCCTTGCAAACCAAGACAATCACTCTTCTATCGTAGCAAACCGTACTTGCACACCCATGATCCAGTCCCACACCAACTTCTGAATGCAGCCAATGACCAGACAAGCATACCACAAGTGGTCCTCGATCTCCTCTTCAAGCTTACAAAGCTCACATATTTAGAGGTGCTTGGACCCATCCAATGTTTAACCTTACCACCGGTTTACAGCCTTTTTCGCACAGCTAGCTAGCTACACCACAAACGTACGACTACTTGTTGCTTTTCGACAGGCAACATCAAATCGGCAATACACTATGGACCTTTGTTGATCATTAAAATCACATATACCCTATTTCGATTCTCATATGTGGGATACAAATCAAATATGCTTCAACTATCACCCCAAATTGTAGCTTTTCCAAGAAAGGTTTCATTCACACCCTTCATGCTAAAAAAAAAGTGTAAGAAAGGTAAGCTAATTAGCAATAATGTACTTTTCGCTAAAGTAAAATATAACTAAGTCGATGGAATCAAACAATATTATTTGATAATTCCAAACAAACTCAACCATGTGATAAACTAAAGTTACAACTTACATTTTTCAACAACAAACTATTAGATAGAAAAATCAGTACCAACCTATTTCATATGTAGCTATGAAGAAATTTTTAACTAACATGAAGATTTGCACCTTAAATCCAAAATTAAAGCTATTAATTATTTAAAATTATTATTTTTATTTATAATCAAGTATAAATGGTATTTATACTATTAAAAATAATTTAATATCAATTTGATGCTTCAATCATTAAAAATAGGGTCTATCAGTCAACAAAATTAACTTGTAGATGATCGTTCTATCAATTAGTTAAAGTTGAAAAATAGACAAAAATTTATTTTTGAACTAATAAAAATTCGTATAAAATTATTCAAATAACCATTTGAATCAAAATAAATAAAATAATAATCAAACAGAAACTAACCTAATCCAAAATCAACAACTATGGATTCCAATTGTCCACTACTCTTTTTTTTATTTATAAACAAACACCTTCAATCTATACTTGCCTGTCAATTTAAAACATGCAAGGTCCTAGTTGTCAAGGATGAGTATTTGTGTGTCAATTCAACTCCATATATTCTTACAATTGCATCCCTATCTTTTTTAAGTTATGAAGATAACTTATAGTGAAAACAAAAAATCAGTGTTCATTTGTTAAATTGAATTTTCTTATCCTATGCCCTTGGGGCATAGGATAGAAAAACCGTTGTTAAATTTGTGAAAATTGAGGATGGTCAAGATACATACTAATTACAGTATTAACTAAGGATTCATCATACTTGTAATAAACGAAAGTGATAGTGCAAAGCTTGTACATGCAAGTAGATTTGGTTGAATAATAAACTATTAACAGGAGAGACGATCATTCCAGATGTAAGCTATCCACCAAAGAAAACATTACATGTACCCAAAGATTGTAATATCATTTTTCAAATGAGTTAGAAACAGAGATGCAAACAGATCAGATCAGCTAACGAATTCATAAATCTAGATTTCAAATGGTTTTACCCATTTTTAAGGTCGATAAAATTATAGATTTTCAGGACAAGCTGTTAAACTTACTTGATTACTTTACAATTTATCAATTGCTTTGATCATCCATCGATCGGAGCCAAACCTTCCACGATCGATCAATGATGTCCACCGCTATCATCGTCATTGTTTTCGTTTCATGAATTCGCCAGGAAGAATCTCGTCTTTCCCTGCCTCCCACGCCATCGATCGTGATCTCGCCGCATTGGATGTCAGGCCTGAGTTGCTTGCTTCAATTTCATCCCAACAGATTTAGATATGTGAAATCTTACATTGGTCGGAGTGGTATTTAGTAAGTCATGGTAGTATGTAGGTAGGAAATTATCATTAATAAGATAAACCAATTTATGTTACTTGGAAATAAAATTTCAAGAGTTGTGAAACAGATAAACATAACCCCACAGATCAAAGTAGTATCACTTTCAAGTTTCAAGCTTTCAACAGTTAATACAGTAATTTTTTTGAAGATAAAACATGAAAGTAAGAAATAGTAGTTGGGAATCAAGGTCAAGGATTTTAAACAATTTGGCTCTTCAACAACAATTAGATACAAAATACATTTTTATCATGGTAAATCACAAAGCTAATGATACTCTTCATTCTCCAAAACATTCCATTGGGGCATTTAATCAAACACATGGCAGTAAGATCATCCATAGCAAACACACAAGAGGCCTAATAATCAAAACAACCTTTAACCAATTCAACATAGGGCGTTTATTCTTGACTCTTCAGCCCAGAACGGCAACAACACTCTCAGAAAAAAAAGTGGAGACTCAATCAACTGAGATAACTTACCTTGGTACACTTATCTTGCATCTAGTACAAGCACATGGTACTCCAACGATTAATCTTCTTCAAGGGCAAAGACTCCACAAAAGCCAATTGCATAACATTACCATCTCCCTACTGCATCACATGCATAAGAGGTTAAAAAAAAATTAATTTTTTAATTTAAATTGTCCTATTAAATGGTTTAATTTGCAAACACCTTGTATACTTTCATACCCAATCCAAACTGATGATCCAAACTAAAAAGTAAAAACATAAGCCTTCAATCAAAAAAACCCTCTTCAGTTAAAAAAACACATTCATTGGCCCTGCAAACTAACCTCATTAAAAATTGATGGTAAATCCTAATAATCACAACACTATTTTCAGTAAAGCTCAAACAATCACATATGACAACTTTGAAAAATTAGTTTGCCCCATCTATCTCTCTCAAACTCCACATTTCACAACTTCGCCATTCACATTGCTTTGACTACCTAATAGGCTAATACCTAAATTCACAACTAAATATTGAACCAAACAAATCACCTAGACAATAGGTCCCAAGTAAGCTAGCCAAGGTCTTCTCAAGAGCTGCCAACACCTCCTCGCTTAACCTCAGCTCTCCAAAATTCGAACACCCCTCGAATTGATGGTCCCATAGTTACTTCCTACAATCTCTGCATATATACACGCCTGGATAATTGGACGGAATCAATTGCTGATTAGATATAAGAAGGAAAATACTTATATTTCAAATAGGAGAAGGAAAACAATTTATACCACTCGTCGGGTCTATAATACTTATAATACTTACCACTCGATTTCACCCACCACATCTATCTCATGAGAGATAATTGACGGGACATGATGAAATATATTCAAATCCCCTAATTCGCAGCATAAACCCCCAAATTGAAACCTAAATCATAGCTGGAACATTTAAAGCGAAACCCCATGAATCCTAGACTAAACCACAAATTATAACCCTCTAATTCGTAACCCCCCAAATTGAAACCTAAACCATAGCCTGGTCACCCAAAATGAAACTCTAATTCTAGGAGCATAACCCTCAAATCAAATGGTAAAAACTTTACCGCTTGAATTCGAACAATTAGTCACCCCCTGAAGTATTGGCGTCCAACAAACCCCAACAACTCCTCTCTTTGACTTTTGATGTGTTTGCCCTCCTCTTCTCCTGATCGAGCGTCGTATGGGCGGTTTAATTAGCATCAAAGTGGAGCGGTTTACCTAGCCTCACTTTCAGTCTGGGTCTCCTCGAGAGTCGCTGTCGGATCCTCAATGGGCGCGCTGTCATTAGCCCTAGCCTCACTTTGAGCCTCGGCGCCGGCGTTGAAACTATTGGTCGATGAGTTGTCGAGGACGCCGACGTTTTCTCATGGTATTAGAGCTCTTGAGCTCGATTTCACTTTCCGCAAACATAAACTCATCATAATTCCTTGTTCTCTGTTCGAATTTACTACCTCCATTTCGAAAAATGGCGGAAGAAACAGTGAAAAAACTCACAATTGAGGTCACAGATCCCTTGTTCCTTGGTAATGGAGATCATCCTGGACTCGCAATTGTAGCCGAGGTGTTCGATGGAAGGAACTTCGCAAAATGGAAGAGAGCAGCGAAGATCACATTGAGTGCGAAAAACAAGCTCAGATTCATCACCGGAAAGATGCCAAGGTCCGCTGAGGAGGATCCGAAGGCTGAGATCTGGGATCGATGCAACGATATGGTAATATCGTGGTTGATCAACAGCTTGGATTCAGAAATCCGTAGCAGCGTGATGTATGCCGAGACAACAAAGGAGGTGTGGGATGAGCTGGAGTTTCGCTATGGACAAGTCAATGGAACTCAGATCTTTGCTCTCCGAAGAGAATTGAGCACTTTCTCTCAAGGTACGCTTACGATCTCTGCGTATTTCAACAAAATAAAGACTCTCTGGAAGGAACTTGACAACATAAGAAAGATTACTCCATGTTCTTGTGAATCTGGAAAGGAGAACTTGAAAATTGTTGAGGAACATAAGCTTATGCAATTCTTGTTAGGATTGAATGACAACTATATTCCTGCTAGAGGATCTGTCCTTATGATGCAGCCCCTCCCAAGTGTTAGTGTTGCCTATTATATGATTTCACAAGAGGAATCCCAACGTGAATTCAAGAATCAGACAACACTGAGCACGGATCTGGCTTCTTCATTCAATGTTGAAGTTAGGAAAGGAGATTCCAAGGGAGATCCAAGTACAGGTACTAAGAAGTCAGGCTTATACTGTACTCACTGCAAGAAGACAAACCATGAAGTTGACAAGTGTTACTTCATTCATGGTTTTCCAAAGAAGAACACTAAGAACAAGAAAGTTGTTGCTCATGCCTCTGATGGTGGGGAGTCTGTTACCATTCCTGAGTTAACATCTGCACAGTATGCTCAGTTGCTTGACTTGCTCAATGTTTCTGATCAAAAGCACAGAGATGTCATGACAGGCTCAAGCTCAGATAAGGATTTTGCTGGCTTTGCAGGTATGGCCTTTGATCATGGAAATTCTAAGTGCATCTGGATCCTGGATACAGGAGCCACCAGTCACATGTGCACAAATAAGTCTTTGTTTGTGACATTGACTTCCATTTCTAAACCCTTTTCCATCACATTGCCTACTGGAGAATGTCTGAAAGTTGATACTATGGGAAGTATTACACTTGCAGATGGATTGAGTTTGAAGGATGTACTATATGTGCCTTACTTCAAATGCAACCTTCTATCAGTGGGCAAACTTGTGAGAGATACAGGGAGAGTTGTATTGTTCACGCCACATCTGTGTTTGATGCAGGGTATTCAGAGGCAGAAACCTCTTACTCTTGGAAGATGTAGCAAAGGGCTGTACTTCTTGGACAAGAAGGTGGTAGAGTTTCAAGCTCCATGGACTGGGAGACCAGTAGCAGCTGCTGTAATAAGTGCTCAGACTTGGCACAATAGGCTTGGCCATTTGCCTACAACCAAACTTTCTAGTTTGTTTTCTGATATTGGAAATGTAGACACTCTCTCCTCTTGTGAGATTTGTGCTAGATCTAGACAACATAGACTATCTTTTCCAAGAAGTGTGATCACCACTTCTAAACCATTTCAATTACTGCACATTGATGTTTGGGGGCCCTTTCAGGTGCAAACTTACAATGGTTTTAAGTACTTTGTTACTATTGTTGATGATTTCAGTAGATCAACTTGGATACATTTGATTGGATGCAAAAGCAGTGCTTTGTCTGTGATCCAAAGGTTCATTGTCATGGCAGAAACTCAGTTTGAAGGTCATGTTCAGATGATCCGCACTGATAATGCTTAAGAGTTGGGTTTGAGTCATGCCTCTTCTGATTATCTGCACATCAAAGGGATAGTTCACCAAACCTCTTGTGTGGAAACTCCTCAACATAATGGCATTGTGGAAAGAAAACACAAGCACATTCTAGAGGTTGCAAGAGCTTTGTTATTTTAGTCCAAGTTACCTTTGAGGTATTGGGGAGAAGATGTTCTAACTTCAGTGCATCTCATAAATAGATTGCCTAGCACTGTCTTGAAAGGAACAAGCCCCTTTGAGGTACTGACTGGCAGAAAACCTCAATATAAAAATCTTAGAAGCTTTGGATGCCTTTGCTATAGTTCCACATTGAAGCAAGGAAGACATAAGTTTATGTCAAGAGCAGTTCCATGCATTTTTCTGGGGTACCCAGTGGGAACTAAAGGCTTCAAAGTTCTCAATCTTGACACTCATAGAGTACAGGTGAGCAGGGATGTGGTGTTTCATGAGACTCGCTTTCCCTATAGGGATGTCTCATCTCCATCACCTATGTTCCCAAGCCCCTCTGAAGGGACATTTGCTGATGTTGACAATCCAATACACTTGTCTACCTCACCATCTTCAGTACTTGAGCATACCACCTCCCAAATCACACATCCTTCCCCACCACTCCCTACCACAGCTGAGCCTCGAAGATCCTCAAGAGCACCAGTAGTTCCCAGATATTTGCAAGATTATGTCTGCACTCATGTAGATGCCCATGATGGTGTTTGCTGTCACACCATCACCACAACTCTTCAGTTGGGAACTACTCATCTCTCTGAAGTGAATCCCATTGCAGAGCCTCGAAGTTACCAGGAAGCTTGCAGATTCAAGGCTTGGGATACAGCTATGAGGGATGAGTTCAAGGCCTTAGAGCTGAACCACACTTGGGAGTTGGTGCCTTTGCCTAAAGGTGCTAGACCTATAGGATGCAGATGGGTCTATAAGGTCAAGCACAAGGTGGATGGAACCATAGAACGTTACAAAGCTAGGCTTGTAGTTCGTGGCTTCACTCAAAGGGAGGGCATAGACTACACATAAACCTTCTCCCCAGTGGTTAAAATGACCACTGTCAGGGCCTTAGTTGCAGTGGCAGCTAAGCGAGGGTGGAAGCTTGAGCAACTAGACGTCAACAACGCCTTTTTACATGGGGATCTCCATGAGCAGGTATACATGAGCATTCCCCAAGGCATGAGTGCTCCTCCAGGCTATGTATGACAACTCAAGAAATCCCTTTATGGCCTCAAACAGGCCTCACGACAGTGGTATGCTAAGTTGTCCCATGCTTTACAGTTCAAAGGATACACTCAATCCTTAAATGATTATTCTTTGTTTGTCAAGCATTTAGAGGACAAGGTCACATACATTGCAGTGTATGTTGACGACATACTGATGACAGGTGATGATTCAGTTGAAATTGAAAGAATTCGAGCTTTTCTGGATGCTGAATTCAAGGTTAAGAATCTAGGCCAGCTTAATTTGTTCTTGGGGATGGAGTTCATCCACACTGTTGAAGGGATCTACATTAGCCAAAAGAGGTTCATACATGACACCCTGGTTGAATTTCAGTGTGAGGATTCAGCTGCAGCTACCAGCCCTCTGTCACTTGACACCAAACTGGTGGTTGAAGAGGGAGAGCTCCTATCCAATCCCACTGAATACAGGAAGTTAGTGGGCAAGCTCAACTTCATCACACATACAAGGCCGGATATAAGTTTTGCTGTACAATTTCTCAGCCAATTCATGAAGGCACCACGAGTTAAACATTTTGATGCAGCAATCCGAGCATTGAGGTATCTCAAAGGCACTCAACACAGGTCCTTGTTGATGAATAGAACAGATTCCTTTGATTTGCAGGCTTTCTGTGATGCTGATTGGGCATCATGCCCCTTGACAAGACGATCAGTCAGTGGATTTGTTGTGATATTGGAAGGCAGTCTCATTTCATGGAAGTCAAAGAAACAAACAACCGTATCCTTGTCTTCAGCTGAGGCGGAATACAGATCCATTCGAAGGGTTTGTACAGAAGTAGCTTGGCTGACCAGGTTGTTGTCTGAGCTTGGCCTCTCCAATATTACTCCCATACCCGTGAGATGTGATAATCAGGCGGCTATCCACATAGCCAAAAACCCTGTGTTTCACGAGAGAACTAAGCATGTCGAATTGGATTGTCACTATGTGGGGGAAAAGGTTCTTGATGGCCTCATAGCTCTTCGACATGTCGCTTCAAAGGACCAGCTTTCGGATTTGCTTACAAAGGCATTGCCAGGCTTGAACTTCCCTCTTGTTTTAGACAAGTTGGGAGTCATGAATCTTCCTCCAGCTTGAAGGGGGGTGTGACGAGGGAAGGAGATCACAACCGAATGGAGCTCACCTTAGCTCATTCAGTTTGTTCCAATCTGTTACAGATCAGTTCACTTAGCTGTGAATGGGCCTTAGCCTAATTGTAAACTAGTCTAGGCCCAAACTTCTGTAATAGAATATAAAGTGGGATTTCTGTAACAACCCAATTTCAATCAATACAGACACACTTTCACATTTTCCCTCCTTCTTCAACCTCCGAGCTCTCTCATGGCGGATCTCAACTGATTCGTGAGCTCGACAGGTTTTCTCAACCGGCCTCTTCCACATGTCGAGGACCCGAGGTAAGTGTCACCGGTGTCGGAGCTGGCTAATCCTTCGGCGGAAGCGCGAATCGGGCGGGGTCTAAAGTGGAAAACCTCGCTCAATCGTGGCCATCTCCGATCATCCCACCACCGCATTCAACTCCTTCGCTCCCTCTCTCTTGATCATTAGAAAAGCTTTGGTAGAACCTGTGAGAGAGGAAGAGATATGGGTGGGTATATGTGTTGCCCTAATTTCAGGAAAAGAAAAACGATTTTAGGAGGAAGAAGTTAAGGGAGGAGAACGTGGGAGAAAGGCGCTCCAAATTGGGGTTTCTTAACTCTGGGCTGATAAGGACACGTGGCTCAATCTTTTACAAAGACTCTGCTTCTGTTTTTATAAGTATAAGGGGCGGATTCTTCGTGATTTTTTCTATATTTTTTGTTTCTCTTCTATTTTTCTCCTTCCTCTCAACTATTTAAATACAAAAAATAATTTAAAAAATTACAATTTTAGTGTTTTTTTATAATATGTATTTTTTTAAAAATCTTCTTAATAAGTATATAAAAAAAATTATTTCATGAAATTTTTTTAACACCCCTAACCGAAATACTGGCTCCGCCACTGCCCACTGTATGAACGCTTTTAGATGATAGCTTTTTATGTATCAATTATAAATCACGACATCACTTACACTATAATATGCACGATATCCACAATCGAAAACCTATAACAACAACAACAACAACGATAATTTTTTGATGAGCTATAATTCACCATAGTCCTAATATAGTAGTACTTTTTTTTAATTGAAATATAGTACTGTAGTAACTACTATTAATAATGCCTTTGTTGACAAACCATGACTTAAATTAAAATACTACTGCA
Organism: Persicaria tinctoria; assembly: GCA_037127255.1. Classification (NCBI taxonomy): domain Eukaryota; kingdom Viridiplantae; phylum Streptophyta; class Magnoliopsida; order Caryophyllales; family Polygonaceae; genus Persicaria; species Persicaria tinctoria. The sequence continues at coordinate 17,317,106 of JBANSL010000017.1, forward strand.
TATAATTATTTTTACAATAATCAAATAATTCATAAATCATAACCAAATTAAATTGTTCACTTACATGAGTTACATCTTGGGGTTTTATAGATTAAAGAAAATGTTGATTTAAAGCGAGGTGGAGAATTCACTCGCAAGTAACATTAATTTAAAAATTATATATTATAATTTTTTCTCAACAAGTCCCGTAGCTCAGTTGGTTAGAGCGTTGGTCTTATGAGCCGAAGGTCGCGGGTTCGAGCCCCGCCGGGACTACTTTTTTGCTCAATTGTTTAATTACTAATTATAAGTTATAATGGTAATTTATTCTCAGCAAAGTCCCGTAGCTCAGTTGGTTAGAGCGTTGGTCTTATGAGCCGAAGGTCGCGGGTTCGAGCCCCGCCGGGACTACCTTTTTTCCTCAATTATTTAATCGCTCACCCTACCTGTGCCCTTTTTGAATTGAATTTGAAATATTAATGCCAGTAACAAAATTTACATTTTCTCATCTTTATTACTGCAGTTAATTTCATCCAATAAGGTTGCTAACTATCCTAAAATCTTGGATGGAATCAATTTTGATGAAAAGGTCCATTTACACCTAAATCTGATGAATGACATGATTTTCTGCTTAAATTAGTACAGATCAACTTCAAATCAAAGATAAAATCAGAGTAAAATTCCAAGTTATCCTCACAAGGCAAGCAAAACTGCAATATAATGTATTATATACACTTTTATTTTAGTCTAATATAATGTATTAATAAATAATCCAGGTAATGTGCATCCAATCCAGCCCTTGTCATTTGGTTGTTCTCCTGTCATGAACACTAATGGGTGTGCTGAATTATCACTATCCACCTCAGCTGCTACAATACATTATACATATACCAAACTCTATAATACATTAATATATTAATATAAAGTAGTGAAGCGTTAGGTTGACCATAGCCCTCTATGACCCAGAGAGACAAGCACAACCAATTTGATTTACAGAGATAAGATTGATTTTGCAGCAAATTAAGCATGTTTATAATATATATAATGTATTCCATATTCTTCACCCACCGGATGAGTCTACAAGACACTCTCTTCCCTTAATCAGAAGTCTCGAGTTCGAGGGTGTGGATTATATGATTTCGGCATAATAAATCGAATATTTGTCTATAGAGTCTAACTTGTACACAGTCACACTATTGTATAGTTGACCATGTTCGAAGTCGTTACCTTAACCACAATGAGAGGATATTAAGAGCTAATTGCCTAATCATAAATAAAGTTAGAGAATGATTTATTTCTATTTTAGATGAAATTAACACATTGATCTGTATATTTTGTATTTTAATTATTCTCATTAAGTGATGACACCATGTCATTGTTAACAATGTCGGTTGCTTGAGGTAGTGGAGATTCTAAATGTACTTCATTCATTTAGCTGAAGTTAGTGTAACTTGGACCTTGTGTGTTGAATAATCTTGTTGAGAACAATATATATGAAGTCATATATAGGATTTAAGAGCACTGGTTTCTGCACTTCTCCATCTTCTTCTTTTTCTTTACTTGGTTACTCCTTGCCTTTCATTTATTTTTAGCATTTGTTTATTGTCAATTTGTATTATGACACTTAATTTTGCATCTCCTTAAAATACTCTTTCAAATTTCAATATAATTTGAGAAAAATGAACTGGTTTTTTTTTATTTATTTATCAAAACACATCTACATAAGTTTTTAAAACATAAAATAGCCGAAAAATCAGTTCATTTTATAGATTATATTGTTATAGTTGGATTTATTGTATTGTATTTCTCCCAATCAAATTATCTGTAAATCAGAGTTAATGTTTTTTTTTTTAAAATAAAATAAATAAATAAAGCGAGTCTTTGGCATGAACAATTGAACAGAACCCCACCTTAGAAGGAAACAACAAAGTAGGAGATGGGCCATTCCCATCCACACCCACCCTTTCTCTTTTCCTCCTTTTTAGTGTGTTTAAGTATACCTTAAAAGTGTTTTTCTTTTTTTTGCTTCTCTTTCACTCCTACTTACAAACAATCCACACTCACACCTCACCTCTCATTTCACACCTGTTTTTCCTCCTCCACCAACAACTGCAAGTTTTCAACTACTCCTCACAAAAGCCTCAATTTCCATTTCCAGGTGACCTTTTAATTTCTCTCCTTCAATTTGTTAATTTGTACATACCCAGATCTCCCCCTTTCTTGATTTCTTCTTCTTTTTGCCTTTTTAGGTTGCTTTGATTTCTGTTTTCCTGTTGATTATCTGTCTTGTTTCTTTAATTTGTTGCTTATTACAGAAATTAAGGTTCTGCTAATTCCTTGTCTTACCCATTTTGGTTCAATTTAGACCTGCCACAGTGCCACTGCTGGTTTCCTTAGTTGGGTAATTTGATTTGATGTTTTTTTGGGGTATTAACTGAGTAGGCCCAGTAAAAGGAAGTTGCTTATTAATGTTACTTCTGTTGATGATGAGTTTTTTTCTTTTTCTTTTGCTTTTTTCCAGATTCAGTTAGGGTAAAATAATATTTGTAAATTGCAATAGTGATTAGTGAATAGATGACTGAATTGTAAATCTGCAAGTGAGGATCCATTTAATCCATATATTATCAAATTTGTAATGTGCAGTTGCTTCTAATCCTATACATATGATTAGTCATGCCACTAGGACATGTGTTGCTACATTGATATTTTAAAGTCACATGGATACATTCCGGTAATTTGCTAATAACAATGATTAAACTGGATATTATATTTAAAACTGAGAATTAGTATATATAATCATCATGAACATACCCATTCCACTTTTATAAAACTGTGTTACTTTTCATGAATCTGCATTCTGTAAAATTTTCAATTCCACTGCCAAATGTTTTAATTTCACTCAAATCACAGACCTTTACTAATGCTTCAGATCCTTTTGACAGGTTCATGTTAATCTAGTGACACGATTTTGGTATCAGAAATGGGTTCGGGAGGTTGGTTCAAGACGATACTTGGTAGAAAGAAGGGGAAGCATGGCAAACTGAAACAACTAAAGGTATGCACTGCACTGCACTTGAGGATCCTGCATCATTTGCGCACCTCCGTAAAATCAATGAGTTTTCTGTGATGCCAATATAGTTTGTCAGCAATTTATATATGTGTGTTGTGAATCTTACTGATATAAAACTCTGACTTGAGCTGAGAGTTAATTGTTTGATACATTCAAGGAAATTGATCATCTTCAGAAACGTTAAGGTTTATGGCCTGCTAGGCGTCTTTCTAAGAAGACGAGTTTCTTAGACCATCTTTAACAGCTTCCCTAAAATTTCCCCAAATTGGGCACATTCTTCAAATTATTTTTGTTAGCTTTCTCGATATTTTTATCCATGGATAGCTTTTGTGATGGACCAGGGGATTCCTGCATCCGAAAACTCTAATGGTTCCGAATCCAAAAGCACTGAGACGGATATGGCTGAACTTGCGAAAGGCGCTAGCAATGTACTTAACAGCATGATTACCACACCCAAAGAGGAGATGGCGGTTGTTCAGATTCAGACCGCAATTAGGACATTTTTGGTACACGTTCTCTCTTACAATCATCGATGCATTGATCGTTCTATAGCTAAAGTTGAAGGCTCAGGATGTTCTGTCTGTTCCTGTAGGCGAGAAAATCGTTGCATCTGCACAAGGGTATAGTAAGACTACAGAGGCTGACCCAAACCGAGTCTGTTAAAAATCAATCGACAAGTACATTGAAGCATCTTCATTCATGGAGTAGAGTACAAGCTCAGATCAAAGAGCGGCGTCTGTGTATGGTGTTAGAAGGCAGACTTAAACAAAAGAAGCTTGAGAACCAACTAAAGCTTGAGGCAAAGCTTCATGATTTAGAGGTGTGATTCTTTTCAATTTTTTTTGTTAAGTCATAATCTGTGTATGAGCTTTAGTGTTCGTCTTGTGAATCGCGTTTCTTGTGATCGTTTTGGCAGGTTGAATGGTGCAATGGATCCGATACCATGGAGGAGATTCTCGCGAGAATACATGACCGAGAAGAAGCTGCAGTCAGGCGGGAGCGAGCATTGGCTTACGCCTTCACTCACCAGGTTGGTCATAGAATAACAACTAAACCGAAAAACCTGATATCATAGTAAGTGTGTTAAAGAGGCTTTGAACATGATTGCCTGCAGTGGAGAGCAAACACTAATCAAAGCCAAGGAGTGAATCTCACCGAAATCGGGAAGGCCAACTGGGGTTGGAGCTGGAAGGAACGATGGATCGCAGCACGCCCATGGGAAAACCGAGCTTCCGAGACCATCACACCAAAGAAAGCACAACAAATCAAGCAGCAGATGACGAACAAGGGTAGTAACACCAGCCCTCTTTCATCTCAGAAATCACTTCCTACTAAATCGAGCTTGGCGAATGGGAAGCCGCCCATCAAGGCTCGAAGGCTTTCGTTCCCCGCGGCAGAAGCCAAACCGAGAGATCAGGATCCGGTTGCTCCGAAAGTACAGTGTGCCTGATTTTGCAAAGGATATATATCCTTCATTTTTTGATGTCTGTTTGAGTTGTTTCTTTGATGGGTGCTGCTATTTAATTTTGTCCTTTGAAGCTATATATGTAAATGTGAGTGGTTCAAATTGTATTTGTGTGTTGCTGAATAAAAATTGCGGGTGCTATTTAGAAATTCTCTTTTGTTGTTATTTTCTTTCTGTATTTATGTATGTTAAAAAATTGAATAAAGATAAAGATAAAATAGATTAATACTGGGCTTTTATGTTTTCTAGGTAGGAAATTATAATGATTTGTATTGATTTGTGTGTTCTTAACTTTTAAAAAAAAATTGATTGGCTAAAATGTATAGTGGGTGTTAAAAAATAATAAAATTTATGAAAAAATTAGTGCAATGATGATGTTTTTTAAAAATGAAGTATTTTATTAAAACTTGTACGTGCAAAATGCTAAAAACCCATATATTTTAAGACGGATGTAGTATAAAATATTTGTGTAATAACTTAACCAATTTTAATGCACTTCAAACTAGATTAACTATAGATTGGTTAAGTTATATAAATTGTCCATGACCTGGTGGCCGGTGTCTATGGCCAACTAGGAATCGAAAAAATATTCGACAAGTAGAACACAACATTGACATAAAATATGAAGAAGTTCACCATCCAAAAACTAATGAAATGGGAAAGCTCTAAGAAAATACTTGACAATGTGCCATAACAAAACCAGACATGTCAAACAAGGAAATCGAGGGAAAGAAGGAATCTTAGGTGAAGCAAACCACCTGAAGACACATACAAAATCAATTTTGATGGGTCTAAATTGTCCTCTGGTGGGGCTATTGCAGCTTTCATTATCCGAGATCACCAAGGAGCGACGATTGAGTGTGGTGGCATCCGTGGAGGCCACTGGTCAGTCTTGGGCAGTCGAGACATTGGCCCTTAAGTGTGATATCGCTAAGGCCAAGGACATTGGAATCACCAACATCATGATCGAAAGCGAAAACATGTAAATCATTAATTGTATCTAGCGAACGTGTAGAAGTGCCCGTGAAGTATTGAGATGGTGATTTTCGACTCTCTCCTCTTCATCTAGAGCTTCTTGAAAGTGCACTTTTGCCACACTTTTCGTGAAATCAACCTGACCGACAATAGAATCACAAGTCTTGTTCACGGGACACTCCCGCATAATCTTCTCAAAGACATATTGTACATTCTCATTCGCAATGAGGCTATTGGGTGGTGGTACAACCGGGTCTGACCCTACCCAAAACCTTACTATCTATAATATATATATATATATATATATATATACACACATACATATATTAAAACCGATGCATTGATGCCTACGTGGCGGCGTGTGAGTGCATCTGCTTACTTGGCGGTGTGTGAGTGCATCTCGCAAAGCTTTCTCCCGTCAAAAAGAAAATCTAATATATAAAAAAATTACCGTATGTATATAGATTATATTAGGAATCTATACATATATGAATCTATACATGGACACCGCATCTTGGATAATAGTTAATTATTTTATTTATATCTATATTATTTTTTGAGCCTAAAAATATTTATAAAAATATTATGTAGCCACAATCCATCTATGCATAGCTATTGTAGTAAACTAACATAATAAATATATCATATATATTTTATAAAAAAATAAAAAAATTATTTTTAAAAATCAGTTATCTATTAAATTACATAAGATTCAATTAATGGTAGATTAGAAAGAAAAAAAATGTTTTACCTTATAAATGTGAAATTTGTTTATATTTTGAGAGAATCTACATAAAAGATATGGAGTATTTAGATTATATATAACTTATCAAACTAATTTTATTTATATCTATATTATTTTTTGGTGGAAAAAATTATTTTTATTTATTTATTTATTTATTTATTGGAATCTATCTAAATTATTTATAATGTTGTATTAATGTATTCTCCGTGCACGGAACGTGACCTACACTAGTATTATATATATATATATAATAAAAAATAAAAAGTTCAGGACCAATTTAATGCTCATTATTTAATTATCAATATTTTAGATATTTTTTTGTTTCAATTCCATAAAAGATCACAAACATCTTCATAACTCAATGGTTAATTAATAGAGTTCTTTGGTGGGGTATCTTTGGTGGAGTATAAGGTCTTGAGTTCAAATCCTATTAGTTACACATTGACCATATTTTACAATTTCTTTATTTCCTCTTAAATTGTCATGTTTGTTATCCATATTTTTGTAAATAGAAATGAAATAAAGGTGTATAAAGAATGTGTAGAACATTTTAAATTATTTTCTTTATATACTCCGCATAAATTTAAAAAAAAACTTTGAATTTTTTTAATCAAAGTTTATCATATATCCTTTATACGATGCAAATGTGTGAATGAGATAATTTATCATACCATCGACATAATCTTTTTATTACTATTTATTTTCAACTAATTTCAAAATGTTATCTTTAATGTGCACATTCTTTAAATAATTATGATCTGAATCATACAAAATATTCTATTTTAATTTTATTAAACAAATTTCTTTTCTCTCATATATTACTGGCACAAATTTTCATATGTAACTATGCATAGTTTATAAAGAGTAATAAATCAATAACACAAAAAAGTAACTTCAACGAACATTGAATACAAAAAATGCAACTATTTTAACCTATTTACTTTGAAATTTATTTCACTTAAATAATAAGTTAAAAATTGAAACTCCTAAGTCAAGGAGATGTTATTTATTGGTTTTACAACTTTCATACTAATATTTTCTTTTTATTTATTGTCTCCCTTATAGTGACATTGGTGAAAAAGAAGAAGCACATATTGAGAAGCAAAACTTAAGGTAAGTGGTGGTAATACAATTTTTCACTTGAACTTTTATTTTATTTAAGTCATTCGCTCAAGATGGACTAAATTTTCCCCCAAGATTCAAAAATCTGATTTGGAAAATCTCTCAAGATGGACTAGCAACCAAAGCCCTACTTAATCGTTTTTTTCACAGAGTCCCAAGTCAATGCTGCCTCTGTGACGAAGCGGATGAGGATAAAAATCATTTGCTTCTCCATTGTATAGTAACTAGAAGAATTATCTCCAACTATGAACAAATCACGAACAAAGTAGTAATTCAAAACCCAATTCTAAACACAACCATAGAGAGGATGTCTTTCAAACGAACCCAACTAGGGATAACTTTGAAGACTTGTGTTTCATTTAGCAAGCCATTTGGGAAGCCAAGAACACTGTAATTTTCAAGAATAAAAAATTAGATTCTCCGCTTCAAATTGCATCCAAAACGTTAATTAACACCATTCAGGGACTGGCAGAATGCCTCAACAGCCATCCCAAAAGATAAAACTAAACGTTGGAATAGGAGACTGAATGTTACATGGAAGAAACCACCTCCGGCTACCTACAAAATAAATGTAGATGGCTCGGTAAAACCCACTGGCCTATGCCAAGTGGGGGGTCCTTAGGGATTCCGAAGGTCGTGTGATTGATGTTTTTCAACAGATAGTTGATAATGGATCTGTAACCCAAGTAGAAGTTGAAGCTTTTTGTGCAGGTTTAAAGATAGCTTTATCCAGAGGGCTAAGAAGAATTATAATCGAAGAGGATTGTTTGGATGTGGTGAAGGCCATCAATGACAATTCCAGAAGCGCAAATGGGAAATCTTGCGGCAGGTTGAGCTTATATCAGAAGACTCCAAGCCGAATTTGAAAGCATTGAATTCAAACATTGCTTTAAAGAAGCAAACAAAGCTGCATACTATATTGCTAGATTTCCTGATAATTGTAATATGTTGAACATCCCTTTTAATAGGGACTTCTGTAACATAATCCATGAGGATGATCAGGGTCGTATTCAACCTCGGTAGAATCTTCCCAATTTTTGCCTACTGTATTAAAAAAAAAAGTCATTCGATCAAGCATAGTAGTGAATAATATGCTTGCATTTTTTTCTTCTTTTTATATTATTTTTTTACATAATTTTTAATTATATTATCACTATTTTTATTTATTATTCTAATTTATATCCCATTTATTTAATTTACAGATTTACAAAAGTTTACAATCAAAAATTTTAATTGGTCACCACATGCAAAAAAACTAATGAAAAAAAGTGTGTATAATTTGATTTGGTTAGTATAAAATATTTTTTAATTTATTCTTTTCATGTTATAAAAAATTATAACATTATCAAATACATAAAAAATTTCCATCTTTAAATTTTTCTCGAATTTGATCTCTTCGCTCGTGGGTCTAGATTAATTTTTTTGCTATATATATATATGTAGTAGTAGATATTATTTTATTTTTTTTGTTTGAATAATGATATTTTAATTTAATTGTTGTTTGTAAAAACTACAACGTGTTATTTTTTTTTCTTTATTTACCAAGTCCGATCTCATTATAATATTTGGAGCAAAATCATATGTCACAGGCGTAGCACGGGTCTGCCTACTTAGTCCTTATAAAAAAAATGACCATTAATTTGCATTTATTACTCTTCTTTCTTCTTTTACCAACTAAGTTAAATACTCCTTATGTTTTATTCCCCTTCTTATAAAAAACATAAGAAGGGAATAAAACATAAGGAGTATTTACCCGTTAGATTGAAGTTCGAGAGCCTGAGTCAAGAACAAATCAATAACAGTTATCGCCCGAAAAACTGAACTTGTAACGCACTTTCTAGAGGTCTCTATTGTTCAATTGATTATTATAAGTATGCGTTGGAAAACTATTTTCGAAAGATACAACTTTCATGAAGACATTGTACCCAGATTTGAATGGTTCGAGGGCGAAAAGAGGACGTTCCGACCCAGAACCCTAAAGTTCCCATCTTGAAGGTCGTTGCGCTCGCGGCCAATTTTGGGAACATACAAAAAGCTCCTGGAATTGCCACACCCATGACCTAGCCACGGCGTGCCGGCGTTTTTGTAGCGTCCAAGACATGTTATCTTTGGAAAATTCTGTCTAATTCTACCCTAATTCTATCCTAACTCTATCCTCATTAGGACGCTTTTTAGGTTTTCTAGCCAGACTTTAGGCATATATAAACCCATGTTTAGACTACTTTTATTTATCTTAGAGCATTGAAGACTGAATATTTATAATTTAAGTAAGTCATGCTTGGATAATTTCTAGGTTTTCTTTTATACTTCCGAGACTTGGTTAGTTTCTAATTCAAGTTATTTTCCTCTATATTCAAGTTAAACCATCAAATGCGAATCACATGTTGCATTCAAACCATACTTCAAATAGCAAGACATAACAAAGGAATCAATACCTGTCATGGTGCAACCTGCGACAGTGTTTGAAGAAGACTTTGTGTGTTGTACTTGATTGAGCAAAAACCGGAGATGAGCACATTGCTCTATAGTGAAGCCAGGAATTGGAGATGTGCAATCGCTGCTACCTGATGTACTACTACCAGATGCAGTTGCTGCTATTTTCCCTCGTGTCTTCTTGGAGCCTGAAGAACCCGATGGATAGCCGATGAGCTTGTAGCAGAAATCCACCTTGTGACCAGTCTTCTTATAATGAGTGAAAACATAAGCCGACCTCTTGGTAGGAATTGTGCCATATCTTGCTTGGATTTCTGACCCTGTGTGTAAATGGCTGATGAATCCGCAATAATTTGAGGAGTTGATCGCATTTTTCATTACCTCTTCTCTTGATTGATCATAGCATAAGCCTCTGTGATAGATGTCACTTGGTTCATCATCAAGATATTTTCTCTAACTCTTACATAACTATCATATATTGAGTGCGATAAGGAGATGAATCAGCCTTTGCTCTTCTTCTTGTTTGCGAATTGTAGAAACACCATTGCTATAACAAATTGAGACACCTTTCAAAGCTCTTTCTTTCTCCCATAATCACTTGATTTTTGTGTAAAAAGAGGAAAAGCTCTCATTGCCTTCAGAAGTCAAACACATTTCCTTTTCTACGGAAAATTTTTTAGCCAAATTCGATTGCTCGAATCTTGTGCAAAGATCTTCCCAGATCTCATACGCAAGAGAAACATGGATCACACTCTCGGCAATTTCTATGCCAAGCGCATTCAGGATCCATGACACCACCAACGATCCCAATTCCGGCGACCTGGATCAGCAATGTTCGGCCTTTGCAAATCACCGGTGACGAATCTGATCTTGTTTTTCACCAAAAGAGAGATTAACATCGATCGCTTCCAAGTGTTGAAACCAGGACCTTCAAAGACTTTGGAAACAAGAACCATCCCAGGATTATCCGAGGCATGAAGGTAAAGAGGATTCAAAGAATCCACCATCGACGAATTGAGTTGAACAGACTGGAACTGCTGAGGATTCACCATGAAAGAGACTAGAAATGAAAGAAAAAATAAGAGGAATACAAACTGGAGAGATGTCGCTCTGATACCATGTAGGAGTTCACACTTGAAGGAGCACAACTATGGCGTCAAACAAAATAGAAAACAGAGAGAGAGAGAGAGAGAGAGAGAGAGAACTTTGTTTCTTGATTTAAGAATGAATGTTACTCAATACAATCAAGCTATTTATACACATAGCTCATGTTTTATTATTCTGTTTCTAACTAACTCAACGAAGTGTTACAAGAGTGAAGACTCCACCTTGAGTGTAAGATCTTGAGACCTAACGTGCAGATGATCTAAAGGATGATGAAAGACAAAAGGTTGGGTTTCAAGGTCTTGAAACCTAGACTAAAATGTTTTGGAATATCACGTATATATTTCTATTTGAAATGTTCTCTCACAGGAAAGAATCTGAGGCCAACCTTGTTGGGCCTAAATTATCATGGGCTTTTTATTGGGCTATGAGATATGGTTTGGACTTACTCGATTTATATATGTGTTTCTCATCTAACCCATTTTATATGCTAGATACATTATGTATGTTTTTTTAGGATTTCATTCTTCATACAAGGAAAGAACCGATCCTTAGTTGAAAGTTGAAAGAACAATCTTGGAAGGCACACAAAGGATCATTTTCGGAAAGAATTCAAATACCTTGGAAAGGATTTGAATTTCAAACGGTCTCCCTCCAAGAAGCTCTACAAGTGTTCCGACTATAAAAAGACGAAGGCTAAGAAGGATGAAAGCTAACCAGGCAAGCACTCAAGCAATCATAGCATCCTAAAGCATTCGTCAAGTTTCTCTTACATTCTCGAAAAGCCTAGTTGTTGATCATTGTTTAAGAGTTGAGAGAAACACTAGCACTTATTGTACAAGTCATTCATTTTACACTTAGAGTTTTCATACTCGACCAAAGCACACTTGGTGTGTGGTGTGAGCTTTTATTTCACGTGTAAGGTTGAGAACTAAAATAGAAGCGGTGAGGCTTTGTATAGAGAAAGGGAAGTTTCTCTAGGAAGTTCTAGGCTCAAGAGAAGTGAAATAAGAAGTGTTTGAATCCTACGGGTTGGATAACCCTAGGCGGGGACGTAGGCTAGTTGGTGCCGAACCTCGTTAACAATTCGTGTGTTCATCTTTTATATTCCGCATTTACATTATCATATTCGATTTTGCTTTGTCAAGTCCTGATAGCCTATATCAAGATCTTGACAAGTTGCACTAAATTTCTATCGTTGCGAAAATCGTCCATACTCTATTCATCCCCCCCCCCTTCTAGAGTATTATTTATCGCCTTATAGACTCTTCAATTGGTATTAGAGCAAGGCTCACTGTTTTGATTTAACAATCTTGTGAGTTTTCAGCATGTCTACCATAGGTGATAGAGGTTTTGCTCAAGGAAGGTCAACCAATTGACCTCCACTTTTCTGTGGCAATAACTTTGTCCACTGGAGATCACTGAAGCAAATGTTCATCATTGATCAAGACCTTGAGCTATGGTGCCTGGTCAAGAATGGACCACTCGTTCCAAAAAAGACTGTCGATGGAAAGCAAGTTGATAAAACTGAATCTGATTACGATCAGACTGATCTTGAAAACATTGCTAAGAACTACAAAGCTATGAATCTACTATATTGCGCTCTCGATGCTAATGAGTTTAACCGAGTCTCAGCTTGCAAAAGTGCCAAGAAAATTTGGGACAAGCTTATAGTTACTTATGAGGGCACCAGTCAAGTCAAAGAGAGTAAGATTAATATCTTTCTTAGGCAATACGAGCTATTCAAGATGAATCCTGATGAGACAGTAAAAGAGATGTTTACAAGATTCACTCAGATTGTAAACAACCTCGACTCACTTGGAAAAACCTTCTCCAACCCAGAAAAGGTTCGAAAGGGTCTAAGGAGCCTCCTCAAAAAACTTATTACTCATGAGATGATATTAAACGAGGAAGATGGAGAAGTACCATCAACAACAAAGAACCTTGCTCTCAAAGCTAAGAAAGATCACTCACAATCTGAGAGTGATGAATCAGACGACGAAGATGATCCCTTTGCTCTCATCACACGGGGATTAGCTCAAATTTTGAAGATGAAAAAACAATTTTCCAACCGTGAAAACACTGATTCATCTAGATTCAAAAGCAAGTCTCCCAACATGTCAAAGAAGCCAAAAGTGCTAACATGTTTTGAGTGTGGCGAGACAGATCATCTCGTAAAGAAGTGTCCTATAAAGAAAAGAAATAAGTTCAAGAAATATGAACAAAAGAAAAAGGCTATGCTTGCAACCTGGAGTGACTCAGATTCATCATGTGACTCAGACACCGAAAAAGAACAGGCAAATCTCTGTCTTATGGCTGAACACGAAGGATCACAGACTCAAGACCTTGAACAAGTGGTAAGAAACCTAATGTCTAGTCCCCCCGATGTTCTTTCTGAAGTCCTAAGAAATATGATTTCTAATGAAGATGCTTACAACAGTGAAATCAACACCTTGAAGGAAAAGCTGATAGATCAACAGAAATGTATTAGTGACATGTCGCTGGAAATGAAAAATCTTGAAACATCTCGGTCGGCCCTTGACATTAAAGTCAAGACCTTGAGCTCAGAAAATTCTGATCTCAGGCAAAGCCTCTCCTCTCTAAAGAATCGTAATGAGGATTTAGAGAAAGAGAAGGCAAAGCTAACCGATAAATGTCAAGACTGGCAGACTTCACTCATTCAATTCACCAGATCTAAAGCTAATCTTGATAAGATGCTGGGTGAACAACAACTCTCTATTAATAGAAGTGGTATTGGATACAACAAGAATTTTCCAAAGAAACCTAGTACCACTTTTGTTAAAGCTAAAGGCTATTGGCGTTCACCTACTTGCTTCCACTGTTGTAAGAAAGGGCATGTTAGAGAAACTTGTCCATATAAGCGAAAGGATCCCTACATCATTAGAAATACATTTCCAGTTCGACTTAATGAACAGATAAAACAAGTTTGGGTTCCTAAGGGGACAAGACTACCCAACATGGTCTATCCTCATTATGAATCTAAAACTATGTATTGGTCTAGCCGAAAAGGTTGATGTTGGTATTGCAGGATATCATCAATAGCAAAGAGCCAAAATGGATAATGGACAGTGGATGCTCATGACACATGAGTGGAAAGAAATCTCTATTTCAAGATCTTAAGGAACAAACCACTGGAACAATTACTCTTGGTGATAAAGAGAAGTGCAACATTATTGGTATTGGTAATATTGGTAATTTTGAAAGTTGCATTAAGGATGTTTATCTTGTTGATGGATTAAAGTATAACCTCTTAAGTGTCTCTCAGTTGTGCGACAAAGGAAACAAAGTTGGCTTTGACAGACACAAGTGTGAAGTCAGGAATGAAGAGACTGATGATCTAATCCTCACTGCTCACAGGCACAACAACACTTATGATGTAAATGCTAACCATATTACAGGTACAAAACTCAAGTGTCTCAAGGTCTTGACAGAAGACCCCGGCCTATGGCATAGAAGACTAGGTCATGTAAGCATGCACACCCTCAATAAACTTAAAACAAGAGATCTTGTTAGAGGATTGCCTGATCTGAACTTCAAGAAAGAAGATCTATGCAATGCATGCACAAGAGGCAAACAAACACGCAGTTCCTTCAAACCTAAAAAGGTTGTAAGTTCCTCTCGCCCTCTTGAGTTGCTACATATGGACTTGTGTGGACCTATGCGTGTCAAATCTCCAAAGGGTAAACAATACATCCTGGTTATTATTGATGATTTCTCTCGTTTTACATGGATCTCCTTTTTAAGAGAAAAATCAGAGGCTTTACTCGAGTTTTCTAAACTTTGCAAAGAGTTGCAGACCTTGAAAAACATACCTATTGTCTCCATTAGGAGTGATCATGGTAGAGAATTTGATCAACTTAAATTTGATTTGTTCTGTGCTAAATACGGAATTTAGCACAACTTTTCAGCTCCTCGAACTCCTCAACAAAACGGAGTTGTGGAACGAAAGAACCGCACTTTGGAGGACATGTCTAGAACAATGCTTTTGGAAAATGGTTTGCCAAAGTTCTACTGGGCTGAGGCTGTTAATACGGCCAATTACATCTTAAATCGATGTTTGATTCGCCCTATTTTGAAAAAGACTCATTATGAACTTTTTAAAGGAAGAAAGCCTAACATTTCCTACTTCAAACCTTTTGGATGTACTTGCTTTGTTCATAACAATGGCAAAGATAACCTTGGAAAATTTGATGCACGTAGTGATGAAGGTATCTTCCTTGGTTATTCTACTATTAGTAAAGCTTATAGAGTTTATAACAAGCGCACCAAAATTGTTGAGGAGAGTATCCATGTGGTATTCGACGAAAGCAACAATGGTGTGTTAAGTGAAGGTTTTGCAGATCTCAATCTAAATCATCATGATTCGGATGGAGAAGAAGAGGACAAGGCTGGAAATAAGCAGGACCAAGAAAGAAACATGCAAGAACTAATCCAAGATACCAACGAGCTATCTCAAGACCTTGAGAAGGGACTACGGAATCAGGATTCAGCCATTGAAGAATCCAACACTCAAATTGTTTCTCAAGACCTTGAAGAAAGATCTGCTACTATTTCAAACGATCAGGGTCCAAAGCTACGAAAGTTCAAACATGCCTCTTCACACTCAGCTCAAGATATCATATCAGATCCATCATCCGGGGTACAAACTCGATCTAGATTAAAAAATCTATGTGCCTTCTATGCTTTTGTTTCTCTTGTAGAACCAAAAACCCCAACTGAAGCACTCAAGGACTCGAACTGGATCACTGCCATGCAAAATGAGCTAAATGAGTTTGAAAGAAACAAGGTATGGACTCTTCAACCCATACCAAAGCACCAATCAGTCATAGGAACTAGATGGGTGTTTCGGAATAAACTTGATAAAGCAGGCAAGATCATTCAAAACAAATCAAGACTTGTTGCTCAAGGATACAATCAAGAAGAAGGTATAGACTACGAGGAGACATTTGCTCCCGTAGCAAGGTTAGAAGCTATACGAATATTACTTGCTTTTTCATCTTTCATGGGTATGAAGCTATTTCAAATGGATGTCAAATGTGCATTCCTAAATGGGTTCTTAGAAGAAGAGGTTTATGTTGCTCAACCACCAGGTTTTGAAAGTGAAGAATTTCCTAATCATGTGTATAAATTGGACAAAGCTCTCTATGGTCTCAAACAAGCCCCAAGAGCTTGGTATGAAAGATTGCCCAAATACCTTCTTGAAAATGGTTTTCAAAGAGGGTTGATTGATAAAACTCTCTTCATCAAGACTCGTGGAAATGATCTTTTGATTGTTCAAATATATGTAGATGATATATTATTTGGTGCTACTAACAATTCCCTTTGCATGGAGTTTTCTGAAATTATGTGCAGAGAATTTGAAATGAGTCTCATGGGAGAATTAAACTTCTTCCTCGGTTTACAAGTTCTTCAAACAAGTAAGGGTATCTTTCTGAATCAAGGGAAATACACCAGGGATCTACTAAAGAAATACAAAATAGAACAATCAAAGGTAGCAAAGACCCCTATGAGCTCCACTCTCTTCCTTGATCAAGATAAGAATGGTAAGAATGTGAACCAAAAAGAGTATAGAGGTATGATTGGTTCTCTCCTATACCTTACTGTTAGTAGACCTGATATAATGTTCAGTGTCTGTATGTGTGCTCGATTCCAAAGTGACCCCAAAGAGTCTCACCTTAATGTTGTGAAAAGAATCTTCAGATACCTAAATGGATCTCAAGACCTTGGGCTTTGGTATCCCAAATAGAGTAACTTTCATTTAACAGGCTACTTAGATGCAGACTTTGCAGGCTACAAGGTTGATAGAAAAAGCACTTCTGGTTGTTGCCAACTCCTAGGATCCTCCTTGATAAGTTGGCACTCTAAGAAACAAAATTCAGTGGCCTTATCAACTGCAGAAGCCGAGTACATTGCTGCTGGTGCATGTTGCTCTCAGATTCTTTGGATTGCACAACAGCTCAGAGACCTTGGAATTGATCTTAAAGCTATTCCTATATTGTGTGATAATACTAGTGCTATTTCCATCACTAAAAATCCAGTGCAGCACTCGAGAACCAAGCACATTGATGTGAGACATCATTTTATAAGAGATCATGTGGAGAAAGGTGATGTATCAATATCCTTCATATCCAGTTATTTTCAGTTAGCTGATATTTTTACTAAACCACTCCCTGAAGATCGTTTTAATTTTATTAGACTGGAGTTGGGTATGCTTAATAGGGAAGCACTTTCTTAGGGGGAGTAATTACTCCCTATATGAAAGTTCAGGATTCAAATGACATCTCAAGGCCTTGACTCCATAAGGATCCGAGATGATCATCCGAATAAAATTATATTTGGATCAAAACTCTGTTAGTATCTTATGGATATTCAACAAGAGTGTCTTTTGATTTTATTTATCCCTTTCAAATATTGGTTTTCACATATTTTAGTTCCCATTTTTAAATTATTCCAAATCTCTTTAATTTTTGCAAGTGGATTTGACACTTTGGGTTTAGAAAATTCAGATCATCATTACTTACTATTCAAGTGAGTTAATGAATCTGTACTTGCCAATTTTAAAAAGTAGGGAAACGATTCAGTTTCCAGATTTTTTGCTTTTTAATCCCTCCCTCCTCTCGGTCTAATCCACTCCACTCTCACTCTCTCTGTGTTCATTCTCACTCTCTCTCCGAGTTCCAAAAAACCCTCCCTGTTTCTGAAATCAAAATAGTGGGATCAAAGCGCTCTTCAGCCTCTCCGTGTCCAGCACCTTCTGCTAAGAGGTACAAGATGTCGGCCAACAAGGGCAAGCAGATCATGGAGGAATCTGAAGAACATTCCGAGGATTCTAGCGAGAACTCACCATCACCACCACCTCTGATCAGGAAATCTAAAGGCAAAGCTCCAGCCACTTCTGCTCCTGCTCAGCCTCCCCAGGTATCTTCTGGCATTTCCCCCAATTGGTTTTGCTCTAAAGAGGTTGAGGAGTCCTGGAAACACGACTTTTGCAACCGTCGATTATGCTTATGTGATGCTGTCGATTTCAACCTCTTCCAATCCATGCCCTTGCCCTGCATTTCCCTCCTTAAATCTACCTGTTTCTGGACCTTGCTCAACCCTGGCAATTTTGCCTATCCCCAACTTACCCGACTCTTTTATGCTAACCTTACTGTTCATCGGGTAAATGGAACCCTAACCCTAGTTTCCAAGGTCAAGAACACCCGAATCTGCCTCTCTCCTGAAAGCCTTGCTCTCATCCTTGATCTTCCAACTGAGATTCCCATAAAAGAATTCCCAAGCCGATTTGAGTGTCTCTCACGAGCACGAGATGAATTCTTCCTGAAATCTCAAGGCCCTGGTTCTTCGTCATCCCTCAAACCCACTCACACTGCCCTAAACCTTCAAGCTAAGCTCATCTTCACTATTATGGCTCGCTGTATCTTCCCACGCATCCATTCCAGGGAATTGGTGACCGAGAATCTTCTCGAGATCCTCTTCCTAATCATGAACGGATACGAGCCCGACTTGCCCAAACTCATTCTCGACTACATGACCCACGTCTCTACCTTCTCTCGGCCTATGCCTTTACCCTATGCAAACCTCTTGCCCAAAATCTTTGAAGCCTTTGACATCGACACATCAGGAGAAGAAAAGCAAACCTACAGTGGGATCATTGATGAAGGTTGTCTAGATCGATTGGGTATTGCCAAAAACCTGAGGGGGCAATGGTTTCTAAGGAAAGATTCGAAGGGAAAACATGTTGCTGAACCTAATATGAATGAGGATAGATTGGCTGCTGTGGAGACTGAGATTCAAGACCTTAGGTTTGATCTGAGCAGAATGTGGTCGGATGTAGTGATTCGCCAGGACCAGACTCATGAGCTACTCTCTATGGTCAACTGCAAGCTTGATCAGATGATGCTTCTCAATGCTCTCACCTACACTACTACATGCTCTATCATGCCAATGGAGCAAGAAACCTTCGATCATGTGCGTGAGAAGACAGGGAATGTCATCCTTAATTGTGAAAATCAAGTGAAGAAACGTCCTATTCTGCACCCCACTCATCATGAACCCACCATTCTCACAGTCGAGCAATATGGTGTGGTCAAGAAATACAGGGATGTGGAGCATCAGAGACAACTTGCAGAAATGGAGAGAGACAAGATCTCCAGAGACGCCCTTGATAGGTGGAGGAAGAAGTGCAGAGATGAGGTCAGAAGGAAGTACCTTCCACCCAACAAGTAGTACCCCACCTTCGGCGAATGGGTTGAGGAAGGCGCTGGCATTTCCCCTCCTGAAGATCCTAATGTTCCTGGCGCCCCTGGCACATCCTCTGCTGCTGGGCCATCCTCTGCCAAGAAAGGCAAGAAGGCTCAAAGGAGCAAGAAGAAGAAGGCTGCAGATGGGGATTCTGACTCAAGGCCTTAATCTCCCACCCTCTTTGCTCTACTTTCTAAAAACTCTCATTTTGCTGCTCATCTCTTAAAACTTCTAGCTTTTGGTTGATGTTTTCAGACATTTTCACCTCTCTGCCCTTTTGTTGGAAGACAAAAAGGGGGAAAATGTTTCGGTTGCTGCGTTTTGGCACTGTTTGTTTAAAGTGCTTTGATATTTTAAAACTTAGATGATCCAAACATTTTATGCTCATATTATATAATATGCTTATATCCTTATAATGATTGCTGGAACTATATTATGAATATTGAAACAGGTTTTGTCTTCCATCAAGGGGGAGATTGAAGACTCCACCTTGAGTGTAAGATCTTGAGACCTAGCGTGCAGATGATCTAAAGGATGATGAAAGACAAAAGGCTGGGTTTCAAGGTCTTGAAACCTAGACTAAAATGTTTTGGAATATCACGTATATATTTCTATTTGAAATGTTCTCTCACAGGAAAGAATCTGAGGCCAACCTTGTTGGGCCTAAATTATCATGGGCTTTTTATTGGGCTATGAGATGTGGTTTAGACTTACTCGATTTATATATGTGTTTCTCATCTAACCCATTTTATATGCTAGATACATTATGTATGTTCTTTTAGGATTTCATTCTTCATACAAGGAAAGAACCGATCCTTAGTTGATCATACTTGATCATGAAGAAAGTTGAAAGAACAATCTTGGAAGGCACACAAAGGATCATTTTCGGAAAGAATTCAAATACCTTGGAAAGGATTTGAATTTCAAACGGTCTCCCTCCAAGAAGCTCTACAAGTGTTCCGACTATAAAAAGACGAAGGCTAAGAAGGATGAAAGCTAACCAGGCAAGCACTCAAGCAATCATAGCATCCTAAAGCATTCGTCAAGTTTCTCTTACATTCTCGAAAAGCCTAGTTGTTGATCATTGTTTAAGAGTTGAGAGAAACACTAGCACTTATTGTACAAGTCATTCATTTTACACTTAGAGTTTTCATACTCGATCAAAGCACACTTGGTGTGTGGTGTGAGCTTTTATTTCACTTGTAAGGTTGAGAGCTAAAATGGAAGCGGTGAGGCTTTGTATAGAGAAAGGGAAGTTTCTCTAGGAAGTTCTAGGCTCAAGAGAAGTGAAATAAGAAGTGTTTGAATCCTACGGGTTGGATAACCCTAGGCGGGGACGTAGGCTAGTTGGTGCCAAACCTCGTTAACAATTCATGTGTTCATCTTTTATATTCCGCATTTACATTATCATATTCGAGTTTTCTTTGTCAAGTCCTGATAGCCTATATCAAGGTTTTGACAAGTTGCACTAAATTTCTATCGTTACGAAAATCGTCCATACTCTATTCATCCCCCCCCCCCCCCTTCTAGAGTATTATTCATTGCCTTATAGACTCTTCAAAGAGTATGAGTTGCAGCTCAATGTAGTTGGGTTAGATTGTCTAATTCCAACACTTGAACACCAAGTACGCGAGCTCGTGAGGTCGTACATCACCCCTAACAGAGATGATCCGCTACATGTTGCGGATATATGCGAATATATGACAGATTCCCAAAAGTAGGTTGTTTGACACATGCCCAATCAAGTCCGCACAAGGTGTTTGGCACGTCGCCCAACATAGTCTGCAACCTGATGCGGACTACTAACAATGTTTGGCACATCGACCAAAGTACTCCGCAACCTCATGCGAACTCCGTTCCGCAAGACGTAGAGCAGATTAGCAGTATATTCAGTTAAAATTACCGATATATTTAACAACCTCTATTTTTATTATGTATACGTACCGGTACGGCCTTCATAAAGTGTTTTGAATAATTTTCGGTTTATTTATGTAAAATTTCAAGTTGTGAGTAGTTTCATTATTTTATTTTTTAAAGACCATCTTATTTTTAGTTGTCCAAATGCACAAGTACAACTATAAATTCAGTAAATTTATTCTTGTGAAATAAGGAGGTTAAGGTGACAAGTGACAACTAATCGTCTAAACCTCCAGGTCCAGACCATCAATATAAAGATACAAAGTATCTTGGAAAGCAAGCAACGCATTTAAATATCCGATTGAATTCATCACACACACCTACACAAAATTAAAGGCCGTTCCATTTATTAAGATCAACCGCATACAAAAGCTAGTATATATAGCCAGATACATTTTCTTTTTAAATTTTACAAATAGAGACTTTCTAAAGTCTCTATTTGATCTTTGTAAATCACTATTTGAAGAACCACATTCCAAATCCAAAGACAAAGTTAGGAAGTGGTTCAACGCCGGGAAATAAATAATTTAATTATAAAGCTTTGTTTTTGGGAAGTGGTTAACCGAGAAATAAATTGACAATACTTTTGGTTATTAATGATTACATTTGAGGGTGTAGAGATTTCAATTAGCCTATTTCCAATGATGATTTAAACTAGTCCATCATTAGATAGATATCCTAGGTTCTAGTTGAATGTCCAAAAGGAAAAAAATAAAAAGTTAAAAACCTAATTGAATTAAATTAAATTTTTATCTTTTTATCTTTTTTAAAAAATATACATCCACCTTCGATCTTCGCGTCCTTTTTTCTTCGTTAACCAATCAATGATACTCTATTATTTAATAAATAATATTTTAAGAAGTTAAAAATTCTATAAAATATTTTTTAATTAATTTATTTTTATGAGTTCATATGACTAACAAAGTAACAAGTATGAAATTATTAAAAAAATTGATTAAAAAATAATATTTAATAATTTTTTACCTCCTTAAAAAACATGCACAAAACGACAAAGGACTTTTAAAGGAGGGAGTAACTTTTACTTGACCGATAGTCGGATAATTGACTGGCCCATGAAATGTTGTACTCCAATGTTCGTTGTCTTATATTTTTGCTAACATTATGTATTTTTTTTCGTATAATGTTATATTTTGGTGATATTATATTTTAGGAACTTCATAAGATCTTGTTGATGCAATATGATTTTGTTGAATAATATAGGGAAAAAATCCATAGAAAAGTAAATAGAAAGATACAGTAAAAAAAAAAAAAGTAATAAAAGAGAGTACAATTAAAGCATAGATTAATAAAAATATATTCAAGCACTTAGGGATGATCAAGAGCATTAGGACCAGTGCAGTAATTGAGGAGGTGGTTCCAAACCCACTGAACCAGGAAGCGCCGTCGGATCCCATTCATGTTATACGTGGCACCATCTCGGCCGCTGGACATCTGGCCGGTGTAGGACCCACCGCCGCCAGAGCCGTAGATCCCCTCGCACAGGTCACCTATCTCGACGGGGTCGGTGGGGTCGGATCCCGCGTACCAGGCGTTCACCAAGGGGTTGGTGACGGCCTCCGCGATCTCGTGGGCGATCACGCTGATCATGCCGTCGACGCTGGCGTCACCGTTGGGTGACTTTAGCGCCTTGAGACCCGGGATGTATTCGGGTACGGCGAACGGGTAGGCGCACATCCCCGGGCAGAACTTGGCGCTGTTGCCCACCCACGCGTAGGGGAGCGTGTACCCCACGATTGACGGGAACGTGAAGTAGTGGAACCCACACACCTGCATTTTCACATCCTTTAAATTCAACTTGCTTGCTTTTACGGAAGAGTATAATTTATTTTCCCCCCAAAATTTTACCCCCCCAACATAAATGATAAATTCTACTGTAGTACAGTACTACAGTGCAAGAAAAAAGTTGCTCAAAAAAAACAAATAATAATTAAATAATATACGGACCGTATTCATTACTATATAAAAAAAATTCACACATCGGAATAAAATACAAAAAAAAGTTATTGGTTATTATTACGTGATTTTTAAAATCATATGGCTTTTAGGAAAATTCATTGAACATACTTGAGTATATGTGCATATTTATTTGTATTTTCTTTGGTGAGGGCTTTTTTAATATTCGTTTTATACAGTCCAATAACATATTTCCAAACAAGTGAAATGAACTTCAGGTGCGTCAATAGAGCATCGTGGTCCATCGCATGGCACAGTTGAGCCACATTGTCAATTACCTGGTTGATTTCACAGAAGACGTGAATTCAAGATGATCAGTCGAATCGCTTGAGGAGTTGCAAGATGTTTGAAACGATAATCTCTATCTCCCACAAGCATTTTCACTTGTCGTTGATGGAGTTGATGATTGTAAGGCTATCTCCTTTACCGTTGATGCACTGAAGACTAAGGCCTTTTGTTGCCATGAGGCCGGAATGAAGGGTCAAAGCTTCGACAGTTAAGGAGGAGGCAGAGTCACAACAGATGCTTCCAGAAGAGATGATCGATCCATTAAAATCCCGAACAACGAACCCTACAGTTGCTTGACCGATTTGGAGCTTAGAGTCGTCGAAATTAATTTTGAAGTGTCCAATTTGAGGTTTTTTCCATTTATTGTTTTTCTTTTTCCGAGTATTTTTCTCTCTCTAAACACATTAGATTAAATTAACAAGGGAAAAGAAAACCCAAAAACTAAATGATCTAATCTGCAAAACACTAAAATTGAAAAGGTCAAACAATAAACTACCAGATAGGCTTATACAAAACCATTAAAGACTACCCATATTTTCAAAATTTTGTAAGAAATATGATACTTCTTCATTACCATTAAAGCAAGGAGTCATATATATTGAAAAGTGCTAGACATGAGGAAGTGTGTGATCATATTTAAATACCTTGTGTATAAATGTGCGTCTTTAAGCATTCAAAAGCAACATTGAAATATAATGTGTATCAACATAATTAAACATTCAAAAACAACCATTGAAGTATTGAAATATTATAAATTTCGTTGAGTGCCCACAAAATTTTATTTTAAATACCTTTTTAATGAAAACTCCATTTCGGGTGTATAAATGTTAACATATATTGTTATGAATGGGTTTCTAAACCATTTGTAATTATCAATTAAAACTTCCAAACTCAGAGATATTATGCAAATTTTTATTCCCGTTGTGTTTGATGGATAAAGCTTTATCCGGTGCTTTTATAGACATTGTCTTAAATGGTGTCCAATGAGGTAAATTGGGATGATGCAACAGTTTGAATCGAACACAACTATTTAGTCATGTGCCATAAACCTTGCCACCACACCATCTTCCCGAATTTTAATGATAACAGAAAGTAGCTACCCATTCGTAGAATACTGGAGGCATAGTACAAGTGTAAACGACTTATATTATAATCTAATTTTAGAGTAAAATATTTCATTTTACAAAATAACAATAAAGTCACTCTTTGTATAATACAATTACAATAACTTTTATTTATATTCAAATACAATTACAATAACTTTTAAAACTTTAAATGTAATAACTACTTTAATTTAAATTATAAAGTTAAACTTTAAAATTAGAAATTAGAGCAGTTATTCGAGTTGAACAAGCCAAGTATTACTTGTCCATATTCAGCTCGTTTAAAAATGAGACGAAATCAAGTCCAATCTAAAGTTATATTCGAACTTAAAAATATGCTCATCCACGACTCATTTAGAAAACAAACGAGATGGAGCCTAGCTATTTTCGACCATTAAATAACCCTATTTGTCAACAACATAGTAAATTAAGGGAAAATTTTATAAATATTCGAGCTATCTAAACTTAAATCACGGATTGTTAAGAATTGAACAAGTTCAAAATGAGATTTTATCAAATCGATTCAGACCCGAACTCGAGCTACTCAGCCCATATAAGTATAACATCCTCTATATACCCTTTGATGATACACCAATTAGGCAATTACTATAAAAATATATAGTATATATTTTTTCTTTATGTTTGGCACTTTGAAGTCTTCCTTATTCAAACCTATTGTCCGTAAATCAAACCTTTTTCTACCAAATCAAGCAGTGATTGGTGGAAATTAAACATGAATTATTTTTGAGTTTATTTATATTCAAATACAATTACAATAACTTTTAAAATTTTAAATATAAAAACTACTTTAATTTAAATTTAAAATTAGAAATTAAAGTTGTTATTCGAGTTAAACGAGTTGAGTATTACTTTTTTGTATTCATCTTGTTTAGAAATGAGACGAATTCAAGTCAAGCTTAAAAATATGCACATACACACCTCATTTACAAAACAAATGAGTTGGAGACAAACATTTTTAGAATATTAAGCAATCCTATTTGTCAATAATATAGTAACTTAGAGAAAAAATTTAGAAATTCCACAAAAATTCGACCTATTCAAGCAAGTAAAGCTTTAAACTAGCCTTAAAAATATATTTATACTAAATAAATTTGAATCAAACTTATATAAAATCGAGCCCAAACCAATGCCGAACTCCTCCACTTATATCACAACGTCGTATCAAAATAGTTACCCTTTCTGCACCAATTATAAAATTAAAATAAAATAATATTTTCTTTATGTTTGGCACTCGTTACTTGGTAGTCTTCCTTATTCAAACCCATTGTCGTTAAATCAAACCTTTTTCTACCAAATCAAGCAGCGATTGGTGGAAATTAAACCCTTTTTTTTTGTGAGGTAACGGTAAATCAGACAACAAAAATCGGTGCTAAATGTTGACCGAAAACGGAAAGCATAACAACTGGGAATAGAAATTTACCTGGTGGCAGAAATCCTGAACGTACACGTCATCGGAGGTAAGGAGGAGGTAAAGCGCCGATTTGGGGCTGATGGGCAGCGGTTTGGTGGACGCGCTCACAGCTGATTTTATCACCGTCTGAATCGACAGCCGGGTGAGCGATTTCCCGTGCGAGTAAAACCGGTCCGATTTTTCCGACCCGAGCCGGACGGTTCGGGAAATGTTGGCCCCGGTCTGGTCCGTGTAGAGGCGGACGGTGCGCCACCAGCCGGAAACGGAGGGCGCGGGCGCCGACTCGGCGGAGATGGACGAGATGAACTCCCGGATGATGCGCTTCTGAGGCGGCAGCCACCGGCCGTACCAAATGAGGTGGACGGTGATCTCCGGCCCGGTGAGGACCGGGCCCATGTGGTACCTCAGGTCCACGAATTCCGACGACCCTTCGTACTTCTTGGAGGTACCGTACAACAGGGCGCCGGAGCTGGTGGGCCTAGCTGTGAACCCCACGTCGGCGAAGGTTGCCGACGTGTTGGGCCATGGGCGCCACCCAGCCACCGCGGTAGCTGAGAGGATTGCGGTGAGAGAGAACACCACCGATGAGTAAGCGGCGGAGTGGAGCATTGTAGCGGTGGTGGGGGGAGAGGGGTGGGGTGGTGTGAGTGAGAAGTGTGAGGGGTATTATAAATAGGAGAGTTTTTGTTAAATTACGGATTTTAAATTTCAAATACAAAAAAAATCCTTTTGGGTATTTCCCGAATTTAATAAATTATCTCCATTTCAAAGTATAAGTTTCTTTTAGGAAAAATGACCAAAAATAATATCAATTATCAACCTTGAACCAAAAATAATACGAATTTTTAAAATAACAATTACATGTACAAACTATGTTCTTATTAACCAAAAATAATATGATTTCCATTTTTCATTGAAATTTTGATCAAATGAACATTTTCCGTGATTAAACAAAATAAAGGGTCAATGTTGTGAATATAATTAAAATCAAAATGGGAGATGTGTTCTTCATCTGCAGTCAATGTTCTAAAAAACGCTCGGCGGATGCTTGGCGGCAGGGTACCGCTAAGCGCCAAGACGGTTTGGCGGTCTTATTAGCGGTTCTTGCGGATAAAACGGTTTTTGATTATTTTGTTATATTTATCTCATAAACTATGTATAAAACGGAGTATTATGTAATAAACTATGTATTAATTTTATGTTTATAGCATATCAAATAAAAAATCATCATGACCCTTTTTAAAGTTGTCTAAATCAAATATAAAATGAGGAAATTGCACTAAATAGACCAAAAATTGGGCCTATTTGCACAAATAGCCAAGAGGGTGAAAAAATGGGCCAAAATGGCCGGGCTATTTCTTGCAAATAAAACAGCCGGTCATTTAGAACTATTCATGACCTGATGTAGAAGGTGAAAGGATGAGGGAGAGAGACGATAGACGGCAGTGAAGCGAGAGAGACGAAAAACCTGAGGAGAGAAAGGAGGAGCAATTCGACGCTGCTGTCCACTGGCCTCTCGACAGCGTCCGTCAGGGGCAATCCCAGCGAGAGAAGTCGGGGTTGGGGCGAACGGCGGTGGGTGAGGGTGAGGCGGCGACGATAGAGACAAATCGGCCATTCAGTTTTCACATAATTAGGGCAAACACTCCTCTCCCCCTCTTTCCTAGTTCTCGTCTCTCTGTGGCGCACGAACTTAGAGCTAGATTCGTGCGATAGTAGAGCTTCTTCAAAAGCTATGGCGGAGCCCTCCAAAGTCATTCACTTTCGGAATGTCGGCCACGAAATCTCTGAGGTCACTTCTTTTTTCTTCTCCCACTGTTTCCGTATCAATGCGAATTGAATTGAATTTACCCTTACCAGCCTCAATTTGATCTCTTTTTCTGTTGGATTCGGCTTTCGATTCCTCAGGATGATTTGCTTCAGCTTGTTCAGGCGTTCGGGGTTGTCTCCAAGCTTGTGATGTTGCGTAACAAGAATCAGGTTCCCCTCTATTTTCGATTTCAATCCCTCGTTTTGCAACTCTTCTGGTATGGATCTTCTCCCTAAACTCTTTATTTACAGATTTAGATTCGCTTTTGGGTTAAGATTTGATATTGAGTTGGAATTTGATAGTTTAGGGTTTGAAATTGCGCGTGAGAATTGCAGGGTTTACCCGAACCTGATTCGAAAATGGTACTCACTCATCTCTTACTACATCTAGATAAGTTATTGATTCATCCATTGTTGTGTATTTCATTTTTGTGCAAACGATTTATTTACGGAGGATTTCTGCGATGGATTTTGATTCCGAGTGTTGTACATGTTAACCCTTTAGCAGTTGTGGTTTTCTCCGTCGTGGATTTCTGTGTAGTTTGTTTGCGAAGAATTATTAGTTCTGCAACATATTTTACCTTTTGAGGTTGTGATTTAGGATATGTTTCAAGTAGTTGAATGTTTGGATTGGAGTGCAGCTATACCAAATTGTCCTGCGTCGAAATACTGATTACATGCGTTGCTTATTGAATATGAGCGCTTTGTATGAGCCGACACAATATCTGTTTCCTAGTTTGGGATTACAGGGAAAGAGAATCCTTTAGTACCTTTCTTTGGTCACATTGGGATAAATTGTAAATTTGTAATTTTCCCAATAATATTTATGTTTGTCGTCCCCTGATAAGTGCTAATAATCTGGTCAGCTTGTGTGGTCATATGGTATTTTTGTTTCGGGTTTTAATATGGGATTTTTGTTGTTATGAGTCTGCTATTAGCATAGTTTGAAGTTCAAAAGTTGATTGTTTCGGGTTTTAATATGGGATTTTTGTTTCGGGTTTTAATATGGGATTTTTGGTTGATTGTTAGAATTTTCTTCATAAAACTATTCTCCTGTGTTTTAGTTCTACATATAGCTATAAAACCTTACTCATAAGTCATTTGCTAGCTGGTATCTTATTAAACTGACAAACAATCTAACTCACATGTTTTGTTGATTCTCTGAAAAGATGAAAACCACCTTTTAGACATCTCAGATTGTGAAGATGGATGGAAAATATCCTATTAGCTCAATTGGTAGAGCGTTGTGTTTGCACACAAAGATGTGAGTTCGACTCTCACATAGGCTAATGAGGAGTATGTGTTCATATCTCTCTGGACTTATACGATTGAACATGGTAGGAAATATATACACTAGTGGTAGGATAAATTTGTGAATCTGGTAGGGCAAATTTATGAATATCTCTGAACTTATAAAATTATGATCTTGGTAGGAAATATATAGACTAGTGGTAGGACAAATTTGTGAACCTGGTAGGATAAATATACAATATTGGTATGATAAAAATATAATCACCGAAATTCCTAAGTGTATAACTTGACACTAATGGTAAGATAGATGTACACGAATGGTAAGATATATTTGTACTATTGACAAAGAAGTAGAATTAATATTGATCAATCCACAAATCCCGGACTAGTAATCATTGAGGCGTGAATTCCCTAATATCAATCTCAATTACCAATCCATAAATCCTAATCTCAATCCAATTTCTATCAATCAAAATTCATGAATCAAATCTAATTCAATGCTAGAACGACTGAATTAGAGCTTCTACCCTTGGATATAATATTACTTAGGTTTCCTTCATCTTCTGTTATAGACTGGAAACCCTCTACCATTGGTTGTTTTTATGAAAATTGTGGAACATAATTTACAGATTCTTTCTAGCTTGATTTTCCTTGAAAGCTATTTAAATTGGTAGGATAGATGCAGAAACATGGTAGGATAGATGAAAACTAATGGTAGGATAGATGAAAACTAATGGTAGGATAAAACAACGATATAGGTAGGATCAGAATGGTAGGATTGATGGAAACTAATGGTAGGAGAAAACAACGATATTGGTAGGATCATAATGGAAATCCAGTAATTCCTGTATAACTTGACACTAATGGTAGGATAGATGCACACTGATGGTACGTTATATTTATACTATTGGAAAAATGTAAATGCATAATTGACTTTACGAAAAAAAATTACTTCCACATGAATCTCATAAAAATGTAAATGCATAATTGAGTAAATGCATAATTGAGTAAAACCTAGTCTGGAGAGATTTATGAATTTGTCTTACTATGTTCACAGATTTGTCCTATCACCAATGTATATATTTCTTATCATGTTTATAATCGTATAAGTTCAGAGAGATTTATGAATTTGTCCTAACATGTTCGTAAATGTGTCCTACCATTAATATATATATTTTCTGCCAGGTTCATAATTGTATAAGTTTAGAGAGATTCATGAACACACATACTCCGTATTAGCCTATGTGAGAGTCGAACTCACATCTTTGTGTGCAAACACAACGCTCTACCAATTGAGCTAATAGACTATTTTCAATGGGTCCTTATGATCGTCTAGGCATCAAGAAATGATAATTTCGCAGGAAGCAAAAATAGCGCTTGGATTTGTAATCTTAATTTGCAAGTTATGCAATTGATCAAAAAGAGAGTATAAATTACGAACTCTCTGCAACTCGTCTCGTGAAACCGTCACCTTGGAGTAGTTCTGTTATAAGAAAAAGGAACAACTACAAATGATAGGTACAAGATCACTTACCCATCGCTGCCACTGTCATCGGACAAACTTCTTGCACTTTTTCAGGTATGAAAGGACAGTTGTACATTATTGGTAGGACGGAAATATTCTATTGGTAGGATGGGGACTGTATTGTTTCCTGGATTGAACGGGTAACTTTTTCCCCGTTCTTTCCGCTTCTCTCATATTCTGCCTCACTTTTTGTAGAGCATGTTATGGTGTTCCCGATCCTCCTCTCAAGCTTATATATGTTCTTGGGGGACACACGACAATGCAATCATTGCTTTTTCCCCTCATAAATGCTCCCCCCTTTCCTCAAAGGAGGAACCCTGTTTTGGCGCCAAAACTACACTAACAGCCCGCCAAATCAGCTACAATGAATCTTTCCAAAATATCTTCAGGTATGGAAAGACAGGTTTAGCCTATTGGTAGGACAAATTAATTCTATTGGTAAGATGGACAGTCTACAGTTTTCTGAAATGAACGGAGGATGCCTTTTGGTGCCACATATCACTGACAGCTACAGTGTAGCTGCAGTGTCCCACCCCTTCACCTGCAACTCCCTCTGCCGGTTACCTTTTTTATTTGCAAAAAATGGTCATTTTCTACCCCATGCAAATATTCAAGGCACATGGCTATTTGTGCAAAGTTTTTTTTTTTTGGTCTAGTTATGCAAAATGGCCATATAAAATCATATAAATATATTCAAATAAGTATCATAATTTGATAATATCCCACCAAAAAAAAATTGATAATAGAGAAATTTGAAAGTATAAAAACTAAATAATCTCAATTTAAAACCGCCAAGCCTCCGTCCTGTGCCCGCCAAAACTCTTCCCCGCCAAGCCCGATTTGCACCCGCCAAGTCTCCGTATTGCACCCGCCAAGGCCGCCAAGGTGTTTTTCCATTCCCGCCAAGGCCCTCCCCCGCCAAAGTTACACCGCCAAGGGCGAATTCGGGACGGTATGGATCCGCCAAGCGTCTTGGCGCCGTCTTGGCGGCCGCCAAGACCGTTTTTTTAGAACATTGTCTGCAGTAGCTTGAAAGCTTCTTCCCAAACCTCCCCCAAACTAGTTTTCATGGTGATTTTGAAATATTTTGAGCAAGGTTTAAAAATAAGAGGCAATTTTTTAATTGCGTGGAAACTGGAAAGGGCCTTCATCTTCTTCCTGCATTTGCATCTTCCTCCCCCGCCCGATTTCCATGGAAGTTTGAGAATCGTCATTCACATATTCATCTTTCGTAGTCATTACAAGTAGGAAACTTATCATCAAGACAAGGCGGTGTCATACTAGCCACTGGAGCAACATGACAACGAGCACTAAAGAGTGACGAAAAGGGGTGGCACTGGTGGCTCTGTAGTGGTGGTGCGCGGCGTCGGTGTTGATGGCGACGAGGCAAAAAATACGAATTCAATGACGAAAACCACCAGTTGATTGTATTTATGAGTTTGAGAACTCAAATTTGTGTTATAGATGCTCATGAAGAGGAAGAAGGTTGGAATTGGGAATTTTATAATTTGGGGATGATTCAAAATCGAAATCACCAATTGATTATGTATTTATACTTGTAGTGATTGTGTAAACGTTTCCCCTAATCCAATTTGGGATAATAAGAACATCAATTTGTTTCACCATTGAACCCAAGAAGTTAGGGTAAGGAAATCTGATGGGATATATACTTCACAACTTGGGTTATAAGATTAGGACAAATCTTCAAATTGAATGTTGTCAATGAATTGAGAGTTAAAAACGTCAAAAATTCGAAGAGAATAGATGGTTCTCAAATCACCATGAAAACTAGTTGGGGGGGGGGGGTCTGGGAAGAAGCTCTCAAGTTACTGCAAATGAACGGATGAAGAACCCCTTCCCCCATTTTAATTTTAATTATATTCACAACATTGACCCTCTATTTTGTTTAATCACGAAAAATGTTCATTTGATCAAAATTTCAGTAAAAAATGGAAACCATATTATTTTTGGTTAATAAGAGGATAATTTGTATATGTAATTGTCATTTCAAAAGTTCGTATTATTTTTGGTTCAAGGTTGATAGTTGGAATTATTTTTGGTCATTTTTCCTTTCTTTTATAATTTTTAATCGTTTCGGCTATATACACCGCAAATCCCCACGTCCTTAAGGACGTGCAAGTGGGGTGACAGCCACCCGAGACGAGACGTGCAAGCCCGTCTTCTAATAGCGAAGAGGACGTGCCTCTTCGTCTTCGCTTCACTTTGCCAGAGAGAAATCGAGAGAGAGAGAGAGAGAGAGAGAGAGAGAGAGAGAGAGAGATCACCGGAGTGAGAGAGAGAGGTCGTCGGAGAGAGAGAAAGAGAAAGAGATCGAGACAGAGAGATGGAGCCGGAGAGAGAGGAGGTGGTGGAGCTGGCGGTGTTGGTGGCGCCGGTGGCTGAGGATGGTGGTGGTGGGGGTGGAGCACTGGGGGAGGGGGTGGCGGTGCAGCAGGTGGCCGGGGGTGGTGTTGGGGCGGCGCCCATGAAAGTTGAGGAGGGTGGTGGTGGGGGTGGAGCACTGGGGGAGGGGGGTGGCGGTGCAGCAGGTGGCCGGGGGTGCAAGTGGGGCGGCGCCCATGGGGGTTGAGGAGGGTGGTGGTGGTGACGGTGGTGGTGGGGGTGGAGCGCTGGGGGAGGGGTGGCGGTGCAGCAGGTGGCCGGGGGTGGGGGTGGTGGTGGTGGTGGTGACCCCACAATTATGTTCTTTGATTTATTTATTTTGTTTGATTTAATTTTATAGTTTTATAATATAGTTTAGATTTTAATATATAATATAATTTGATAGATTATAATTAGTTTAGTATATAGTTTGATAGATACTATATAATTTGATAGATTATATAGTTTTAGTATATAGTTTGAAAGATACTATATAGTTTATATATTTTGATAGTTTTAATGGAAAAACAATAAAAACGATTAATATATATTACAAGATATTAAAACATATTACAATATATTAAAATACATTAAAAGACATTAAAATAAATTAAAATAAAAATATTAAAATATATTAAACTATATAGAAATAAATTCTAATTG
Organism: Persicaria tinctoria; assembly: GCA_037127255.1. Classification (NCBI taxonomy): domain Eukaryota; kingdom Viridiplantae; phylum Streptophyta; class Magnoliopsida; order Caryophyllales; family Polygonaceae; genus Persicaria; species Persicaria tinctoria. The sequence continues at coordinate 17,350,608 of JBANSL010000017.1, forward strand.
AAAGACAATAAAAACATTAAAATATAATAAAATACATAGGAATAAATTTACGGTTCGGCTATATACACCCCAAATCATGCACGTCCTTAAGGACGTGCATGATTAAAAGGGGTTAATTTTTTTTTTTAAATATTAATTAGACACAAGGCTTGCACGTCCTTAAGGACGTGCAATTTTAACCTTGTGATTTGTGGTGTATCTAGCAACACCCTAAATTTAAATAGAAAGAAAATAAAAACATTAAAATATAATAAATTATAATAAAATACATAAAAAATAAATTTAAATTTAAAGTAAATAAAAATATTAAAATATATTAAAAGACCTTAACAGATATTAAAATACATTAAAATATATTAAAATATATTAAAAAATATTATAACATATTAAAATACATAAAAATAGTTAACTGAATAAAATAAAAAGCCTTAAAAGTAACAGGTTCTCAACATTTCATAATAACAGGCAGGGAGGCTCATGAGGGGGGACGGTACCCTCCGACCTGTTACGTTCGCCGACCGGGCAGCGGTCAGCCAGATTTCAGAGGAGACAGCCACATTCGACGATCTGCTTGCGTCTGCAGAGCGGTACCAGCAGTCGATGGGGACGCCCCCGGCCGACGAGCACGACAACTTCTGGAAGGGTCTGCCAGGTTGGGATCCTTCTGGCGATGGGATGATGGGGTTGCAGCCTTCTTTAGAGTCCGCTGATGTTTTGAGTAGCTGCATTACCGACGTAGTCGCTGGGCGACGGGCCGACATGGGTAGACCGCCTACTCGTGCTCCACCCACCATCCCGGAGGCATCTACTTCAGCCGTTCCGGAGACTTTTACTTCAGCTGTGCCGGAGGCTTCTACTTCAGGCGTCCCAGTCCCAGAGGCTTCTACATCCGGCACCCACGAGGCCGAGCCTTCGATCTCCTTGGCCTCTGTAGATGATGTGATCCCTGATGTCGTTGAGGAGGGTGACGACGGTCAGGAGGGGCAGGCTGAGGGCCAGGGGGCCCACAGGTAGAGCCCGAGCCCATCTCTGCGCAGGCTGCCACACCGGCTGTGCAGGTCGACCTTTTATTGCTGTCGGGAGCGCTGCTTGTGTCTTACATGCATCACCGCGCGTATCAGGTGTGGAGAGATCTTACTGTGGAGCTACCGCTGCTAAAGTTCCACCACCGGGCGACTCACCTGCAACCTTTCGAGCGCTACATATTTGAGGGCCCGGGGACCTGGGTGCAGGATCTGCTCCCATCCGGCATCCCCCAGCTGAGGTCCCTCCACTGGGAGTGTGTCGACGAGTTTACCTGCACAACGTTTTTGGAGCATTGGCACCCGGAGACCAGCTCCTTCCACTTTCCATTGGGCGAGATGACCATCACGCTCCACGATGTTGCCTGCCTGATGGGACTTCCGATTGATGGCCAGCCTTGCACGTCACATCTGCCCGCGGGCGCTTTGATCCCCACCATCGCGGAGTACTACCAACTCACCCCGCAGGCTCTGAAGGCATACAGACACGCTGGCGGCCCTCCAGTGACTAGGTTTACTGCCCTGTGGCAGCAGAGACACGGGCCGCTCGTCGACCCCGCCCCCGCCGATGACCCAGAGGTCGCGGCTGATCCTGAGCAGATTCGGCTGCGCACTCATGTGGGAGGGGGGCAGCCCGAGGATGACCCTGCACAGCGTCTGTTTCTGCACAGAGGGTACATGGCCATCGCTCTCGCTGCGACATTGTTTGTGGACAAGTCGCAGAGCCGGATCCCATGGAGGATATTCGGCCTTATTTGGGACATCCCACGTACGGCCACCCTTGCATGGGCTGCAGGTGCCCTCGCATGTCTGTATAGGGGCCTACGCGAGGCTACCCGCGCAGGTGCGAAGGGTATAGACAGCTGCACGCCGATCCTACAGGTACGAGACCGTTAAATTAGAGTTTTAGTTTACAAATATTTAAAGTATATGCTAATGACATACTTTTTTGTGTGAAGGCTTGGATATTGGCGTACTTCCCTCGTTTCCGAGGTGATTTATCCAGCGATCCGGCTAGGAAGGATGACCCTCGCTTCTACGCAAAGTTCATCGGTCCGAAGGCACCACAACGCATGAAGGACGACGCGAAGCTGAAGAAGGTCCGGGAGCTGCGGGACGAGGTAGACCGTCTTACCGTCGCTGATGTATGTATTCGAGACTCTATCTATATCACTTATAATTCTTAACTGTGAATTACGTCTGATTTTTTTAATTATAGGTTGAGTGGATGCCCTTTGGGCGTGATCTGGACTTCGACGACCAGTACCGTCAGTCCACCTATCAGGGCACCATCACCTTCTGCGGGGAGGAGGAGCCGTATATGCCCGATAGGTGCCTCCAGCAGTTCGGACGGGTCAAGGGGATCCCGCAGCCAGTCATCGCGCCGGATCAGGTCTCCCGGGACACCACCCTGAAGAACGCGAGGTACAGCGCCGTGTTTGCTCACAACCACAACAAGTGGCAGGATCTGCAGGACGAGGGTCGCTTCTATAGGCTGGCCGAGCACAGGCGCGCGCACCAGCGAGGATTGCCAGGCCGGTGTCAGTGCAGATTATATGGCTTGGTACGCGTCGCAGAGCCAGCCGTACGTGCTGCCGACCACGCCACCCCATCCCGACCCGCCGGCGCCCGTCCATCCGATCAGCATGGATCCATGGGTGGACCTCCCTCAGCCTCCCGTCATCCCTCCGGGGTTGTTAGCCCGCTTTCATGAGTTCGAGGGCTATTTGAGGGCCCTGGATACCGACCCTCGCATTGATCAGCTATTAGACGAGGTGACGGAGATTTTGGACCAGGCTGTACGCCATCCACCTGGACAGTGATGTACATTTATCTTTATATTATACTTTTATGTTATGGAGTTTGTATCTATCAGTATATTTATATCTCGAGTAGACTTCTCTCATTTCTTCCGAGTCATATTAAACGTAAACATCAAGAATGAAAACGAAAACGTTAATATGATAAGGTTGCCCGATAACGAAAACGTGAAACCATCCGTAATGGATCCGTTGTAAGTTGCTCTTACATACATTAGGTTTTTTTTTAATTTTAATTTTGTATGTTGTTTATAATGTTTTCCTGCATATTTTGGTTAGAAACTTCCCTCGGGATTTGTGAAGGAGCACGGAAACAGCTTGTCGAAGTAGATCGACACTCTTGCGACTACCTTGGAGATCCATATCCTCATACTTGATACAACTACCTTACAGATGTGCTAGGGTTTAGGGCTTGCCTAGGGTTTTAGGGTTTGGCTAGGGTTTAGGAAACAGCACGTCCTTAAGGACGTGCTGCACGTGGTCAACGACGTGCAGCACGTGGTCAACGACGTGCAGCACGTGGTCAACGACGTGCAAGCACGTGGTCAACGACGTGCAAGCACGTGGTCAACAATGTGCAAGCACGTCCTTGACTACGTGCTATTTGAAGCGAAGGAGGACAGCTTGATTCCGCACTCCAAAACAAAGTCCGACTTGTTTCGATATATTCTTTCACCGTTAGAATCGTTATGGCCGAGCCGCAAAGCAATCCTCGTCTCCAAGTATCCCAGGTACGAATAGGTTTCGTAGAGTGAATATATTTCGTATTTCTTCCGTTTTGTTCATATTTCCAATAATGTTAATACAGTTTCGAGACTTTACGTCTGAGTTCTCAGACCCAAGGGTTTGGAATGGCTGTGACGAAATGGTTACGCATTTCAAGGACTTGGGTCGGAGACACTGCATGATTTTAGTAATCAAGCGGTCTTGGACGGGGGCGTCGAATCGTCCAGGTGGGGTTCTCCTTGCTTGCGAGCAGTTTGGGGAGTACCGACCACGCGTGAGGAAGTTTCGGAGCACGCAGTCGAAGATAAACGGTTGTCCATTCTCTCTACACGGACACGAAGATCCGTCGGGTCACTGGGTTATGACGGTAACCCACGGTGTTCATAACCACGGGCTTTCCACGAGCTTGAAGGGTCACGCCATCGCCGGACAGATGACAGAGGGGGAAAAGAAGATGGCGAGGTGGATGAAGAAAATTGGCACTCCTCCAAAATCCATTGGTTACGGATTGAGGCAGTTGGATAAGACCAGCGTCACGTCAAGGAAGAGCCTTACCAACACGCTCACCATGATGGTCGCCGAAGAAAGAGGTAGTCGGACGATGACCCAGGATACCTTGCACCATCTGCGGGAAAGAGGGTACTAGTACGACTTCAGACGACATCTGGATGACGACAACGTCTTGAGCGACCTCTTCCTAGCGCATCCCGACGGGATACGCCTTCTCCGAAGGTTCCATTACGGCATCGTAATGGACAACACGTACAAAACAAATGCGTAAGTTTCTTAATTACGATTACATTATTGCACATATAGCCAATTATAAAGTATTTTATATGTAACATATTTACACTTGTAGATATGGGATTCCATTGTGCGAGGTGGTCGGGTTCACACCCTCAGGCAATACTTACTGCATCGTCTATGCCTTCATGTCGCAAGAGAACGAAGACACATACGCCTGGGTGTTGCGACAACTTCAGATCTTGCTTGGGACGGTTCAACTTCAAGCTATCATGACTGATCAGGAGCTAGGTCTCTTGGCGGCGCTGAATGTTGTCTTCCCCGATGTCCAGCATCTCCTTTGCGGGTTACATGTGACGAGAAGATGCGAGGAAGCTGCTCTGAAGATCACGAAGAATTTAAACCACGCTGGCATCTTTAAGGGCAACTGTTGGGGGCTGTTCGAATTGAGGTCGGAAGAATCATTCAACCGACGTCGTCGGGCGCTAAACGCTGTATGGCACCCATTCCTAGGTGTGGTGGCGTATTTAGAGTCGGTTTGGCTTCCATACAACAGGAGCATCGTACGATGCTACGTAGATAATGTCTTCCATCTCGGCACCCGTACGACAAACAGGTACAACCTTACTTCATATCTCCCATTACAATATGATATAACATCGAATATTTAGTGGTATGCACTTCAATGTGTACAGAGTTGAGGGTCAACACAAGGTTCTGAAGGAGGCACTTCACTCATCGACTGGTGACTTCCGCATCGTGATCGATGCAATCCATAGAGTCAACGATTGTCAACTGCATGAGCTGCAAACTGCTTTGGAGATCGACCGCTTCAAATGGCCAACATCGGCTTATAAAGTCAACCTTTTCGATGAGGTAAAGACTTTAATCTCCAAAAAGTGCTTTGATTATCTGTACAAGATGTGGCAGGACGTGGTGAACCAAAAGGTTCCTCCGGTATGCATGGACCGACATTGGAGGGTTTGTTACGGGATCCCTTGTGTCCATGAGATTCAGGCATACGTCAACTCCGGTACTCCGATACCCGCCGAGGACATCCACCCGTTCTGGATGGATTTGTCATGGACTGACCTCGACGACACCCCATTGCCGTATAAGCTGTCATCTTCATACACGGCTTCCAACGATGTATGCGAGGATGAGCTGCACCCACCCTCATCAGAAAGCGTCCGAAGGAAGGGGAGGCCTCGGGGGTCAAGGAATGCCTGTAGAACCAACCTGTTGCCATACGAGGAGGTAAGGGAAAGGTTTGAGAGAGAAGAAGCGCGTGCTGCTCGAAATGCTGCTCGACATCGTCCACAAGCGACCTCAGCTCGACGTGGACGTGATGATGTGTTCGGAGGGTTCAACTGGGGTCGAAACAACGTTGATCCCTTCATGCTCGGTCATATTGAGACGGTGAGGGACACTGTTGGAGATGGTCATTGTGGCTACCGTGCTTTGGCGGCTTTGACATCACCGATTGGCGAGACTGCTTTCCCGGAACTCAAAACGTTACTATGCAATCACTTGGAGGATCACGCCGATCTGTACGCCGGTTGTTATACGGGAGGGTACCCATTCCAGCAGTTCGTCGACTACTAGAGATGGGCGGGAGTTGTGCATGGTGATAGGAGACGGTGGATAGAGCTACCCATTATGGGTTTAGTATTTGCAACGGTATATCAGATTCCTCTCGTCGTCCTAGCTTGGCATCATCCGTTCACATGTCTCCCCATGACCTCGCCGACACCTGCTAACAACCGTCAATCAGCAACTCTTGGTGTAGCCTGCATCGGAAACCAAGACCATTTTGCCGCGGTACGACTTCAAACGTCTTTTTTATTACCTATTCATGTTTTTCATATATATGTCAATACTCTAACTCTAACTTTCCGTTCTCATAGATCTGGTTGCCTCCTAACGCTCCTCTTCCGCCGCCTCCGCCAGAATGGGTCGCACATCATCACTCGAGCGTCGAAGGATGGGATGCTCCGTTTCAAGCTCAGATTGAGAGATTTCGAGCCTTGCGTTTCGAGTCCGGCCGCCCTTTACTATTTTCCTAGATTTTATTCCACAACTTTATTAAAATTATGAATGTAAACCTTTTTTTCCGTTGCTTGTAACGTTATTCGCATATTATCCGAATGAAAGCCTTAACAATTATTGTTTTCTATTTAATTTGACCCTAAATCCTTCAACTCCACTAGCTAAACACTTCAATTTTATCAATTAACATTACAAAACCGTCGAAAAACCTAAACCCTAAACCCTAAACGCAAAACCCTAACTAGGGTTTGCACGTCCTTAACAACGTGCAAGTATTGCACATCCTTAAGGACGTGCTTGCACGTTGTTAAGGACGTGCAAGTCTTTGCTAGTGGACGTGCAGAGTCCCAGACTTGCACGTCCTTAAGGACGTGCAAATCCTTAATCCGGATTTGCGGTGTATATAGTGACACCATTTTTAATAGGTTTTTAAAGAGTTAAAAAAATATATACTCTCTCCGTCCTAAAATACATGATCTTTTAGACCTTGAACTTTTGTAAAAAAATACATGGGTTTTTAGGTTTATAGATAATGATTACCCCTAAAAAAGTACAATATGAAGTAAAATTAAAGAGTCCCCACCTCTATAATAATAATGAGATTTATATATAAATAGGTTTTCTTAATTAACGTGTAAGGGTCTAAAAGACCATGTATTTTAGGACGGAGGGAGTATTTTTTATTTTTTATATTAATATTTATTATTGATAAGTATAAAACTATTCAAAAATATTTGTCTAAAAGTTGATATTTTATACTGTATAGTTTTAATTATATTTTTAATAAAGGGAGTATATTAAAACCGAGACTAAAATTTTAAGAAGTGAAATCTATAAAATACCAAAATTTAATATTAAAAGTTATCAAAATAACCTAGGCATCATTTACATATAAATATATATATAAACATATTGAAACAATCACACGACATTAGACCGATTTTAAATCTAATGGTAGTAGAAAAGCAAAGCAAATAAAAAGCTTATGTCCTTTAGTATATCCCTTACTGTCCTAGTCTTTTAAGGACGATCGGTTTATACTTGTGTGGATTTAGATACTAATTATAATAAAGTATACTTTCCTATCATCTTGTGATGTGGGGAGGAGCATCTGAAAAGTGAAAACTCAAGTCTACCGTATGAATAATCCCCAGTGTCGATGTCTGAAGAACTATGTTTTGTTTAACTCTTTGATGGTCTTTGGATGTAATGTTTTGAACATTTATGATCTTCGGTGTAATGGTCTTCCACATTTTCCTCCTGGAAGCCATCACTGCGTGGATCCCCATGCAGTTATGATCTTTACTTTTGCAGCTTATCTCTATGGTTATCTATCTTGCAATTATCTTCGCATGTACTTTCATCTCTCTTCGATTGGCAGGGAAGATATCACACTAACTCAGTGCGCAGGTATATATCGAAGAGCAAATACAAGAGCCGAGGAGGAATTGCAGGTATCTCACTCCTTTTATGTTCTATTCAAAAACCTTAAGCTAATCCCCACTAGAGTCCTTGGTGATCTAGTGGTGGTATAAGCTGCCCCAACCTTAACTCAAACCTTTACAAAACAAAGCTACTGCAAAACTTGTTTCCACAAAACTCAAATACACAACAAGGGCTAGAAGGAGAATACAAGAGAACCTAACACCTCGTGTCTAAACCAACTTTGATAAAGGAAGACACAAAAGCATCGTCACTGAGAAGGCAGACTTTGTAAGGAAGGCTACTAGTTATTTTTGTACTAGGCAAAATCTTGATCATTTTAATCTTACAAAGTATGATCAGCATCTTGTAAAATATAAAGTCTATTGTCGAGAGAAAAATCAAAATCTTCGACATATCAAGTTGTTATATGATTATATCGCATATTGGAATGTAAGGGGCACTAGGAGGCCACTTATGTGGCAAGAAATCAATCATTTTCGCTTCATAAATAATCTTGATTTGCTAGTTCTCTTAGAAACAAAGTCAGAGACAACTCCTTTAGAAGTACAAGTGAGGAGTACTGGATTTCACAAATCAGTGTGCATCAAATCAAATGGAAGGAAATGTGGCATCTGGCTGCTCTAAAAATCAAACGTTGAAGAGGTAAGTGAAATATTGGAAGTAAATCAAAGATTTATTATGATGAAAATAAATATAGAGAATCATGACCAGATGCTTGTATTTGTCTATGCTCCGTCGGTAAGCAAGTATAATCTTCCAATTCTTATTATTGGGGATCTAAATGATCAACATAAAGAATGACACAGAAAAGGTTAGGGGTGTCTCTCCCAACATCAACAGATTTAGATGATTAAGAAATGTTAAAGATGAACTAGGCCTTCACACTCTACCTTACAGTGGATCTCCGTTTACCTGGAGAAAGATTCTAAGCTGGTTTCCTAATTTGTGTACAAAACACCATTCTTTCTCTAAATCATATCATAGCCCGATTTCCCTAGAAATAGGCTCTTAAAATAAAAGGAAGGGCTCTCCTTTAGATTTGAAATGGCTTGGACATCTAATGATTTAATTAAATCCATGGTCAGGAAAATTTGGAGCTACAAAATGAAATGTTCTAATGGTTACACTCTCATGCAGAAATAGAAACTTCTAAAAAGGAAAATTAAATTATGGTGCAAATCTCACCCAAACAATATCGCTAGACAACTTTCCAACGTTGAGCTCCAAATTTAAGCTATTCAAGATCAATTACCTTGGGGTAAGATCTCAACTAAAGAAGAACTAAAGTTAGCAAGGCTTGAGCACAAAAAGCTTAGATTACTAGAGTTTAATCATAAATTCTGGAAGCAGCGAGCGAAGCTTAAACATATCCAGTTAGGCGACAGGAACACCAAGTATTTTCAAGTCACAACTAAAATTAAAAATTTTAGAAGGACCACCAGATCCTTCACTACGAAACAAAACGTTATCCTAACAAATCAAAATCTCATTTTTTATCACATCACAAGCGAAATGTCTGAGAGATTCATAGGCAATAACCAAAAGCAAATTAAGTAGAATGAAGTTTGGAATATCCAGCCACAGATATCCTAAACAGAAAATAATAGCCTAATAGCTCAACCAACGAATGTTGAAATAAAACAAACATTGTTTAGGATGGCTGAGGACAAAACACCAGGACCTGACGGATACACCCCTAAATTTTATAGACATTATTGAAATATTATTGGCCCCTCCTATAGTCCTATTGTAAGGCTATCAAATCCTTCTTCCACTCGGGCTAATTATTATCAGAAATTAACCAAACTTTCATAGCTCTTATTCCAAAAAATGACAATCATACAACAATTAATCACTATAGGCCGATTAGTCGTTGTAACACCAACCATTTATAAAATAATATCTAAAATCGTTGCCAACAGATTAAAACCAATTCTCCCCAAACTCATAAACCCTTTCTAATGAGCTTTTGTCGAAAGAAGATCAATCCAGGACAATACTCTAATAGCCCATGAAATATTTAATTCCTTCCACAAACAAAAAAGTAAGAAATGATGGATGACTCTAAAATTAGATATGGAAAAAGCCTATGATAAAATCAATTGGAGTTACATCAAGGCGGTTCTGGATAAATTTGGATTTCACTCAACCTGGATAAGTTGGGTTATGAAGTGTATTACTACCACATCCTTCTATGTTCTTGTAAACAACACCCCGGGACCCCAGTTTAAACCTAACAGAGGCATCAGACAAGGAGACCCTCTGGCCACATACATCTTTGTGCTTGTAATGGAAGGATTATAGAGAGAACTTCACAAAGAAGCTCTTCTAGAGGATGCGTTGGTAGGCATAAAACTAAAAAAGAATGGTACTTGTATTCCCTTCCTAACATTTGTTGATGATACAATCATTTTTGCAAGAGCGGCCTACACCAGCTTAAACACAATTCAAAATATAATAAACAACTTTTCAAACCTTTCGGGTTTCACGATTAACTACAATAAAAGCTCTCTTTAATGTCTAAAAATGTGAACCCAAACTTGATCAAAGACTTATCCACTCACATGGGCATTCCCATCTCCAAAAACCTTGAAAAGTATCTAGGAATACCTCTAGTCAATGGACGTGTGAAGAACTGTGTTTTTGATGAAGTTGTGGACAACCTAAGGAAACAACTAGCTAAATGGAAAGCATCAAACCTTTCTCAAGATGGGAGAGTCGTTCTTATCCAATCAAACCTTAGTTCTAAAACTAACTACCTTATGCAATTTTTTCTGCTTCCAAAAGGTATTTTGAACAAGATTGATCAAGTAAATAGAAATTTCTTTTGGAATAAATCTCAGTTTGACAGATACACCCCTCTCATAAGTTGGGATCAAATTTGCAAATGTAAATCTCAATGAGGTTTAGGCATCAGGAAAGCGGAAGACCTCAACATTTGCCTACAGATGAAGCTCATTTGGAAAATCTACAATAATGAAGATAGTATTTGGGTTAAAATCATTAAAGAAAAATATCTCCAACATGAAAATATAAGAAACTTCAGCAGTAAGAACACTTCTTGGCAATTTGGCAGACTCCTCACGCTCAGGCAGAAGTTTGAAGAAGGACTTCACTGGCTGGTTGGACACGGTTCATATATCCAAGTGTGGCATGATCCATGGGTCCCTTCTATCAACCTAAAAAACTACATGGGTTCTTATGACCCTTCTATGAAAGTCAAGGACCTTATCTCTGACGGGAAGATGTGGAATCAAAATCTTCTAAGCCAAATGTTTCCTCGCGAGGTAATTCAAAAGATTCTCTCTATCAAAATTCCCATTTGCTAGACCCGTGATAAAATGGTTTGGAAGCCAGATCCACAAGGTTACTTCACCACTAAATCAACTAGGAACATTATAGCGTCGCCAATTCATGAGTTGGATATACACTCTTGGATTTGGAAGCTAAAACTACCGCCTCGAATAAAGAACTTCATGTGGAAGATTAAAATAGATGACCTTCCGACAGCTGCACGCCTAAACAAGTATGTGAATAGAGTTCCCATTCAGTGTTCTCTCTGTAATCAATCAGATGAAGATGCGGCTCACCTTTTCACAAGTTGCACCTTTGCTAGAGAAGTAATAGCCCAGTACGAACAACAAACAAGTATGCATTTTATTGGAATTAACCGCCCATGCCTTATCCATGAAAACTTAGACTATATTGCTAAAGCTAATAGCAAATTTGTAGATCTAGTATGTATTTGGCAAACTATTTGGGAAATTAAGAATGAACAGATTTTCAGGTAGAAGAAACCAAATGATGCCACTGAAATTGTCCAAAAAATCAAACAATCCCTACTCGATTGGACCCAAGGAGATTGCAAGGCCAGAGAAGGCCAAAATACCAGGAAAAGAAGGGCTACTGCAAAATGGAGTAGACCACCCAGATTTATCTACAAAATTAATGTAGATGGTTATATTGCCTTATTTGGCAAGTGCTAGATTGGAGGAATCATCCGGGACCCCGAAGGTCAGATTGTTGATATGTTTCACAATGAAATTATGGAAGGTTCGATTGTTCAAATGGAGGCCTCATCTGTTCTAATTGGGATGAAACGAGCAAAAGACAAAAGTCTTATGAAGATCATCATTGAAAGTGATAAACAAGTTCTGGTTAAATCTATAAACCAACAACAACCTCCGCGATGAGAAGTTATGAGACATGTAGAAGATATGATCAAGCTGCAATCAGAGTTTGAAATGGCAGAAATCCGTCATGTCTATCGAGAATCAAATATGTCAGCAGATTATATAGCTAGGAAAGGAATTATTTGTAATTTGCAGTCTATCCCCTACCATAGGGATTTTTGTCAAATCATCCTTCAGGATGATCTAGGAGTTAGGCTATTGTATAGGTAGCAACTCCTAATGTTTGCATACGTACTGCAAAAAAATAAAATAAAATAAAAAGCTCATGTCATTTAGATGGTGGACAACTTGGTTTTTTAAAAATAAAACCATATTCGAGAATGCATCCATTCCCACAAACATGAATTTGAGAACATGGTCCAAGTACAAATGGAGATACAAGGACTCGAGCATGCAATTTCATCGAAATTGTAAATAACCAACAACAACATAAATCAACACCTACAAAGGGAAGAGAAGCTCACGTTAGTACAAACAAAAAATGAAAGAAACCTCCTTCAGAAACCTTTAAACTAAATTTCGACGGATTCACATTATAAAACAACGACAATTCCAATGGTTTCATCATTAGGGAATGGGAGGGTTGACCAATTACCATTGGGTACAAAAGACTGAGAGTGCAAACTCCAATTAGGGTAGAAGCCCTAAGGCACAGTGTACAAAAAGCAATAGAATTACACATAAGGAGATTACATATTGAGGGGACACCTAGAAAGAAATTAACGACACCCGAGATGACATAACCAGATGAAGCATTTAAAAATTAATTTTGACGGTAGTAATAAATTTTCGAGTACTTCTTATGCAAACTATATTATTCGTGACCACAAGGGAATAATGATTTATTGCGAAGGTGCACAACTTTGACTTCGATCCACATTTATAACAGAAGAAATGTGCCTCAAGAAGGGTATCTTGAAGGCAAATTAAGGACATAGGATTGTTCACGTTACAAGTGAAAGGTGATAGCTTGATCGTGATCTAGGCCCTCAAAAGTTGTTGATCATGTTCTTGGGAGATTGAAATCATTATCTGTCCCGCTATTTATCCTCCCCTTTCTAAAAAAACTCTTATTTAAAACTTAAAATAGAACGATGAATGAAAAAGAAAATGGAGAGTTTTGTGATAATATGAGATGGAAAGAGGCTAGGAATGATAACAGATGATTTGGACCCTACATTTTTTGTGGTGCCACAACTCCAAATTTCATGCTCTCTCTCGATACAAGTAATGATTTGACAGTGATTAGGCTCTTCTAGACCACTAACCAATTACATCTTTATAGATGCAGCGTATACCCCTGCATGTTCTCCATTTGTCTAGAAGATATAAGAAATATGATCCGCACAATGGTCGATCTATCGAAAGTCATGGGAGACGCTTATCACCTCAAATAAAAATCTCATGCTTTCTATATTCCCTCTCACAAAATTATATATATTTTTTTAAAAAATTAATCAATTCCTTTTGTTTTATTTTTAATTTTTTGCTTTATTTTAGCCTTTGTAAAACGGAGAAATTTGAAAAATAAGAAGAGGAATAGATTTGGGGATCGAGCATTTGAAGCCTTTTGTCAATAGCTACATTTTTAGCTTAGGAGGTGACTTATCGGGTTTTCAAGAAAAAAAATTAGTGAGCCATTGGATATTGTGGGCCGTCAAACTGACCATGTTGAAAAATACGATATGGTTGATAGGGCCCGAAAATACGACAAAATAATATGAAAAATACGAAATAAAAAGGGCACTACACGAATATGATGCGAAATGGTAAAACACGATAATAACCGTACCGTATCGGATACGAATATTTTTTTCTTATCGGATATACGATATGACATGATCAGTTTTTTTTAAAAATTATTTTACATGACAGTTTAATATAAATATAATAAGTATGATAAATGGCTTAGTTGGTTATGATGGTTCTCCCATTCGACTATTTATTATTCAACATGTTTGGGGTCGATTCCCACTCCATTTAATTTTTAACTAAACTCTCTCGATCTCTTCATTTTATCTTTTTTTTTACAAAAAAAAAATAGAATTTTCCTTTAATCGTGTCGTGTCGTGCAGTGTTATACATGCATGTATCTGATACGAAACTGTTTCGTGTTTTCATGTCAGGTACCCAGTAGTAACCGTGTCGTATTCACGTCATGAGTTTTAATTTTATCGATTTCGGATACTCGATACGATTATTCGTGTCGTATCGGGTACTAGCTGCTTATGCATAACCCTATTAGCACACGTCAAAATACATCGGGTTTGGTTCAACCCGAGCTCATCTGTATATGGCGCAATTCTTTTTTTTTTGGAGTATTTAGTTGGTATCTGCAGATGGTTAATTGTAAAATTTTATATTTGGCGAATGGTTTTATACAATTTTATGTTAGGGGTACAATATTCTTTATGGCTCTTGATAAGGTTCCAGGATAAGATAGATGGCTTTCCAACTGGTTTCTACCAAAAGTATTGATATGGGGCGGGATCACCTATTATTAAGGCAGTTAAAGCTTTTTTCAACAATGGTCATTTGCTTAGGCAAGTTAACCATACTTTCATCACTCTACTACCAAAACATGATGAACCTTCCACAATAAACCATTATTGGCTAATCAGCCTCTGTTCTACCATATACAAAACTATAGCCAAAATTATTACGACCAGACTAGGTTCTATTTTTGGATAAATTAAATCACCCCCTTCAATTGGCTTTTACCAAAGTACGATCGATCTAAGATAATGTTCTCAATTCCCATGAAGTTCTTCACTCGGTTAGATAAAAAAAAAAAAAGGGCAAGACTGATATGGTTGCGCTTAAATATGATATGGGGAAAGCATATGATAAGATTGAGTGACCATTCTTTTTCCAGGACATGGAAAATTTTGGTTTTGATAAAAAAAAATCATTGGTTCAATTAAAGAATGTGTATCAACTCTGTCTTACTCGGTGTTGATCAACGACGAACCCATCATACTTTTCCACCCGACAAGGGGTTTAATTAGGCCAAGGAGATCCGTTGTCTCCATTCCTTTTTATTCTTGCTTCAGAAATATTCGCTCGTAAGCTACAATTTGAGTAAGATTTTAACAAGGAGACCTGTCGATCGGTCGAACAAACACACCACCAGATCCGGTGTTTGGGTGAAACCCCCCACTGATTGCGTCAATCTCAATTTTGATGGCTCGGTTCATCCTGATGGTCGTGCCGCTTATGGGTTTGCACTTCGTAATTATTGTAGGACCTTAATTTCTTTGGGTAATGATTTATGTACGTACTAATACGTCAGTTATCTATACATAAACTCTTGCCCTTAAAACGAGAATTTTAAGGGCAAAGAGTTACATATTGAGAATTTATTGATCGAAGGTGACAATCTTGTGGTTGTAAATGCTCTCCTAAGTGACTGAAAATATCTATGGAACACCGATCTTTTACAATAAGATATTCTGTTATATCTTTTTTCATTTTCAAATATTGTTATTCGTCATATTTTCAGGAAATTTACATGTTGCAGCGAACCATATATATTGCACGTTTTGTCTATAGTAGCTCTGTCGACGGTGGCTTGGAAGATGATCCAGAACTGTTAGTTCTCATTTGCAAGGATACGATAGAAAGAAATTCGTTTTCTTAGGGTGATAATTTTTGCACCCATAAAATTTAGGGAAATTCCGTTTGGTGTCCATGAGTTTTTGACAATTCCGGTTGGTGTCCCACACTTTTTTTTTGTCCGGATGGTACCCATGAGTTTTGTCAAAAGTCCGGCTCATACCCAAAACTCATAGTTTCTTCTTTTTAATGAACAAAACCACCCTTTATTTTTATTTTTTTTCATAAATATGCCCATTTACTTTTAAAATTGAACAAAACTACCTATTATTTAACTAAATTCAACACAAAATTGACAAAACCCCCGTTATTTTTAAAAATTAACAAAATCGCACATTATTGCCAAAGTTTTAGCAAAAAAAAATACCCCTTCTTTCCACTTTTTTTTTGAAGAAAATCAACCATTGTTATTTACATTACACAAAAGATCCGTTATATATTTTCATATTTTGTAAAAAATGAATCTCATTATTTTTCAAATATTGCATGTACACAATCACCCATTATTTACAAAATTTTGCACAAATCAACTGTCTTATTATGTGAACAAAAATAGTTAACCTATAAATTATAAAAAATACTCCGTAAAGCCATACCTTGTGCATTTTTTTTAAAGCATAAAGGGTTGTTTTGCACAAGGTATGGCT
Source organism: Persicaria tinctoria (assembly GCA_037127255.1). NCBI lineage: Eukaryota > Viridiplantae > Streptophyta > Magnoliopsida > Caryophyllales > Polygonaceae > Persicaria > Persicaria tinctoria. The sequence continues at coordinate 17,366,870 of JBANSL010000017.1, forward strand.
TTACGGAGCATAAAGGGTTATGCTTTAAAAAAAATGCACAAAACCACTTCTTGTGTAATAAAAGAATGTGTTATTCATTTCTTTTGTTTGGAATACATAAAACATAATAAAATAAGAATGATTAATCTTTTATTATATTTTTCTTTTACAAGAGAAGAAAATAAAATAAATAAAATTTACATCTTTTTCAAAAAAATTATAATCGAGCATTTGGTTAAATTGATCAATTACATTTACAAATGTTTAAAGTTAGTGAGATATAGGTTAAATTTTGTTTTGAAAAATAATAGGTGTTAAATATTGTTTTTGCAAATAATGCGTGTTTTTTGCTTTTGCAAAGTATAGAAAAATAATAGATTTTTTGTACAATTTAAAAAATTGTAGTGATTTGGTTCTATATTTTTTTTAAACAAGAGTGATTTTGCGATAAAATTTTTGGAAATAATATGTGATTTTGTAAAAAAATTTAAAATAAAGTTGGTTTTGTCACTTTTGTGATGAATTTAGTCAATTAATATGTAGTTTTGTTCAATGTTAAAAGTAAATGGGCATATTTATGAAAAAAATAAAAATAAAGGGCGGTTTTATTCATTGAAAAGAAGAAACTATGAGTTTTGGGCATGAGTCGGACGTTTAACAAAACTCAGTGGTACTATCCGGACAAAAAAAAAGTGTGGAACACCAACCGGAATTGTTAAATACTCAGGGACACCAAACGGAATTTCCTTAAAATTTACTATATTCACTACGTCCTACCCCTCCTGAGTTACAAACGTGTGACACGGGAGAAGTAGGGTCTATTTTTAAAAAAAAATAAAAAATAAAAAATGTGGTGTATATAATAAAATTTTGGGGGTAAATAACATTGGCTTTTTTTAATCTTGCGTCAAAAAAAAATACCGAGTATACTCCGTATAATTTCATTTTAGATATTTATATACCGTACTTTACAGTAATTTCGTGGGAGTATTATTTCTGTGAACGGTTTAGATAATGGGGGACAGAGGGATTCTTAAAATGCAGAAAGGGAGGGAGAGTGGGGCCTAAAGCGGCGCTGGGCCCCACACCTCGTATTTCATCATACCAAAGATTTAAAGCTCTTTGTTTTTTGTTATAAAAAAACAAACAAGAAAAATTATAAATACAAAAGAAAATAAGGTTATGGCGGGAAACACAGTCAAAATTCCGGGAAAATTTTTTAGGATTTCTTGAAAAATAAAGATTGTTGTTAGATTTGTTTCTATAGAGTATTGTTTAAAATGTGGAAATCATCGATCTTTCCGTTCGACAAAATATATCGTTTATTATTTACTCACGTATTTTTAGAATGTTAAAAACTACTCCTTTCGTTAAAAAAAACATGTCATTTTAGGAGTAAAATCTTATTAAGAAAAACATGTCATTTTAGGTATTTTGGTGTTCACTTTCCAAAATTACCCTTGTAATGATTAAGGGTTTGTTAGTCATTAACGGTTTGTTAGTTGTAGTTTTCAATAAAGTGAAAAAGTAAAGTAATAATTATTTTTTGTTTTTATGTGCTTTCTTAAAAAATGTACAGATGTCTAAAATGACATGTTTTAATTAACGGAGAGAGTATATAATATATTTATTTTTTTAATAATTTTTAGTTACTATTAATAATTATAAAAATATTTTAAAAACTAATAAAAATGGATATTTTTTATATTAAAAAATGGGTGTGAATTCCGAACGAAATGAGTAATATAAAATGCATTGTGTTTGTACTATCAGTAATCTGAGTTGAGGCATATGTCACGATCCTAGCTGATGGATGTTGATGTGAGTTTCTCGCAACTCAATTATTGTAAGAGACAGACCCAAGGCTTATGATTTTATGTATTGTTCCAAAAGTCTACCTATGTTTAATGTGGGATAGTTTTTCAACCTTCAACTGTGGAATTTGTTCCTTCACTTGTTAAGATGTTCTCATTGCAAAGATGATATTCACAGGTTTGGATACTAGAGTGGCTGATGAGGTTGCACACATTTGCCACTCTGTCAGGGGAGTTGATATTCATAACGATTCAGGTCATCTAGACCTCATCTGCAAGGATGCTGTCGGATAGAGCCTCCTCACCCGAATCCTTTCCTAATCAAAAAAAAAAAAACATTGCAAAGATGATGGTTCACAACGCAAACATTAACCTATGGAGAAATTGACTTAGGCCTTAGGGTATATTTGACACAAGATTAAAGTAATGTGACAAAAACTTTTTGCAATTATAAGAGAAAAAAACATCTCTACAAAACACTATAGAATTTGTTATATCAAACAAGAATTTCCTCTTTTACGGCTTGTCTGACGCGTAAAAGATTTATCAACATACTTAATATTATATTCTAGCTTAAGATTAAAATCTAGATAAGTTTTTTGATAAAATTCTAGAGATTTATCCAAAATTTAGCATTTATGGATAGATTCGAAGAGTAAATTTTTGTTTAGCAAAACAAATTATATAAAATTTTGTAAAACTTTTTTTCGCAAATCATGAAAAGCTTTTCCACGCTACTTAAAAAAATCCAATAAGCATGTGTTAAACAAGTTGTTAATCGATTCACAAAGTTTAAAGTTTTGATATATCTATGAAATTTCATCAAAATTTTCATCTAGATTTTAAATAATCTTAAGCTATATTATATAGATGAGTATGGAAATTTGCTCATGTGATCAACGAACCTTACCAAATTATGTCAACAAGTCGACAAGGCAAGATTGACATCCAATATGTGATAAAAGTGACTGATAAAAATTGCTTTTGTTCGGTTGGTTTATATCCTTATTGACTAATCTGAAAATAAAATTGCACGAAAGAAATAGCTCATCTGGACAAGAAAACCACCTTGTCTAGGAAACATAATGATAGATAAGATTGTACACTTTAGTTACTCGTCTTAAAGGAGCTCGTTATCAAGATTTTCGTGACCTAACGGATGAGCTCGTGAATCAAAACACCCCACATTAAAGGGGTCCGAAATCTCAGTAAAAAAAAAAGATAGGAGCGAATGGTTTTTTAAAATAAAAAATAAAAATAAAATGGTGATAGTAAAAACGATCGGATTTTTCGGGATTGGGGTTACGGATTTTGACGTTTTGCTGTTGTTCTTTTATTTATTGGGCTCCTTTTGTGCTATTTGGGTAGAAGTGTGATATGGGGCCAGGCCGGGTGTAGGCTGTGTGGGTCTTGGGTGGGCCGAGTTGGGAGTTGGATGGGTAATTCCAACCAGTCATTTATTTAGAGTAAACTGCATAAAACCGTCCTTTAAATAGGGTAAATTATCCAAAACCACCCCTTCTATGTTTAATTACCGAAAACCACTCTCTATAAGGCTTCTTTTAGCGAAAGTCCACCCATTGTAGGTTCAGTTAGAATCTCAGTAAAATATATAAAAATATGAAATTATGAAATTGCCCCTTCCTCCTTTAATATAAAATAATTGTAATAATAAAGGAAAGAATAAAATAAAAAAAGTAAAAAGAAATTAAGAAATGTAATTTATCTCTCTTCAAGTGTAATTAATTCCCCTAAATCTTAAATTAAGACTTCAAAAGTCACATGTGGCAGTGCCTTCGGGCTGTGCTTACTGTGGTAACACTAATGAATCGGTACACCACCTTTTTCTTCATTGTCCCATGACTAATGATCTTTTGCAAGCTTTACGAATTCGTCTTCCAAGGAATATAGTTGTAAACTTAGGTACGGACTCGGTGCTTCCTCTGAATGAGATCAAACGTGCTATCGGCAGCACTAAGTTTGTTGATTTAGCCTCAACTTGGTGGGCATTGTGGTTCCTTAGGAACCAAATCGTTTTCAACCACACGAACAAGGTAACTATTAACGAAATCCTTCTGTTCCACAATACCAGTACACATTGTTGGAAACAATCTAAGGTTCTGGAGGATGATCCTTCTTGTACGATTCCCTCTCATCATGCTACTGGCAGCACATCCCACTCGGACCACATGGTTGGTGTTATTCCGACCAGGTCTCTCCGTCGCTCTGGGAAGTGGGATAAACCACCTTCTAATTGCTATAAGCTTAATTTTGATGGGTCACTTATCCCAGGTGGTTCAACATCATTCGGGTACGTCATCCGTGACTCGGTTGGTGAGGTTGTCGCGCTTGACCGGTCCATTTGTACAAACATCTCAGTGGTTTATGCTGAAAACCTTGGCCTCAAAATGGGTATTCTGCGTGCTAAGTCGCTACAAATTTCAAACCTTCTGATCGAAGGGGACAAATTTCAAACCTTGGCCTCAAAAAGGCTCTTTTGGGGGATTGGAAATGCCCCTGGACAATCGAGATGCTACAAGCGGATATTTTGTCATATATTTCGTCCTTTTCTTATATTGTTATTCGTCATATTTTCAGAGAATCTAATGCGGTGGCCGACTACCTTGCTCGTAGTGCCCATGCATCCCCTGCTGACGTCAGCTGTGAGGATGCGCTAGGAAGTGCCCATGCATCCCCGGACGCTAAATATTACCAAGGTATTGTCACCAACCCATATTTTCAAAATTTGACCGTCAACTTTATTTGAAAATTGTCACCGTGATATTATTTCAACAACAAAATGTCAACATGATATCGTATCCTCCAAAAACTAACATCACCACACTATTTAACACCAGCATATTGTCATTCATCTATATTTTGATTATTTTCAAATTTTGAACATTGACTCTCTACAAAAACTATCACCATTAGTTCGATAAAATAATGTCACCATCCTATTGTCACCAAACTCTTATTAGTAATCTATTGTTACCAATGAAAAAGCAATGTCACCACCCTATTGTCACCAACTGCATAACAATGTCACAATATTATTTTCTCAAACGTATTTGTCACCAACTATAAAACAATGTCATCACCCTATTGTCATCAACCTCTTGTAAGTATTATATTGTCACCAACGACATAACAATGTCACCAATTGACCTTTTGCTATTGACTACATTACATTGTCACCATCCTATTGTCACCAACTATAGAACATTGCCACCATATTCTTTTCTCAAACTTATTGTCACCAACAACAAAACATTGTCACCAACTAAGAACAATGTCACGATATTATTTTCTCGAATGTATTGTCACCAACGAAAAACAAAATGTCACCATCCTATTATCATCAACCTCTTGTAAGTAATATATTGTCACCAACGACATGACATTCTCACCAACCTATTGTCACCAACTACAATACATTGTCACCAACTATAGAAAATTGTCATCATATTCTTTTCTCAACTATAAAACTCTGATATTATTACCACTTAAAATTATCACAAATACAAAGTATCACACAAAATGATGTAACTAAAGCACCATTTGCTTCATTCGAACATGTGAACGGGTTGGCAAAATTAGAATTCATCATTTTCATTTTAATAACAAAAACAAATAGCAAAATCACATATATCCTCCTCCTCCGATTCAACACAATATGTGGTTGGATGATGTAACGGCCCAGAATTATGATTTCCGGGTTACGTTTCAAGGGATAAAACCCCTTGTTCGGATCTTGCAATCCAGGTACGGGTTGAGGTTTCAAACTCATTTTATGATTAGTAGAAAGAGGGATTTCAAACCCTAAAAGTGACGAAGGGTCGTTGGCTACCCTTAACCTGTCTTAAGACTATGTCGCGAAATTTAATTCAAATGAAAGTAAAGCGGAAGCAAAATTAAGATACAAAGTGTCACGGCAGAGCCGGGTCAAAACCAAAACATAAGCGAATTATGACCATTTACACCAAGTTAGAGAATTAGCCAGGTTCTTCGATTCGCAAAAAGGGAACCCCGTCATATAGACATCGAGCAATCAAAATCTGCAGAAAATACCTTAAAAAAAAGAACGGGGAAAGGAGTCAGATCGAGCCACTCATGCGGGACCGGCAGTCCTCGCTGAGGCCACATAGTATGTGCTATACCTAATAAAGATGCTCTAATGCAGTACGAAAGTCAAACACACTAGCATGCCCCTAGGTATAATAATGTGCAGAAATACTGTAAAGGGCCCAAGACAATGCCAAATGGCATATCCCTCTCCTACCTCCACCCCCTTCCGATAAGGCGGAGACTGGCCAGCTCGTGAATGCATTCCATCATAATCGGGCGGCACGCATGCCTAACCCGCTCCACAATAAAGCCCGCAGGCATCTCATAATATAAGGAAGTTCATGACTCGATTGACCCAGGGTACCCGATGATGCTGGGCTACCCTATGACCCTAGCAAAGACTCTAGGACTATCACAGATAACGGCCGTTCTGTTTCAAACGCATAAAGTAAGCAGATGCTCATTCAATTAGTGCAACCTAAACAGGATACTACATGGCATTCTTTTATGCATATGCAACACCTAACATAAAATGCAACAACAGGCATGAATGTCCAACCTGAGTAAGCCCCCTAGGGAACTTACCTGAAGATGCAGAACAGCAAGATAACAAGCAAGGACCCAAATGCAAGTCCAAAGCAATCCAAAAGCAGTACACACCTATCATCAAGTCATTTCCATAAGCTACCAGTCCATCATTCATACACACGAACTTCAAGTTCTCAACATACTCAAAATCAATCGATAGTAAAACCATTTTTTCCAAAACCTTTCCGATACGATCAACATCAACCAAAATCATTTCATTTCCAACCAAACCCATCGATAAATCTTACCAACAATATTTCCAAACTCATTTCCCAAAGTTTTCCAAACTCTTAAATCTCAAGTTAAGTCAACTCATTTTCAAAACAATCTCTCGAATCATATTTGGCCAAATTCCGACATTAAACATTTAAACCTCAAAATCATATTATAGGATAAATTCCGGCATTTTGGTTTTCAAACGATAAATCATTAAAGAGATATTTCTGAAAACCTGAAAATCTCCCTTTTTTGATAATTTACCAAATAATATTTAATATAATAATTTCACCAAAACCAATCCTTATTTATAAGCAACATTACTCAACACATTTTAAAATAATATCACTTTCCAAAATAACTTTATAAGATATAGAATTCCAAAAAGAATATATTTCCCAGAATTTATAATTAACACAAATTTCAGCATATAATAATAATAATAATAATAATAATAATAATAATAATAATAATAATAATAATAATAATAATCATCATCATCATCTATTTCAAATACAATTAATTAATGAGATAATAACATAAAACAACAAACTCTTTTAAATAAAAACAACACAGCCCAATGAAGGGAAACAGGCCCCAATCCGGAAAGAAAAGCCCAACCCGAAAGCTCAAACCCAGCCCAGAACCAAAACAAATAACCCAGAAGGAACCCGGATCCAATATGAAGGCAAGAAAGGAGACCCGGATCCAACACTCCCTCCTCACTGAAATCCTGTTTGAAAAAAAAAAGATATAACCCTTAAACTAAACCCGGATCCGACCCAATGCCAGCCCATACCAAATGAAAGAAGGGACTCGCCCCTAACCTTGCTCATTCCGGAATCTCGCCGGAAAGAAACGGAAGAGAAAGGGGAAGAAGAGAGAGGGGAGGAGGAGGCTCGCCGACGGCAATCTCCCCAAATCCGGCCACCCGCACTCAGCCCCGGCCAGAAAAGAAGAAAAGAGGGACTGAACCCGTCTTCCCCAACAACGAACAGATCTTCGCTTCAACGCCGGAAAACGGAAGAAGAAAGGAGACGATGGACCCGATCTGCCGGACGCCGTTGAACCCATACCCCCACTCGGCCTGACCGACATCTCTCCCGACCACCATAAACCCGAAACAATTCAAACACAACAAGGAGAGAGAGAGTAAAACGATGCTCACCGAGGGAGTCTGGTTTCGCCGGAAATGTTCGCCGGGGATCGATTAGGCTCCGACGAAGGTAGAACAACATCGATTGATGACTAGGAGAGTAGGGAGAGAGTTAAAGACGGATTTTGATATTATTTAGAATCGAAGAACGAACGGAATCGAAACCGACCTTGGGAATGGAAGAATAGGGGAATGACGACGACATGGGCTGCTCGACGGCTCCGGCTCACCTGGGAGCTTCTGGGCACTCGGAAACAGGAGACAGGGAGAGCCTGGTGCTACTGGTCGCTCATCGAGGGAAAAGGAAGGAGGAAACGGAAGGAGTTGCTCAGATTTGACTCGGCGGCTTGCTCCCCAGAAAACAGGAAGGTGATGTCTGCAGTTTTTGGCGACGAAAGAGGGAGTAATAGTGGCCGGAATTCAGAGGACGGTGGTGGGTCGATGAACCGAGAGCGATGATGGTCGTCGGCAACAAAAGGGAGGGGATTTGTGGGTTGGTGATTTGTTGAGGGGTTTGGATTTTGAAAAGAAAAGGAGAGGTGTGAGGGTATTGTGTCATCTCTAATCAAAAGAAGAGGGGAATCTCTGCAGATTGATTTCTGCACATTTTGGCGTGGTCAACCTGCAAGGTTGAATTGGTACTTGCCAATTTTGGATGAATGCAGACCATGAGGGAGGAGGAGAGTGAGGGGAGTAGTTTAGCTAAGAATGGAATAATGAAAGAGGGAGGAAAGTAGCTCTTGTTACTACTGCCAACGTTTCCCATGGGAGGGAAGGAGACAAAAATTAAGGGGGAAAGGAAGAGAAAAGAGTGGTCCCCAAACAATTTTAAAATACCCGAAAATATATCTAAAAACCCGCTCACTCGATCCTATCCCGACTTGATCGGATTAACGTTTTAAATTTTCCCAATTCGAATTAAATAATGAAATCCAACATCATTTTTCAATTCCCGACCTATGAAAGCGGGAAAGAAAAAAAAAATCTATTTTTCATAAATTTCAAATTTGGTTGGAATCCGCTTTAAGAGTTTCGAGTTCGATTAAATGGAGGACGAGTGTTCCTTAAAATATCCGATTTAAATTCATTTTTCTAAAAATTAAGATTTGAAAATCCGGGCCTTTACAGATGATTCAACACAATCCTCGCTTACTTTCATACCATAATATCTACCAGATGCAAAGCAACGAGCCTCAAATTCTATTACAAACACACATAAAACTGGACTGTAAAATTGGAAGGATCCTGCAAGCTCACATTTTCACCGCAACCAAGCTTCTTCAAGAGATGTGCTTCAAGCGCACAATGGCATCAAGATCCCGCATAAGACCTCAAGCCACTTCGTAATCGACGTCGATTTATGATTGACGGTTGCGAAGAATAGAGGCCCCACTGAGCAAATAAGATACTGCTTGAAAGATTGAATTTTGGCAAACTCCTTGAAGATGGGGTTCGGAAACAAGTTCACGGCTTCGATCATCAAACAAGCCAGATTTTGGAGATTGAGGAACGGGAGAGAGGGAAACGAGACATGGCTCCAAGCTCCCGCCGTCGGTGCCTCAATCCAGGTGAGATTTCTTCACTTCAAATGCCAGTGCAGCTGCCGACACCCAAAAACCAAAAATTTATAATTCGGTGCCAGTGTCTTCAAGGCTTCAATCAGACCTTCATCCAGACCTTTACGACTCATGGTCTCATCAATGGCGTACTTGCAATCAGATCTTCCACGCTCTTTGCTACATCGCCCAATCCCACCGGATCCCTCCTTCTTTGGCACTCCGCTCCCGCCTCCGCCTTCTCCCCCGGTCGATATGGCCGCGCAGCCTCCTGCTTTGCTCCAGCGTACTCAATCCATGCCTCAACTACAAAGCTCCAAATTCGTCGAAGTAGGAGAGCCGAAATCAGATTCATGTCGGAAGCGCGGTCACTGGAGCTTGCAAGAGAGAGAGAGAGTTGATTAGGGTCTGAGACTGATGAGTGGGTATAGAGGTAGAGGCAGGGACTCCATCTCTTTTATTGTTTTGTTTTATTTTATTAAAAGAGAGGTAGTTTTTGGTTTAATAAAAAAATTTGGACACTTACTTAATTACTCTTCTAAAATGAACATTTAATTAATTAGACTTTCTAAATAGACATTTGACCAAATTCCCCCCCCCCCCCCTCTTTACTCTCTCTTCCTCCATGAACCCTATTTTCTACTCGAGATCCATAGCCCCGTCGAAATTTTAGCCTCCATGCACCACTCTCGGATGTAGTCATAGGATATCAGGATTGGTAATACTCGTGTCACGTTAGCCTCATTTTAATAGTAAATATCTTAAATGACTTCACCTTTTACCTTTTGAAACAAAATATAATATTGTCAATTCTGTTAACATTTTACTGACGTGTCACATCCACAATTAATCTTGAATTTTTTATTCAAATGATATTTTCTTATTGGTCAATATATATTATTACTAAAATTTTAAAATATTTGTTTCCTATTTTAAATGTATTTGTTTCCTATTTTTCATAAGAAGATTAAACTGATATGCATTTTTTAAAGAAGAGTGATCTATTTTGTTTCCTATTTTATATTTTGTTTCCTATTTTTCATAATAAGAATATTTAAATTGATATGCGTACAAAAATTTATTTAATTGTACCATTCGTGTTTGATGTGTAAGTATATGATGTATATACGTTCAATTTTTGCACGAAGACCAAGTTACCAAGTTGATAAGAATTAGAGTGATGATATGTAATATATATTTTTAATTTTTTTGCACCATTTTATTGTTAGTTATTAAAATTAGCAAGTATTTAATTACTATTGATGCCTTTTATATTTACATCTATATTTATTTTATACACCCTAGATGATCTTTATTATAATTTCTACATTTTAAGACATGCGATTTTTTTTATAAAGTTAGTAAAAATAATTTATTTGTGAATATTCGATTTCAAAAGTTAATTATAAACATCAATTATAGCAAAAAAAAAGATTTTTTTATACAATTTACTTATTTTAAAAATTAATTAAGACTTACAAGCATTATTTATTTGGATTTTTTTGGTAACCGTCCAAAATAAGGGGGCTGTTTTGCAAAATATCCATTTTCATAATGGCTTTTGCAAAATGTCCTAAATTGACATTTTTAACCCTAGCTTCAATACCTTTTTTTTCCTATTGCAACAGGAACGCCAATTTTTTCTGATTCATGGAACGACGAGCAGGAACGCCAATTTTTTCACCAGGCCTCCCCGATCTCCCTGATTTCGAAGATTTCGATCTCGATCTGAAGCAAGAGCACCAATTTCTTCATCAGGCATCGTCGATTTCGCCATCAGTCATCAAACCTGAACGAATTTGTGCTCGGTTATAGCACTGTAATCCCGAATTCAGATTTCAAAAGAGGTAAATATCGAATTTGTGCTCGTTTGTTATTTGAGACGTGAATATTGTCATTGATTTTGATCTTAGTTGATGATTTTCATCTCAGTAGCAAATTTGGTGATTTTTGTACTGTAATCCCGAATTCTGTTTTTGATACATGTGTTTGAATAACAATGGATTCCTGTCATCACATTAGCTAAATCCAATTTGATTATGATAGATGTGTTTGAATAAAATTGGATGCCTGTCATCACATTAGCTAAATTTGATTTTGATCCGAGTTTGAATAAAATTGGATGCCTGTCATCACAGTAGCTAATTGCAATTTGATTATGATAGCTGTGTTTGAATAAAATTGGATGCCTGTTATCACATTATCTGAGTTTGATTTTGATCTCAGTTTGAATAAAATTTGATGCCTGTCATCATAGTATCTGAGTTCGATTTTGATCTTAGTTTGAATAAAATTGGACGCCTGTCATCACAGTAGCTAATTGCAATTTGATTATGGTAGCTGTGTTTGAATAAATTTGGATGCCTGTCATCACAGTAGCTGAGTTTGATTTTGATCTCAGTTTGAATAAAATTGGATGCCTGTCATCATAGTATCTGAGTTTGATTTTGCTCTCAGTTTGAATAAAATTGGATGCCTGTCATCACAGTAGTTAAATGCAATTTGTTTTTGATATATGTGTTTGAATAAAATTGGATGCCTGTCATGACAGTAGCTAAATTTGATTTTGATCTCAGTTTGAATAAAATTGAATGTCTGTCATCACAGTAGCTAATTGCAATTTGATTATGATATATGTGTTTGAATAAAATTGGATGCCTGTCATCACAGTATCTGAGTTTGATTCAAATTGTTCCATCAGATTATATGTATTAAACTTAAGAGATGTCACCAGGGAACAAGTATAATGGATGTCAATATGCTAATAGTAAAATTTGGAGGAGAATGGAAAATGGAAGAAGATGATTTAGTGTTTGTTGGGGATGTGTCATCAAAATTGATTGTCATCAATCAGCCTATGAGTATGTATGAGATGAAGACTGACATAATCAACAGATTCATTAACAGTGACAGTTTGGCTCCGAATCTTCAATTCAATCATTAGCATCATTTCAAGAAAACTATGGAGCCTTTTTTGATTGAGAATGACAGTAATTTGAGGAGTTTCTTTCAAATGAGTGAAGTGAAGGAAGTGAATTGGACATTGCCTTTATATGCTACTGCTGTAAAGAAAATCATTGAAGATGGGGTTACACACTCTATGAATGATGAAAATCAGTTGGTTTTAAATGCTGACAGCTATTTCAAGGATACATATGTGATGAAAGACAACTTTTGTGTGCAGATTGATGATGTAGACTGCATAAATAATGCCAATGATACAGATGATAATGGAGATGATACCGAGATTGAGAGTGGCATCAGTAGCACTACAATGTCCACAAATTATGCAGAATCTATAAGTTCAAGAAAGGGGTTCATTATTATAGCTGTGGGACAACTGTTCAGAACAAAAGAAGATCTGAAAGATGCTATTGCATTGTTGGCTGCACAAGAAACGTTTGCTTATAGGGTGAAAAAGACAACACCAAGTTATTACAGAACAATTTGTGTTGATAAGAGTTGCGATTGGAAAATTCACGGTGCCATATTAACTGGGTCAACTATATTTCAAATTTTGAAATACAATCAAGAACATAGTTGCAGTTTGGAAGTAAGGATTGGAAAACGTCGTGCTCCTAACTACAAACTTGTAGCTGAAAAGATCAAACCAAGGTGAAATATACTATAATTCCTTCCTGTAATCACTCCTCCTTTGATATTTTATTGACTCTTTTACATCATATGAACATATATGAAGACATCAAAAAGGGGCCAACTCCAATTCAGATTAGAAACATCATAAGAACTGACTTCAAAATAAATGTGAGCTACTGGAAATCATGGAAAGCTCGTGATGCAGCAATAACGATGGTAAAGGGGTCATCAGAAGGTAGCTATGAATTATTACCAGCATATTGTTGTGTCCTAAAGCAACATAATGCTGGAACTGTCACCTTCATTCAAGTTGACTCCCAATCAAGGTTCAAGTATTTGTTCATTGCATTTGGACAATGTATCCGTGCATTCCCATTTCCGCGGAAGGTACAAATTCTTACATTATGATAGCTGGGTTTGATTAATTTGTATGCCTGTCATCAATGGATTTCTTAGATTTAATCATAACTGCTACATGCCTTTTATGTAATCTCGAGTACAATTGTTGTTTGAGATGGGAATACTGTCATCAATTTTGATCTCAGTATCTAAATTACATGCATGTCATCAAAAGTGAGCTTGATTACTGTAACAAAATATTTTCCAATATTTTTTAGATAAGTTTGATATCTGCAAAACTGTAATCAAACTCAATATGACAGGTACTAGTGGTAGATGATACATTTCTAAAAGGAAAATACAGAGGGACTCTTCTCACAGCTTCTGCACAAGATGCAAATCATCAAATATACCCTATTGCCTTTGCAGTGGTTGACTCAACAACAAAGGGAGTGTCATCAACATCAGGAAACAGACCACTCTTCATCATTAGAATAGGAAGCATTTGGCAAGTCTGAGCAAGCTTCTGAGCTATAACTTCCTCTTTGTAGTAATTACACTGGGAGTCATACACAATAATGTAGAAAGACTCATCAATTGTAGGGTGCTTTGTAATTAAATCAGGATTGTACGCCCCAATCTTGGTAATAAAAATGGTGTCTAATATAAGACTACTTGAATGTTGATCAGGAAAGTCGTGAAGGTGCTTTCTCAAATGATAAAGTGCTTCATCAATATGCTATGAAAAGAAAAAGAATAATTCCTAACTGTCACCACACTACTGTTACCAACTGTAGTCAACAAGAAAAACACATGTACATAGGACCAAATAACACAAATATGAACTTACAACATCAAGAAGCCAGCTGCCCTTCCCCACCAACTCAGTGAAAAACGACTTGTTCATGTCAGCAGTAAACCCATAAATCATCCTATCATGCCTACAAAAACACAAAAAATATAAAAATAAAACCAAAGATAAATAAAATTATAATAGAAAGTAGAAATATAAAAAAGAGATGATAGATAAAAAAAAAAACAGATAATTACCCAAGAGATCTAAAGCCAGTATAAAAATCAGTACGAGCCTCTTTTGTTAGAAAAGAGTTAGTCGATTCTTTTGGAAGGCGAGGCTTCTTTGGTTTACACGGATTTGTATAAGGAGTATGGATTGCAAGGGCAGTTTTCCCAACCCTATGGGAACGCCGTAACGGAATATCAATTGGAACCTCTTCTTCTTCATCTGATAGTACAAGCTGCATAAAATCAGTGATGTTATGAAGTAGACTCTCTGTAGCAGAAACATTAACATCAACAACATCACTTTCATCATTTACATCAGATGAATAACCAAGAATGACACCAACACCAGAATTGTCATCAAGTGCATCATTTGAAGCACCAACAGCAGTATCATCTCCAACAATGTCACCAGCCACCTCTTTTGCCACACTACTGTTTTTATTGAACTCAAGTGAAGAAAAAACAACAGTAGGAGCAACAATGTCACCAGAAGCAGAATTGTCATTAATTTCATCAATCGAAACAACAACAACAGTATCAGCTCCAACACTGTCACCAGGCACATCTTTTGGCACATTAATGTCAACAATGCACTCCTGTGAAGAAAGAACAACTTTAGGAGCAACAAGAAGAACAATATTGGTGGAATCTGATAGAATAACATCAGTGGGAGCAACACTAGAATCATCAGTTCCATCTGTTGAGATAATGACTAAAGTAGGAGTAACAAAGCCACTATCATTAATTTCATCAGTAGAAGTAGGAGGAGAAACTTCAATTCCACCATGTGACACAACAATTGGAGGGACACCACTGTCAGCAGGAACACCACTGAGATTAAGCTTATCATATGAAACACCCACTTCACTTGAGACAAACACATCAAGAAGAGGAACAACAATGTCACCAGTTTCAGCCAGAGAAGAAAGGACTTTAGCAGTAGCAATAGCACTGTCATCAGCAATCTTATCAGGAGAAGGGAGAACCATGTCATCAGCAAAAGGAAGAACCCTGTCATCAGCTTTCTCCAGTGACTCCAGATCTGTCCCATCAGCAGTGCAATCAACATCACCCTTTATTGAAGTTGACACATTATTTGATGGATGAACACAATAATCTGCAGGGTCAGACTCGGTGGAAGTATCGTTATCATCCGTTTCATTTAAACAGCTAAAAGGATATCCATGCTGAGAAATCTGAGAGCAGTTCTCCCTAATCCCAACCATTTCAGGCTTGAGAGATGCATCCAATTCTTCACGAAACTTTTTTAGAGTGGCTTCACTGTCATCATTAGAACGATGAGATTCTAGTGAAGCAATTCTCTGCTCAAGAAATTCAACTTTTCCAACCAAATCTTTAGCCCAACCAGGAAGATAATCACTTGCAGGAATAGAAGAGGAAGGCAAATCAGGTGCAGACTCAGACGGAGGGGCACTAAACTTACCACCTGTAGGAGGAACAGGTCTAGGTAGCTTAAACTTGGATTTCTTTGGCTTGTCTGCATGAGCTGGAACTTTGTCACCCTTCTTTGCTTCTTCTTTACTCTTAGATGGAGATTGGCTCTTTGAAGATTGCCTAGATGGCATCACTCATTGCTTCTTCTTCTTAGGCCGATCAACAACAACAGAGCTTCTCAACTCTCTCTTCTTCACCACAGGAGCATCACTGCGCTTGGACCGTGTAACCACTGCTTGCTTGAAAGGAACAGGACTGGCAGCAGTGCGCGTGGACCGTGTCACACTTGCCTTCTTGAGAGGGACATGACTCTCAAAGTCATACGTGGCATCAGTGGCAATTAACTTCTTTTTCCCCAATGGTGACTTTCTGACTAAGTCCTTCTTTCGAGTAGGAAGTTTAAGAGAAGGGAGAGTAGCTTCAACTCCACCATGAAATATGGGACCCCCTGATTGCCTAACAACATGAGCTTCAAGACGTAACTTTCTAGCAGATACTACATCACTGTCATCAGTACCCAACCCAACAAAAGAAGAAATAAATGAATCAATGGAGTCATCAGAGACTTCATCAGAAAACGAGAGTTGAGGGCCATTCATAAACTCGGCATAAATAGGATGGACAGTAACACCCTAGCAAGAGAATAAGAAACAACATTACACAATGACAGTTAGGAAATGGAACAATGAACTGATATAAAATTAATAAAACACAAGAAGAAAAAAGATGCTTACCAAATCTTTTGAAAAAAATTCAGCACACTTGTCATAGTTAATGCAGAAATCAACATTTTCACTATACCAAACAATAGAGGCAGGTAATCCTTCACAAAATGCAAAGTTACAACATGTCATCGAAGCAATTTGAGGAATTGCTTCTAAAATCCAAACCTGAGATCAAAACAACAATAAGGACAAAAATTAGAATAAAAGAACAATAATATAAAAATAATAGGCATACACAATAAAAATTGGAACTTAAAAGTAAGTAGAAGGGAACTACCTGAAATGCCAAGGGATAACCGAAAACATTGCAGCCAAACCTCTCACCTCTGTTGGCTTGTTCTGATCGCATGCCTTTCTTAAAAAAAGACAATGTTTCCAAATAGACAAGACGTCCAAAAGGATACAGTAATAATCTGACCAAATCAGAAACATGATCAACATACTGTTGACGGACAATATAGTTTTTCCTCTAGGGAGCAAAACACCCTCAATCAGTAATAGGTATGCTAAGGATAGTTTCTTTTGAGACAACTTTGGTTCCCTTTTAAAAGTTGCAATAAGACCATCCAAACTGCACTCAGAAACACCCAAAAACTCCTCTATATCAACTTGAGGAGAGGTAGACTTATCAAAACCATTATCTTCACAAACCAACCCGATTACACAGCAAAACTCAGCAAGCGAGAACCTTACCAAATGTCGTCCAACTTTAAACCACATTTCATTCTTTTTCTTAGTCTCCACTTCATGTAGCAGCATATGATGGACAAGTTGTGAATAGAAATACATGCGATCACCAACACGCACAATTGACCCAAAACAGCCATCAATGAGGGAAACCTAATCAGATGAAGACAACCCCTCCCGAATTATATCAATAATAGCAGGCTTTGAGTATACATTAAGATGTGCACGAAAACGCTTCTTCTCAGGGACAATGAACTTAAATCCAGCAGATTCAGGAGGAAATGATGTCTCCAAAGGAGAAGGTTCACTAAATAGCACAATATCTTTACCTGAACAACATATCAAATTCAAACATAAATAAATAAAAATGAAATGTCACCATATGGAAGATAATGTCATCATAAGAGAAACATAACAGACTGTAACCAAAGAGATAAACTACTACCACCAAGCATGAGAGATATCAAATACATAAATACACAAAAGAGAAAGAACAAGGGAATATAACAGACTGTAATCAAACATATAAACTACTATCACCAACCGTAAGAAATATATCAAATACATAAATACACAAAAGACAAAGAACAAGGGCTTCATAAAAAATAGTGTAAAGAATCATGTCACCACAAGGACATGTGGTGTAGAGTATGGTTTAGGGTTTAGGGTTTAGTCTTTAGATTGGCCCTAAACCCTAAAATGTTATGTACAGTACTTCATTAAGAAATGAGGGGTGTCACCACACGTAAAGGTGTCACCAAAAAGACAACCCTATGACAAGGGAATCAAATACCCTAAAGGGGCTAATGCTAAGCAAATATTCTATCAGCATAAGTAATGGTGTCACCAAAAGGACAACCCTATGACAAGGGAATCAAATACCTTAAAGGGGCTAATGCTAAGCAAATATTCTGTTAGCAGAAGTAATGTTGTCGCCAAAAGTAATGGTGTCACCAAATGGATAGCCCTAGGACAAGGGAAGCAACAACCCTAGGGCTAATGCTAAGCAAAGATACATGTGTAGTGTAAAGAATCCTGTCATCACAAGGACATTTGGTGTGCAGTATGATTTAAGGTTTATGGTTGACTCTTTAGGGTTTAGGGCCAAGGCCCTAAACCCTAAATCCTCAACCCTAAACCCTAAAATGTTATGTACAATACTTCATTAAGAGATGAGGGGTGTCACCACACGTAAAGGTGTCACCAAAAGGACAACCCTATGACAAGGGAATCAAATACCCTAAAGGGGCTAATGCTAAGCAAATATTTTGTCACCAGGAGTAATGGTGTCACCAAATAGATACCCCTAGGACAAGGGAAGCAACAACCCTAAGGGGCTAATGCTAAGCAAAGATACATATGTGGTGGAAAAGAATCATGTAACCAAAAGGAATAGAGTCACCAAATGGATACCCCTAGGACAAGGGAAGCAACAACCCTAAAGGAGCTAATGCTAAGCAAAGCTTAATGTGGTGTAAAACATTAAAACGGTGGGAATATATGGTGTCACTAAAAGTATAATTCTAAGCAATGAATGGTCTCCCACCATGAATGGACATAGAACAGACTGTAACCAAACAGATAAACTACTGTCACCACGCATGAGGAATAGATGAATTACATAAATACTAAATTCAAAACAAAATCAGTCCAAGGAAGAAATAATGCATCATATCACAAACTCAGAAACCTTATAGAAAACACAAGAATCACAAAATACACAGAACAATGGCTTACAACATCCTGGAACCAAAAAGGGAAACTACTGTCACCATGCATGTAAAATTGATCAAACAACTGTGCATAAATGCTAAATTTGAAACGAAATCAGTTCAAGAAACAAACAATGCATCATATCACAAACTCATAACCCTTACATACAAATAAAAGCAAAACACAAACCCTAACCGTTGCTTAACAGGATAAAATCACAAAAACAAAACCAAATTAAACAACAAGCTGACGACAACAAGAGAAGAACATGCAGGAAATGGAAGGAGATGTCCAAATGCAAACATAAATTGCAAAACCCTAAACATAAACCGATTTTTTTTGAAACGAAAGTGAGAAGTACCTGATGACGACGCCATTAGAAGCACGAAGAGCGACACGAAATCGGAATGGAAGATGAAAGCAGCAGAGCAACCGGCGAAAATCAGAGAAACGGATGAAGGAAAACCGACGAGGAGTGAAACGACGTGGAATCGTCGGGAAGAGAGACAACGGACGAAGTGGAGAGCCGGAGAGGACGGGGATGATGATGGAAAAGTAAAAACCGCACTGCAACTGACATTGTTTGAAATACAAGGGAAGGAGCATTATGGGGTTTTCAAAAAAAATTAGGACATTTAACAAAAACTGTTTTTAAGTGGACATTTTGCAAAAAGAGGTTGATAAAATGGACATTTGGCTAAATTTCTTCATTTCATATTAGCTTTTCTAGCATTCAAAGTTGAAGATGTATACAAAATAATTCTGATGCTTTTAATGGATTAACGCATTTTAAAGTAACAGAACTTGGCACTTGCATAAGACAAATTAGAAGTGGTAATTACAGGATGTCACCGCTTCTACTTAAAAAGTCACAAAATATAGGTGAGTTACAAACTAAATATCATGGACAAATGATTTATCATTTACTGTATCTGCTAACAATAGTTACGTTACGCACTATGGATATCTCATTATAAATAATGAGGATGAACTAGTTTTTATGGGACTAGGACTCATGCTTTACTTGAAGTTTTATGATATACATATAAAGAATTTTCATTTGGACTTATAGATCGAATTAGTTCTTATTATAATCATATTTATTCTAGCTTCACACAGCCTTCACTTTTCAAAAATCTCAAACCGAAAAGGCAAAAACTTTAAGCGAACGAAAACCAAACCGATAAATAACCAAACCGGTTCATTATTTATTGTTTTTTTTAGGAGAATTATGAAAATTCGGTTCAATTATGTTAAAACCGAACCGAACACAAACCGAGCCGACAAATAACCGAACCGAAACTAATGCTTTTGGTTTGAAATTTTGAGATTTTTGATTTCGGTTCGGCTCAATTTGGTTCGGTCCGATTCGGTTTTAGACCGATGCACAACCCTAGTCTGAGAGCATACCTCGACTTGGGTAAATTGATTGAGAGCGTGTTCTTGAGAATGAATTATCACACATTATATAGTTGCGTAAATAATTCCAATATGTATATCCACATTAAGAATAAATATATTTGAAAAATAAAATCAATTAATGACCACACACTTTCCTTTAATTTTTTTTTTATAAGGAAATAATTCGAGGCCGGACAGGCCCGGACCTCGAGAGGCCGACAAAGTCGGCAGACGGCAAGCCGTCTAAACATACAACATAGAAAAAGAAATACAACAGAAAACAAAATTTAATACAACAAAAGAAACTACACTAAGTAAACCCGGAAAACCCCAAACCCTAAGCAAACAAGCGGACACAGCAACGAGAAGAAAGAGACCCGACGTGGTGAAGTGGATAGCGAGCGCATGGGACAACACAGCTAACACGATGTCTCGCCGCCAGAAAGACGGAAAACAGAAATCCACATAGGGTAAAGACGACTCCTGGGGAAGTGTGGATCACAAGACGTTCCCTCCTTTAATAATGCATTATATAAGGTAAGAGAATATTTTAATAAGCGTATTTTTATTTATTTTTTAATATTACTATATTCCGTAATAAATATTCATTGTACGGAGACAATGTGGGGAAGATTGTAATCGATTTAGGGCGTGTTTGGCAACGGGATGGGGTAGGTGGATGGGGATGGATTTTTGGGGGTGGAAGGGGTGGAGATGGAATCTCGGGGTGGACGGGGTGGAGTTTTGAAGTCAGTTTAATCCCATTTGTGTTTGGTTGTATTTTGATTGTTAGAAGGATGGAGAAGTGAATAAAGTCCAAATTGCCCCCACTAACCCACGTAAGATGACGAAAATGCCCCAAACCCTAAAAGTGATTTCTTCATCTTCGTACTCCACTCCGAACGTTTGCAGAATCACAGAGTTCCTCAACACCTCCGGCACTCCATCCGCCATAGCCACATCCTCCTAAAAGACATATTTAAACCTGATTAATCGCCTAATTAACCATCAATTTGATGGAATCCAATCACTAATTGCTCTTTTGACGGATCTCAACCGTTGCAGAAAGCTCCAATCGGGGAAGTATTTGCGCTTGATGTACCTGCATATCTCGAGGACAAGCCTAGCGACGAGCGGGAACGCCTCGATGAAAAGCAGGTAACGGAACATGTAGTCGCCATTGTGAGGAGTGATGGCGAAGATGGAGGATCCGTAGGTGATAATCATGGAGACAGTAGCGATCCAGATCTCGACGGAGAATGGGAAAATGAAGGTCAGTCTTAGGATGACGGAGATGGAGCAGGAGAGGGCGAGCGTGTCGAATACAAGGAAGACGTAGAACGACTTCTTGCAAGAGGCGTAGATGGCATTTCCGGCGTTGATGCCGTCCTGCCAAACGTCACCGGGAGGGCTGACGGAGGTAAAGTCGTTGATTTCCCTCGCCAAAAATTATTCCCAAACAAACAAACTAGTATAGTATGCAAGTAAGGGGTCGAACCCTAGAGAATCAAGTATTTCTAAATATTGTGTATTTATCAATATAAAAGAAACGATTTTTATGAATGAAAATAAAAGAAAATAATATTGACAAAAGCAAATAAAGGATAGAAGAAAAGCGTTTCCACCTACAAGTTCTCGACTTTGGTTGGTTTTATTGATCATCGAATCCTTTTCAAGTTATTATCTTTTCCTACGAATTCCTCTCGTCTTGGTTTAAGTAGATTAAAAGTCCTACGAGTCCAATTAATCCCTTACACCTCAATGCAACCTTAACACGGTCAAGATTTAACAAAGAGATAGCAAATAGTCCCAAGAACTTGAGCATATAAATAACACCAATTAAACACGGTAAATCAATGTTTAAGATATATGTCAACTCCCTACATAGTCATGCTTCAAACACGGAATCCACAATCTTATGCGTGCTACTACGGAAATAACACAAATACGAAAGTATTAAATCCTAGCATGAAATCAATATTATCAAGGTAGCTAATCAAGATAACATCAATAACATAATCAATATCGCACAAAGAAGTTGAAAGAATTAAAGAGGAAAAATAACTTAAATTAGAAACTCACAAAACCACCAACCAAGTCTCGAAAGTGTAGGCAGAAACTACAAAATTAGCCAAACATAGCTTACCTAAGCTTTCTTCTCTTCAATGGTGATTTCTCTACTTGAAAATTAATTGAAACTTAATTAAACTAACCCTAGAACATCCTATTTATAAGCCTAATCTCTTCCATAAATGGTAGATAAAAGATAGAAACTTCCTAAACAAACTAGATAAAAGATAGAACTTTCCTAATTTAATTCAGCGTCAAATTCCGCTGGCAGCGAAAATTTCCGCTGGCAGCGAAAATCCTTGATTGAGCCACTGTTGGATTTTCGCTACCACACTCGCTACCACACTCGCTGGCAGCGAATGTCCATGCCTTAGAATATTTTCAAGCTTCTTCGATTCCGTCGTTTTCGCTCCCGCGAGTCACTCCTTCCGCTGCCGCGAGAGCTCCAACTCGCTGGAGCGAGTCCGGCCATCCGCTGGCAGCGACTCCATTCGCTGGAGCGAGTCCGGCCATTCGCTGGCAGCGAGTTTCCTTTCGCTGGCAGCGAGTCATGCTGCTCCTGGACATGCTCCCGCTAACTCCAGTCGCTGGCAGCGAGATGCCATTCGCTGGCAGCGACTCATGTTCAGGCTGGCCACCTTCTCGCACATGTTGATGCTGACTTGATTCGCTGCAGCGGAAAGGCATTCGCTGGCAGCGAAAATCCAACAGAACACCATCACGTAGATCTTCGAACGAGCTTTCCAACGCATGCTCATATGCGTCGATCGGACATCCGAGGCCTCCGAAAAGTGCGTTACAAGTTCAGCTCGCCGAGCGGACAGCTTTCGCGACTCGCCCTCGTTTTCGCTCTTAGACCTCGATTTCGTTCTCCGTTGCTCCTTGGGTTGTTCCATTCTCTTCGGGAATTCTTCCTTAAGCTCTCCCAAGTCTCGCCTTAGCCTTACTTAGCTCCGTTCCTCGTGTTCTTTGCCTCGGATCTACGAATCTACATAAAACCTTCGAAATAGCGTAGATTCCGAACTTTCCCACAAAATGAATGCTAATCTAATTAACACTAAAACATGATTATATAACAATGAAATGCAACTAAACTAACCTATAATGCCTATTGGAAATATGTCTTATCAAACTCCCCCACACTTAACCTTTTGCTTGTCCTCAAGCAATACAAAAACAAGAGCAAAACCATCATACCACAAATATGATCTTCAAGCACTAACCTTGTCAAAAGCAACATCAAAGTGGAGGAGCCATGAACATGAAAGCTAACATCCTAGCAAGTATATAAGTGATTCAAAGTAAAAGGCACATCTAGTCCAACCTCACCGGGATAATGTGTTTGCTCTCACTCTCATGTGTTTAGGCTTAAAAATGCAATCTCTCAACTCAATCCAAAATGCAAAAAGCTACATAGAAATTGACACAAATATCACATATTCTCCACCGTGGATGCCATCACTTATAAGAAACATCAAGAGGTCTTTTATCAAGGTTGTAATGGGGCTTGGTAAGAAATTAAGGTAGAAAAATATTTAGGTTTGTGGTGCTAAAAATCCGGGAAAAAGGGATCCCTAAGAACAACCGGAAGAACACCAAAAACCAAATACTTCCAAAACCAAGATAACTCAAACTTTCGCTCTTAAAACACTCAACAAAAGAACTTTCTCTCAACCATACATTTTTTTCAACTCTCACATACATAATGAAAATAAAAGGCTCTTTATTCATCTTTTTTTTCTTTTCTTTTCTTCTATTTCTTTTGACTTTTTTCTTCTTCTTTTTTCATTTTTTTTTCTAGAGCCAAAAATACAATAATGCGCAATGTGAGGAATAAAACCAAAATTACATAATCATCCAAAACTTGTAACTTTCTCAAAAATATTCTCTTTTCCACTCAAACAAATCAATCATTCACCAATTCTAATCCTAATTCCCGGATAGGGTAAGGCTTATCATCGGCTAAGGATAAATTTTGTAGTGCTTCAAAGAAAAGGCTAAGGCTCAAATTTGGCTACAAGCAAAGGATACATATGTAGGGTGGATATGGATCATAATATGGCTAAGAAAATCATGCCTCTATCATTTGAAACTCATAAGCAATAGACATATAAAATCGGCCTCAAATATAGATAACAATGTCAATCTCAAGAGGTAATTGCATAAGGAGAGTATAATGTCACACAAGAAAGCAAAAGGGAATAAATATGATGAAAATCCCTAAAGGCTAAAATTTCTCACTAGGACAAGTTTTTGTTGGATTTCAATAATGCCCAAGACTAGGAATCATACTTGCTCAATTGAACTAACAAGTCATGCTCCCATGAAAATCAACACAAGTATGTGACAAGGCTAGATAATTCAATCATATTATGGAACATATATGGTAAAACTCATAAAAATAAAATAGAGGACAAACTAAGGCAAGATGGGTATTTGAATAACACATATATGCAATGCATGATCTTTTTGGATTTTTTTATATTTTTCTCAATTTTTTTCACTTTTTTTTTATGCAATAAATTAACAAAAAGAATAAACATGAATGCATAACGGAAAAAATAAATAAGAATGGATGCATAAATCTATGAATGCAACCCTCCCCCACACTTAAATTCTTCATTGTCCTCAATGAAAATCAAAGACAAAAAATCATAAAAATATGAGAGAAAGAGGGTAAAGAATAACTCACATCATGGGAAAAGTTTCGATGGCGAAGATGATGAAGCTCGGAAGAAGAACGGTGAAGAACGACAACAATGAAGACGGACGAACCACGAGCACGGATGAATGAAGATGGCGAAGAATGAATAAGATTGGAGGATGCGACGAAAACGGACGAAGACTAGGCATCACTGCTGGATTCGCTGGTAGCGAGTGTTGGTTCGCTGTCAGCGGATGAAATCAGCCCCTATGTCGTCTGAGCGGCTGGACTCGCTGGCAGCGAATCGAGCCTAGATTCTCTATTCTTCGATCTTGTTCACTTTTCCCTGCATTGTTAGCTCAAAATATCCAAAAGCATCTATCTACCATATAAAATAATTAGGAAATTTCTAATTTATTAAACAACCAAACTAATTAAATAACTAGGAATTGAAATAACTAATTTAGGAAAACTTACCTCAGGTTGCCTCCCAAGAAGCGTCCTTGTTTATCGTCATAGACTCGACGGTTTATTTGTTCGCGCATTCAAGACTCACTCGGACATTGCTAACGCCCTCTTTAACAAATCAAACTCCGGTGCACACCATCTAGGTAGGCGAGCACCACATATAAAGAAGCCAAAGTCAAATGATGTGATGTTGAAGAAGGTCTCCAACTTTTCATATACCCGAGCGTGACTTCTCGCTGAGGGTATGTAGTACCACCAACACAGTTCCGCTGGTGGCTTGTTGAAGTAATGCTCCCAAGGATCTACATATTCACCAAAATCCACAAAAGTGTCAAAAATATCATTACCTTTCTCAAAAGCCACAGAAATCGGCTCTGGACTTGGTTCCTCAATAGGTGCATTGGGGATGATTTCTATTGGTGGAGTAGGTGCCAAAATACATGGTTCCTCAAGCGTGCACTCATGAGACTCCATGTCAAGGGGCATCGGGCTCTCTTCTCCACCTTTGAATGAACCATGGGTACTTGCGTCTTGGCTTTCCTCATGTATCACGCCCGCAATTGGTTTGAAAGGTAAGGGTGTGGATGCCAACATGTATTCTTCTTCCACCTTTTCCATGTCACCCACACAAAGGAAAATATCCCACAATTCCGGCCAATCCAAACCATAAAAGCCTTCGTTTTTCAAAGATTGGGCGAATTCTCGTATCTCGGGAAGCATGCCATCTTGAACGCAAAGTACTTGTTCTTTCAAATCATCTTGGATACCCCGTGAAGCACGGTCGTCCACTAAATCTTGCACTCTTGCGAGGTAATGGTGAAAGTATTCTCCTTGGTATTGCCATAACTCCAACTCCATTGTAAACAATTAGTAACGAGGTGTCGTGAACCATAAGATAGGTTCACAACGGGTTAAATATATATACAAAAATCAATAAACACACAAAACAAAGAAATAAACTTGATTCCCCGGCAACGGCGCCAATTTTGACGGAGGTAAAGTCGTTGATTTCCCTCGCCAAAAATTATTCCCAAACAAACAAACTAGTATAGTATGCAAGTAAGGGGTCGAACCCTAGAGAATCAAGTATTTCTAAATATTGTGTATTTATCAATATAAAAGAAACGATTTTTATGAATGAAAATAAAAGAAAATAATATTGACAAAAGCAAATAAAGGATAGAAGAAAAGCGTTTCCACCTACAAGTTCTCGACTTTGGTTGGTTTTATTGATCATCGAATCCTTTTCAAGTTATTATCTTTTCCTACGAATTCCTCTCGTCTTGGTTTAAGTAGATTAAAAGTCCTACGAGTCCAATTAATCCCTTACACCTCAATGCAACCTTAACACGGTCAAGATTTAACAAAGAGATAGCAAATAGTCCCAAGAACTTGAGCATATAAATAACACCAATTAAACACGGTAAATCAATGTTTAAGATATATGTCAACTCCCTACATAGTCATGCTTCAAACACGGAATCCACAATCTTATGCGTGCTACTACGGAAATAACACAAATACGAAAGTATTAAATCCTAGCATGAAATCAATATTATCAAGGTAGCTAATCAAGATAACATCAATAACATAATCAATATCGCACAAAGAAGTTGAAAGAATTAAAGAGGAAAAATAACTTAAATTAGAAACTCACAAAACCACCAACCAAGTCTCGAAAGTGTAGGCAGAAACTACAAAATTAGCCAAACATAGCTTACCTAAGCTTTCTTCTCTTCAATGGTGATTTCTCTACTTGAAAATTAATTGAAACTTAATTAAACTAACCCTAGAACATCCTATTTATAAGCCTAATCTCTTCCATAAATGGTAGATAAAAGATAGAAACTTCCTAAACAAACTAGATAAAAGATAGAACTTTCCTAATTTAATTCAGCGTCAAATTCCGCTGGCAGCGAAAATTTCCGCTGGCAGCGAAAATCCTTGATTGAGCCACTGTTGGATTTTCGCTACCACACTCGCTACCACACTCGCTGGCAGCGAATGTCCATGCCTTAGAATATTTTCAAGCTTCTTCGATTCCGTCGTTTTCGCTCCCGCGAGTCACTCCTTCCGCTGCCGCGAGAGCTCCAACTCGCTGGAGCGAGTCCGGCCATCCGCTGGCAGCGACTCCATTCGCTGGAGCGAGTCCGGCCATTCGCTGGCAGCGAGTTTCCTTTCGCTGGCAGCGAGTCATGCTGCTCCTGGACATGCTCCCGCTAACTCCAGTCGCTGGCAGCGAGATGCCATTCGCTGGCAGCGACTCATGCTCAGGCCGTCCACCTTCTCGCACATGTTGATGCTGACTTGATTCGCTGCAGCGGAAAGGCATTTGCTGGCAGCGAAAATCCAACAGAACACCATCACGTAGATCTTCGAACGAGCTTTCCAACGCATGCTCATATGCGTCGATCGGACATCCGAGGCCTCCGAAAAGTGCGTTACAAGTTCAGCTCGCCGAGCGGACAGCTTTCGCGACTCGCCCTCGTTTTCGCTCTTAGACCTCGATTTCGTTCTCCGTTGCTCCTTGGGTTGTTCCATTCTCTTCGGGACTTCTTCCTTAAGCTCTCCCAAGTCTCGCCTTAGCCTTACTTAGCTCCGTTCCTCGTGTTCTTTGCCTCGGATCTACGAATCTACATAAAACCTTCGAAATAGCGTAGATTCCGAACTTTCCCACAAAATGAATGCTAATCTAATTAACACTAAAACATGATTATATAACAATGAAATGCAACTAAACTAACCTATAATGCCTATTGGAAATATGTGTTATCAAGGGCTGACCCCTGCCCGGAAGGTTACGATGGCGATCAGGGCGGAGACCACTAGGAGGACGGTGCACATAGCGTTGTGGGGGTCGACGTTTTTCTTGGTGTCGGAGTCGTTCTCCGTTGCGGCCGCCTCCCGGTGATGGTGGTGGAACACCTGGTCCATTTATGAACTGGTAAAAGGCGGTGGGTGAGGGGTGGGTTTTAGGGGATTGGGATGGAGGAGTAGGTGGCCGGCAAGGGCATCGGAGGAGGAGGACTTTAGGTGAGGGTTGGTGGTGGCGGTAGGGGGAGAAGAGAGGAAGGAATGTTGAAGATGATGGGGGTAAATTTGGGACATTTCCATCCCCATCCCCTCAATACTCCTTTTTTTGGGTTCCATTCCCATCCCGTTTTTTGGTGTTCCATTCCCATCTCCATCCCCTCCCATCTACCTCCATCTCGTTGCCAAACATGCGGGCACGAAACTCGATGCCCACCCCCATCCCCTTCCACCCACTCCCATCCCCAGCCAAACACGCCCTTAGTATGGGAAATACATCATTTCAATTTTCAAAAATAAATAAGTCAAGATTCAACTCAAGTTCAATGCATGTAGACGACTAAGATGACAATTGCAATCAAAATAAAAAAGGAAACATATATAAAAGATTTCCAATAATATAACCAACCAATAAGAAAAGAGAAATAGATTAAAATAATAAGATTTAATTGTGGGCGCGACAAATCAAAAAAATTATAACAGAATTAGTGATATTAATATAAAAAATAGATAGATTAATAGATAGAGAGATACTACTAATAGATTAGTCAACCCGAACTAAAATGAGTGAACCATTCCATTTGCAAATACAATGTGTCACACGTTGAATATCGATTTCTCGACTACAAGAAAGCTCTATTTTAGTAACTTCGTTATCTCCACCTTCAAAGCATCTTCAACCTTTTTCCCCAATTTCCCATGGACTCTTCTATTACTTCCCAAAGGCTGACAGCTTTTGCCCAGCAGCTCCGTCTCTACAATCCACCCTCTCTAGCTCCCGTCGGCGACGACGACGACAAAGAAGACTCCCAAAAGATGGAAGATCGATCTAACAAGGTCGTATCGCAAATGGGATTCCCCGAATCGTCAACCCCAATTGGGAAAGCCCTCACACAGGTGGAGAACACCAGGGGAGGCCGATTCAAACCCAAGAAAGCCGCCGTCCTGCACGTCGGGATTGACGTGCAGGGTTAAAGTGGGTTAATTAATTTTTTTAGAGTGCTAAATAATTGGAATGACCCGTACGTTAATTTTGACGTGCACTTTTGATGGAGGATTTGCGGTGTATCTAACAACACCCTTATTTTTTTTGAGACACGCCGCATAGCAGATCGTCGATGACAATCTGACCGACGCCGAAGGAGAACGCAACCGGTGGAGTTAACGACGGAGTCCCAAAACTCCTGTAAGTAAAACAAAGGGGAGGGTGACGGTGAGAGGATGCTACAAGCGGGTTCGGAGGGGTGAACAAGGATCGAAAGACACACCCCTTAGAGGAGCAGATCATCGACCCATCAAACCAATTTATTGAGGATTGAAGGTTTGTTGATGAAACTTCAAATCTGCAAGTTAGGGATGAAACTGAAAATGTGGTAAAGATTGACGGATTCAAAGACCCAATTTGTGGGAATACTTGAGGAAATCTCAAGATTTTGGTAGAGATTGTCTAGGTTTTCCCCTCAAAAGAGGAGGAGAAAACTTGGCCTATAAGCGAGCACGCAGGATGTTCTACCGCTCAAGCATCCAACATCCAGAAGAGAAACGTTTCTCGTATTCGATTATGTTCAAAATGATTTGATTCAAACTCAAATCAAACAAAGATTTGAGATTTTTCCCCATAAGAGGGGTTTCATAAACCCCCCTCTCTCTAGAAGAAGAGAGAGGAGAGCTTTTTCGGATTTTGGAGATTGAATGATAGTTGCCGTTGCTAAAAAAAAAGGGTGTCACTATATACACCGCAAATCCGGATTAAGGATTTGTACGTCCTTAAGGACGTGCAAGTCTGGGACTGTGCATGTTCACTAGGAAAGCCTTGCACGTCCTTAACAACGTGCAAGTATTGCACGTCCAAACCCTAGTTAGGGTTTTGCGTTTAGGGTTTAGGGTTTAGGGTTAGGGTTTAGGTTTTCCGACGGTTTTGTAATGTTAATTGATAAAATTGAAGTGTTTAGCTAGTGGATTTGAAGTATTTAGGGTTAAAATAAATAGAACACAAGAATTGTTAAGGTTTTCATTCGGATAATATGCGAATAACGTTACAAGGAACGGAAAAAAAAGGTTTACATTCATAATTTTAATAAAGTTGTGGAATACAATCTAGGAAAATAGTAAAGGACGACCGGACTCGGCACGCAATGCTCTAAATCTCTCAATCTGAGCTTGAAACGGAGCATCCCATCCTTCGACGCTCGGATGATGATGTTCGACCCATTCTAGCGTAGGCGGCGGAAGAGGAGTGTTAGGACGCAACCAGATCTATGAGAACAAAAAATTAGAGTTAGAGTATTGACATATATATGAAAAGCATGAATATGTAATAAAAAAGACGTTTGAAGTCGTACCGCGACAAAATGGTCTTGGTTTCCGATGCAGGCTACACCAAGAGTTGCTGATTGAGGGTTGTTAGCAGGTGTCGGCGAGATCATGGGGAGACATGTGAACGGATGATGTCAAGCTAGGACGACGAGAGGAATCTGATATACCGTTGCAAATACTAAACCCATAATGGGTAGCTCTATCCACCGTCTCCTATCACCATGCACAGCTCCCGCCCGTCTCTGGTAGTCGACGAACTGCTGGAATGGGTACCCTCCCGTATAACAACCGGCGTACAGATCGGCGTGATCCTCTAAGTGATTGCATAGTAACGTTTTGAGTTCCGGGAAAGACGTCTCGGCGATTGGTGATGTCAAAGCTGCCAAAGCACGGTAGCCACAGTGACCATCTCCAACAGTGCCCCTCACCGTCTCAATATGACCGAGCATGAAGGGATCAACGTTGTTTCGACCCCAGTTGAACCCTACGAACACATCATCACGTCCACGTCGAGCTGAGGTCGCTTGTGGACGAGGCCGAGCAGCATTTCGAGCAGCACGCGCTTCTTCTCTCTCAAACCTTTCCCTTACCTCATCGTATGGCAACGGGTTGGTTCTGCAGGCATTCCTCGACCCCCGAGGCCTCCCCTTCCTTCGGACGCTTGCTGATGAGGGTGGGTGCAACTCATCCTCGCATACATCATTGGAAGCCGTGTATGAAGATGACAACTCATACGGTAGTGGGGTGTCGTCGAGGTCAGTCCATGACAAATCCATCCAGAACGGGTGGATGTCCTCGGCGGGTATTGGAGTACCGGAGTTGACGTATGCCTGAATCTCATGGACACAAGGGATCCCGTAACAAACCCTCCAATGTCGGTCCGTGCATACCGGAGGAACCTTTTGGTTCACGACGTCCTGCCACATCTTGTACAGATAATCGAAGCACTTTTTGGAGATTAAAGTCTTTACCTCATCGAAAAGGTTGACTTTATACGCCGCTGTTGGCCATTTGAAGCGGTCGATCTCCAAAGCAGTTTGCAGCTCATGCAGTTGACAATCGTTGACTCTATGGATTGCATCGATCACGATGCGGAAGTCACCAGTCGATGAGTGAAGTGCCTCCTTCAGAACCTTGTGTTGACCCTCAACTCTGTACACATTGAAGTGCATACCACTAAGTATTCGATATTATATCATATTGTAATGGGAGATATGAAGTAAGGTTGTACTTGTTTGTCGTACGGGTGCCGAGATGGAAGACATTATCTACGTAGCATCGTACGATGCTCCTGCTGTATGGAAGCCAAACCGACTCTAAATACGCCACCACACCTGGGAATGGGTGCCATGCAGCGTGTAGCGCCCGACGACGTCGGTTGAATGATTCCTCCGACCTCGATTCGAACAGCCCCCAACAGTTGCCCTTAAAGATGCCAGCGTAGTTTAAATTCTTCGTGATCTTCAGAGCAGCTTCCTCGCATCTTCTCATCACGTGTAACCAACAAAGGAGATGCTGGACGTCGGGGAAGACAACATTCAGCGCCGCCAAGAGACCTAGCTCTCGATCAGTCATGATAGCTTGAGGCTGAACCGTCCTAAGCAAGATCTGAAGCTGTCGCAACACCCAAGCGTATGTGTCTTCATTCTCTTGCGACATGAAGGCATAGGCGATGCAGTACGTATTGCCTGAGGGTGTGAACCCGACCACCTCGCACAAAGGAATCCCATATCTGCAAGTGTAAATATGTTACATATAAAATACTTTATAATTGACTATATGTGCAATAATGTAATCGTAATTAAGTAACTTACGCATTTGTTTTGTATGTGCTGTCCATTATGATGACGTAATGGAACCTTCGGAGAAGGCGTATCCCGTCGGGATGCGCGAGGAAGAGGTCGCTCAAGACGTTGTTGTCATCCGGATGTCGTCTGAAGTCGTAGTAGTACCTTCTTTCCCGCAGATGGTGCAAGGTATCTTGGGTCATCGTCCGACTACCTCTTTCTTCGGCGACCACCATGGCAAGCGTGTTGGTAAGGATCTTCCTTGACTTGACGCTGGTCTCATCCAACTACCTCAATCCGTACCCAATGGATTTTGGAGGAGTGCCAACTTTCTTCATCCACCTTGCCATCTTCTTTTCCCCCCTCTGTCATCTGTCCGGCGATGGCGTGACCCTTCAAGCTCGTGGAAAGCCCGTGGTTATGAACACCGGGGGTTACCGTCATAACCCAGTGACCTGGTTGAGCTTCGTGTCCGTGTAGAGAGAATGGACGACCACTTATCTTCGACTGCGTGCTCCGGAGCTTCCTCCTGCGTGGTCGGTACTCCCCAAACTGCTCGCAAGCAAGGAGAACCCCGCCTGGACGATTCGACGCCCCCGTTCAAGACCGCTTGATTACTAAAATCATGCAGTGTATCCGACCCAAGTCCTTGAAATGCGTAACCATTTCGTCACGGTCATTCCAAACCCTTGGGTCCGAGTACTCAGACGTAAAGTCTCGAAACTGTATTCACAGAATTGGAAATATGAACAAAACGGAACGAATACGAAATATGTTCACTCTACGAAACCTATCCGTACCTGGGATACTTGGAGACGAGGATTGCATTGCGGCTCGGCCATAACGTTTCTAACGGCGAAAGAATATATCGAAAGAAGTCGGACTTTGTTTTGGAGTGCGGAATCAAGCTGTCCTCCTTCGGTTCAAATAGGCATTGTTGCGTTAATTGTAAGCAGAACCCTAGCACGTCCTTAAAGACGTGCTAGGGTTTAGGGTTTGGCTAGGGTTTTAGGGTTTGGCTAGGTTAGGGTTTAGGGTAAGGAAACTGCACGTGGTCAAGGACGTGCTTGCACGTCGTCAACGACGTGCAATTTTGACAAACCCTAAAACCCTAGCCAAACCCTAAACCCTAGCACGTCTTTAAGGTAGTTGTATCAAGTATGAGGATATGGATCTCCAAGGTAGTCGCAGGAGTGTCGATCTACTTCGACAATCTGTTTTTGTGCTCCTTCACAAATCCCGAGGGAAGTTCCTAACCAAAATATGCAGGAAAACATTATAAACAATATACACAATCTTGTTTCACGTTTTCGTTATCGGGCAACCTTATCATATTAACGTTTTCGTTTTTGATGTTTACGTTCAATATGACTCGGAAGAAATGAGAAGAGTCTACTCGAGATAGAAATAGAAATATAGAGAGATACAAAATCCGTAATATAAAAGTATAATATCAAGATAGAAACTGCAAAAGTACATCACTGGTCTATAGGATGGCGTACAACATGATCCAAAATCTCCGTCAGCTCGTCCACTAGCTGCTCAATGCGAGGGTCGTGCGCCAAGGCCCTCAAATAGCCCTCGACCTCACGAAAGCGGGCTAACAGAGCTGGACGGATGATGGGTGGCTGAGGGAGGTCCACCCATGGGTCCATGCCGATCAGGTGGACGGGCGCCGGCGGGTCGGGATGGGGTGGCGTGGTCGGCAGCACGTACAGCCGGCTCTGCGACGCGTACCAAGGCAAGTAATCTGCAGTGACACCGGCATGACAATCCTCGCTGGTGCGCCTGTGCTCGGCCAGCCTGTAGAAGCGACCCTCGTCCTACAGGTCCTGCCACCTGTTGTGGCCCGGGGCAAACACGGCGATGTACCTCGCGTTCTTCAGGGTCGTGTCGCGGCAGACCTGATCCTGCGCGATGGCGGCCTGCGGGATCCCCTGGACCCGTCCGAACTGCCGGAGGCACCTATCGGGCATATATGGCTCCTCCTCCCCGCAGAAGGTGATGGTGCCCCGATAGATGGACTGACGGTACTGGCTGTCGAAGTCCAGATCACGGCCAAAAGGCATCCACCGGACCTACAATTAAACAAATCAGATGTAATTCACAGCTAAGAATTATAAGTGATATAGATAGAGTCTCGAATACATACATCAACGACGGTAAGACGGTCCACCTCGTCCCGCAGCTCCCAGATCTTCTTCAGCTTCGCGTCGTCCTTCATGCGCTGTGGCGCCTTCGGACCGATGAACTTCGCGTAGAAGTGAGGGTCATCCTTCCTAGCCGGGTCGCTAGACAAATCACCTCGGAAGCGAGGGAAGTACGCCCATATCCAAGCCTTGACACAAAAAAGTATGTCGCTAACATATAATTTAAATATTTGTAAACTAAAACTCTAATTCAACGGTCTCGTACCTGTAGGATCGGCGTGCAGCTGTCTATACCCTCCGCACCTGAGCGGGTAGCCTCACCTAGGCCCCTGTAGAGACATGCGAGGGCACCTGCATCCCATGCAAGGGTGGCCGTACGTGGGATGTCCCAGATAAGGCCGAATATCCTCCATGGGATCCGGCTCTGCGACTTGTCCACAAACAATGTCGCGGCGAGAGCGATGGCCACGTACGTCCTGTGCAGAAACAGACGCTGTGCAGGGTGATCCTGGGGCTTCACCGTAGGATCTCTCCACACCTGGTACGCACGGTGATGCATGTAAGACACAAGCAGCTCTCCCGACGGCAATAAAGGATCGACCTGCACAGCCGGTGCGGCAGCCTGCGCAGGGATGGGCTCGGGCTCTACCTGTGGGCCCCCCTGGCAGTGAGCCTGCCCCTCCTGGCCGTCGTCAGCCTCCTCAACAACGTCATGGATCACATCATCTACAGAGCCCAAGGAGATTGCCGCTGGTGTGGCGGAGGTCGAAGGCTCGGGCTCGTGTGTGCCGGATGTAGAAGCCTCTGGCACGGCTGAAGTAGAAGCTGCTGGCGGCACGACCGAAGTAGAAGTCTTCGGAACGGCTGAAGTAGATGCCTCCGGGATGGTCGGTGGAACACGAGTAGGCGGTCTACCCATGTCGGCCCGTCGCCCACCGACTACGTCGGTAATACAGCTACTCAAAACATCAACGGGCTCTAAAGAAGGCTGCAACCCCATCATCGCATCGCCCGAACGATCCCAACCTGGCAGACCCTTCCAGAAGCTGTCGTGCTCGTCGGTCGGGGGCGTCCCCATCGACGGCTGTAAGCGCTCTGCAGACGCAAGTAGATCGTCGACTGTCTGCTCGGGGGATGCCGTAGACTCCTGTACCTGGCTGACCGCTGCCCGGTCGCCGAACCTAATAGGCCGAAGGGTACCATCACCCCTCATGAGCCTCCCTGCCTGTTATTATGATCCAATTGAATATTAATGTCTTTTCAGTATATTTTAATGTATTTTAATGTCCTTTGATGTATTTTAATATATTTTCATATGTTTTATTGTCTTTTATTATATTTTAATGTTAATTAAGTATTACAATTATATTTTAATTTTTTTTATTGTATTCAATTTTAATTTATTTTTATGTATTTGAATATATTTAAATATATTTTAATGTTAATTAAATAATTTTGAAGTATTTTAATATTTTTTAATGTTTTTTATTATCTTTCAATATAAATTTATTTTTATGTATTTGAATATATTTGAATATATTTAAATATATTTTAATGTTAATTAAATAATTTTGAAGTATTTTAATATTTTTTAATGTTTTTTATTATCTTTCAATATAAATTTATTTTTATGTATTTGAATATATTCAAATATATTTTAATGTTAATTAAATACTTTTGAAGTATTATAATATATTTTAATATTTTTTATTGTCTTTCAATTGTAATTTTTTTCTATGTATTTGAATATATACTATCTATTATATTCTATCAAATTACAACTATATTCTTTTCTGTCAAACTATATACTATAAAAAAACATTATAATATATACATAAATCAAAAAATATATTTTCAATTATATTCTATCAAACAATATATATTATCAATCATATATTCTATAAACTTCTATTATAAAACTATATTATAATCTATCAAATTATATTTTAAAACTCTAAAAATAAATCAAACAAAAAGTAATTCAAATAACATACCGGTGGAGTCGAGATCGGGGACACCTCAATTGTCCGACGCTTCCGCGGCGGTAATAGACCGTCGTCTGCCTCCGCCACTGCTCCGCCTCCATCGCCGCCGCCATACGCCGCCCCACCACCACCACCCTCCTCCTCGGCCACTGCTCAAACTCCTTCGCCGGCACCAGACGCCGCCCCACCACCACCACCCTCCTCCTCCGCCAAAGCCTCCAGCACCACCCTCTCCTCAGCCACCGGCTCCACCGCCACCGCCACCGCCACCGCCTCCCCCGATGCTCCACCACCCTCCACCTCCATCGCCGTCGCAGCTCCACCAACCTCTGTCGCCGCCATCAGATCCGCCTCCAAGGCCGCCACCGCCGCCTCGAGCTCTCTCTCTCTGTCTCGGTCTCTCTCTCTCTGGGTCTCTCTCTCTCTCTCTCGGTCTCTCTCTCTCGGTGCTCCGGCATTCCTCTCTCTCTCGCTCGATTTCTCTGAAGACAATGAAGACGAAGACGAAGAGGCACGTCCTCTTCGTCTTTAAGGGACGAGCTTGCAAGCACGTTTTTTAAAAAAAAAAACGTGATTGCACGTCTGGGTTCGGGTGGCTCTTACCCCACTTGCACGTCCTTAAGGACGTGGGGATTTGCGGTGTATATAGCCGAAACGAAAAAAAAACATCAAAAATAATTTTTTTTTTTAAAAAAAAAAAAGCAAAACAACTATTCAAGTATTGAGAGCTAAAAAACATAATTGTAGTAGGCGACATTGAGTCGAACACGCGACCCCTGTGCTCCAAAGGCTTAATTTGCAAGACTCTTACCAACTGAGCTACTTTAACAATGAAATTCATTAGGAAACGATTTGATTTATATTATGTATATTTTGGCCAAAGGTGCCCGCGCCAGAACCTGGGGCCGCCACTGGAAATGAGTGAACTGACCCGACCCGACTCTCCGGCCGCCGGTCCAACCTATTTTGGCAAATACAACAGTTGACCCGTTGAATATCGATTTTTCGATTACAAGGAAGCTATAGTTTTAGTAACTTCGTTATCTCCACCTTCAAAGCATCTTCAACCTTTTCCCCCAATTCCCAATGGACTCTTCCATCACTTCCCAGAGGCTGACAGCTTTGGCCCAGCAGCTCCGTCTCTACAATCCACCCTCTCTAGCTCCCCGCGGTGACGACGACGACGAGGAAGACTCCAAGGAGATCGAAGATCGATTTAACAAGGTCGTATCGCAGATGGGATTCCCCGAATCGTCAACCCCAATTGGGAAAGCCCTCACCCAGGCGGAGCACACCAGTGGAGGCCGATTCAAACCCAAGAAAGCCGCCGTCCTCGTCTGCCTCTTTGAAGGGGAAAATGGCGAGCTTCGGGTCATCCTCACCAAACGATCTTCCAGGCTATCCACTCACTCGGGTCTGGTCTGAATCTACCTGGGTTTGCTTCAATTTTGGCTGCTTCAGTTTGAATTTTTTTGTGATGGGGTTTGCTGTTTGATTTTGGGGGTTTTACAGGGGAAGTGGCATTGCCAGGTGGGAAGATGGAGGAAGGGGATAAAGATGAAGCTGAGACGGCTACAAGGGAAGCTCATGAGGAAATTGGGTTGGATCCAGCTCTTGTGAATGTTGTCACTTTTCTTGAGCCTTTCTTGTCCAAGGTAACTTTACATTTTTGCAGTGATTTCAAGTGCTGATGTACAATTCGTCTAGGGTTCACCGTTCATGTCACAATTTGTGGAGATTGAAGTGCTTCTGGTTGCAATTTGCAATTGGTTGTCAATCAGAGTGGTCAGTTGACTAATAGAGTAGATGCCTCAGACTCCCAGGCAAAAGCATGTTCCGATTAGGGTTTGTGATAACAAGAACTGGTTTGAGCAAAGTGGAAGAAAATTTAAGAGAAGATGAGGGTGGGAAATCGGAATTTCTTTGATTGAATTGAACACCTTTACAAGCAGTGAATGCTGCTTTCGAATTAGGTGCTCTATAATTGGCTAAAAAATGAAATACGGAGTAGAATGAAACAGAGATACAATTAAGTTAAAACTGAGTATATCTAGCACTAGCATCAATCTTCTGTTTGACTGCCCGGAACCATGAACAGCTTGTTGTTAGAAATGACAAGATAATGATGCTTTTTGTATTCTTTGTTCATTTTGGTTTGTTGATTGTTGGAAACATAAGTATGTTAAAAACATCCTGCGCAATTTGTTTGATAGATGTATTATGTATAATGTACACCTCAATCCTCAATATCCAGCCTAGGTGAGATATACTCGGTTGATGTTGTTGGTTCCTTGATAACCCTCTGTAGTGAATTCGTAGGCAACAGATTTGTATAGTCTTATTGAGCTGGTATCAAGCTACTTGCTGCTATGCGTCCGTACTTTTTCCACCATCCATTTAAGTTTTAATTTGTAAATTGGTTTCTGTATCACTAGTAAACTGGCCGAAGAATTTCACTCACGACTTTTTGCATTCATCCAACTAGGTAGTTTTAAGTATTTCCTATGACGGCTCTACCATAATCTTTACATTCCTATTATACTTCATCATCTGATAAGGCATTTCTTGGATAATCATATTCATCAGAAAATGGTGGGGCGGGTAGTAATTTTAGCCTGCAATATTTTCATCATGCTTTCTGGAGTTGTGTTTATCTCTGTTGATATAGACATCTGTTTTTCTTGATGCTTTTGGTACCAATTCGTGTTAGTTTTTTTTTTTTTTTTTTGGTAGCATTTGCATCAAGAATTATGTGTTCGAAATAACCATCTCTAATATGCTGTTATTTATGCAGCATATTCTCAGGGTGATCCCTGTTATTGGTATCTTGTCCAATAAGGAAGCGTTCAAGCCACGTCCGAATGAGGAGGAGGTAGATTCAATTTTCGACGCACCCTTGGAAATGTTCCTGAAGGTTCTTTTTCCTTTATCAATCCCTATGTTTTGATTGTTGGATCTCACTTCTTTCTGCCTGGGATTAATTCTAATTGTATCATCTGCACAGGATGAAAACCGAAGAGTTGAGGAACGAGAGTGGATGGGATACAAGTACCTGATTCATTTCTTTGATTACGAAACAGATAACAAGAAATACATTGTTTGGGGATTGACAGCTGCGATCTTGATCAGAGCTGCATCCGTTGTTTACAAAAGATCACCTCCTTTTTTGATGCTGAATCCAGAAATGTCTCTCCTTAGGATCATTAATAAAGATTCTATCATGCCTTGAGTTTTTGAATTTGATGAAAACCATGCTATCTTGCCTTGATTCCTCTGAATGTTTCTTTGCATAATTTAATTGTAATACATTGGACTTGGAAGGGTCCTCACTGTGTGATTATCAGAAATTTTGTTACATTTCCTTATTTGGTTCCTTCGGTACCATGTGAAATCTTATACTAAGTTGAAATCTTATACTAAGTTCGTCGCCTGAATGTTCTAGGGAAGGTGATGCTCCAACGCAAGCAATGACAAGTTCGTTGTTTGAATTCTCAGGCGACCATTTGCCTATTTGGATGACTATATCTCCGTCGCCTGAGTGTATTTCTGGCGCAATGTTACCTATATCGTTCTTAGACTAATTTACAAGTGAATGTATTCCATCTATTGTCAATTTGTTTAACTAATGAAAAAACCCTATCTCTAGGGTTTGCAATGGATTCTGGGCGGTTACCAGCGACGACTGAGTGGGTGGATCTTCTGCCGGAACTGCTAGCAATCATCTCCGGCAGCCTCCAGAAGCACGGCGAAATCATCTATTAGTATTTTTGGTAAGTATGACTATGAAATATTTTTTTATTTACATTTATGTCAATTAACTAAAATATAAATATATAGATAGATAGATTATGTCTTATATAACTTTTTATAAACTATGATAACATATTATTATTTTTTTCCATAGAATCAACTACAACGCGCCACATAAGATTTTTGTCCATAAAATCAACTACAACGCGCCACATAGATATTAGATATTAGATATAGAACTGCTAGCATACCTATTTCTATTTATGATATTGCCATGGATGTACCCAATACAAGGGACTAACATTATTTCTATGTTTATAATAAAAGGGCACTAGTCCAACTTCTGCAAAAAAAAAATAATAATATAGATATAGATATAGATATAGATTATCCAATTTTTTATTTATGAACAATTAGAATTATTTGATTCTTTTACGGAGTATTATTTATGCTGATTCACATTATCCGATTTCAGTGTTTTTTTTTACTAAAAAATAAATATATAGATCATAGAAGCTCCCTATCTCTAGGGCTTGCAATGGATTCCAGGCGGTTACGAGCGGCGATTGATTGGACGGATCTTCTGCCGGAATTACTAGCAACCATCGCCGGCCACCTCCAGAAACACGGCGACATCGTCCGATTCCGATCCGTCTGCAAATCATGGCGATCCTCCACCGCCCCCATCCCTCAAAAGCTCTCTCCTTACTTCCCTCTCAAAGGCTCCTTCATGGGCGAATTCCCCAGTCGCGGTCTCTATGATTACATGATCAACGCCACCGCAATATACCTCATCCGCCCCCACTCCGATTCCACCAAAGCCTGGCTCATCGCCGCCCAAGAACCCTCCCCCGGAAACCTGATCCTCCGCCACGCGCTCACCTATAAAGAGTTCACTAACATCGCAGATCCTAACACTTATCTCCAGTCGTTCACCACTCAAATCGTCGCCCGATCGTACTCTCACAACCGATTTTGTGCCCTTTGCAATGGAGTCAGAATTCTAGAGAAGTTGTCTTTTGTCACTGAATCATCCTCAAACCAATTGGTTGGCTTATGCAACGATAAACTTGTCCCTCCTATCATCCGTCAGTATGTGTTTAGGCTCGACTTGAGCTTAATCGGCGGCGGCGACATTATGACTAGTCCAGCTGCTCAAATGGATTATGACCGGACCACTTGTATCGACCATGTGAATTTCAAGGGACGAGTGTATGCTGTTAATGGATACGGCCATATTTTCGTGGTCGATGCCGAGGAGTTGAGGTTGGTTCAAATAGCCTCTTTGGAAGTGGATGATTTGTTGGTTGAAAACTATTTAGTGGTATCGGAGGGAGATTTATATGTGGTACGGTGGTGGAAGGGATGTAACATCTATAGGCTATTAGTGGATGAGGTTGGTCACAATGGTGAGGTGTTGATGGAGCCTGTTTTTGATATCGGCGATAGGGTGTTTGTCCTTGGCTTGACATTCTCGTTTTCGATTTCTGCCCGAGATCTTTGTCATCCATGGAAAGGAAATTGTATTGTTTATTCAAGGAACATCTTACCTTGCTGTCGATGTGGTTGCCCTCCATCGTGTCGAGGGCAACATTGTCTGCTTCAGCTTGGAGGAGGTCAGAACCGACTACAAAAGATTACCAAGTTGAAAGGCTATTCAGACTTGTTTCACCCCCCTTCCTTGGACATGAATGACCAGGGGCTTACCTGCCAAC
Source organism: Persicaria tinctoria (assembly GCA_037127255.1). Lineage (NCBI taxonomy): Eukaryota > Viridiplantae > Streptophyta > Magnoliopsida > Caryophyllales > Polygonaceae > Persicaria > Persicaria tinctoria. Next base: position 17,409,102 of record JBANSL010000017.1, read on the forward strand.
ACCAAGTCCAAGACGAGGAGAACCCCTAAAGGCTTTTTCGCTACTCGGTTTCTTGCTAATTTCTTCTATGTTGCTAAATTTTTCTGCTTGTTTTATGTGTGTATTCATAATGGTTTTTCTGTTGCCAACCTTTTCGGCCTCTTGATCCATTAGGCAGGTCCAATGCATCAAATTCCTTTTTTCTTTTTAAATGACAAATTTATGAATTAAATTAAAGTCTAGCGATAATGATTCTTTGCTTTTGAAAATTCCCCTTTAGGTTGAGAAATTGCTTCAATTCTAAAGAAAGGATGCCCCTAAAAACATTTCCTTCACTATGCCATGGCGCAAGTTAGGCAACGAACATACTTAGGTTCGTTGCTAGAAACAGGTTCAGGCAACGGACAAAGTTCGTATCGTTGCCCCAAACAACCCCAAGGCAACTTCTATTTTGTATGAGGTTGAAGCAACGAACAAGGTGACTTGTGGCAAAATCATATGACTTGTTTTACTCTTAGAACCTTAATATTTGTTTTGCCTAAATTTTTCTTTCCTTTATTTTGTGCAAGTGTTTAGTCATGTGTGATCTTCATTGAGAAATTCATGCAAGTGTTTATTATCTAAGTTCTGATAAGTTTCGATAAGTTATTATCCAAGTTCTGATAAGTGTTGCCTTACTTTGACTGTATTTGGGTGATGTTAGTCTAATGTATTAAAAAATCAGGAAGTAGAATGTGAAAAACAACTTTCCTATTATGATCTATTTTCCCGGCTGTGTTCAATTAAAGGACATTCTTGAACATTTGGAGGCCGAGGTCAGTGTTTGAACCTCAATTTGTTCTTGTGATTTGAACTATCTTTTTTGTTTCTTGTGTGATTTGATTTGAACTTACTTCCTTCCATATTTGTTTTGTTTTATAGCATTCTTGGTACATCTTTACACCTCTCTTTTGTAATCTGATGTAAATTGTTATAAATTTTTTCTATGCAGTAGCTCCTGGCCTGCTTTTACTTCCTCAGCCCCTTGGTTAGTTTCTACTTTCTTCTTACCTTTTTACATCAAGGTGGTGGTTTATAGTTGATGCTTCAAATCTGAGACGAAGTTCCTTAATTTGGTGATAAATTGATAATCTGGGTTTTTGGTTATTTTTATCGATTTGGAGAATCTCTTAAACTGATTAAAGGTGAGTACATAATTTTTATAAAATAAATTAGGATTTTAATTGTAGGGTTTTTAATAAGTTTTTAAATAGCTGTTTAATGTCAAATTATGCATTGAGAATTTAAGTTGATACTTGAAGATTCACTTTGTGTTTATGAATGTATGTTTATTGTTATAAGTTGATGAGCTAATGTTGATTTCTACTCCAAGGAGGCTAATTTGGCTCCTTAACAAAGGGTCTAACCTTGTTTGGACTCTTGATTTGTTGATAATTATACTTAATTCTAATTTCAGGTTTAATGAATGAGTAATTTGTTGATGCCTCAAGTTACCATGTCATATTGCTGTTGCATTTGCTCCAGTAGTTTATTTATTTATATATGTGTGTGTCATACTCACTATTATTCAATACTTGCATGTGACACCTCCTGTTTATCATTCTACCTATTATTGGATGCTTTCTCTAGCCCTCTGCCTACCATAGATTGCCTCCTCTTCATCCTCATATATGTTTTATTGGTTATTCCACGATATTCACATCATATTTATGGGGTTTGTGCACTTACATGGTGGAGTAGTGATTAATTGAATTGAGGATGGATTTTACGAGTTCGAAGTGAAATTTATGATGTTTCTGAGTGATAATTTCTCACCTTGAATCTAAATTAAAATTCACTATGAGATTTTCTTACTATATCTTTTCCCATGGGGCATTTCTTCATCTTAGTTGTTCATTGTGTCTAAAGATTTTTCATTTCCATCAAATGCATACCAGGTCAGGAATAAGAGAAGGATCTGCACAACTCCACTATGGAGTCACCTAGCGCAAGTGCAAGTGTTGCTGCACAGAGGACGGAGTGGGGGGCAAAAGTGAAGAAGGTTGAGGAGGGAGCGAGGAGAGCCAATGCCACTGCTTTAGAGCGTGTCGCTGCGTGGGTGGAGCTCGTGCAACAGATGACATCCAGTGCAACTCGCAGGATCCCCAACTAACCGCCCAGGTTAATAACACTCCTCACCTCATGTTAATGACACTCCTAACAACTCTTGAACTTTTGTGTATAGATCTTGTGTTTGTGAATCTTAAACCAAATTGTGAATATGTGTAAGTGCAGGCTTTGCTAAATGATTGTGTATTTGCACTTTGTGCATGTGAATATAAATGCAGAATTTGTCAAATGTGAAAGTGAGTTGAGTAGGTGTGTTTGTGCTTGAATGTGGCAACTAGGAACCCATAAATTGGTTGAATGTGCTTGAATATAAGCAAGTCTGAATGTGCTTGAATATTGTATATATATTATATTTTTAGCATAAAGTTTACCCAGGTAACGAACAAAGCATATAACAATTGCTTGAATTTAAATAAAAAATCCAAAATTAATTCAGGCGACGAACATTGAAAGTATTACTCGTTGCTTGAACAAGCGGGTGACGAACAAACTAGTTGCTTAAGCTTGAATGTCCGTTGCCACAACACTCAGGCAACGAACCTATGTATTCGTTGCTTGAAAATTCGGATATTTGACAATATCCATATGATTTTAGGCGACGAACTTTTGTCATCACTTGAATAGCAAAAGTTCGTCACCCGAATGACTAAAAATACGGTTCCCAGCCCGTTGACCATATTCAGGCAACGAATGGTTGGTTTGTTGCCTGAACCGTCTCAGGCAACGAACAAACGTTTGTTTATTGCCAAGTATTGGGGGAACGAGCTTGTAGCAACCACCATTCAGGTGACGACATGTTCGTTACCTGAATGCTCAGGCAACGTGATAGGCATTCAAGCAATGACATATGGCATAGTGCTTTAGACCCGACAAGTTTAATCTTTCTATATGCAGAATGTAGTAGTTTTTCTAAGATTACAAAACTGATAATTATTTGGTTGTGTAAGGGGTTACTATCAAATGAAGATAGTCTAAATTAATCTATCAATATCTTCATCAATACATGGTCGATTGTTAAACTTATGGCAACTATTGTAGACTTGTAGTTTACATACGTTATGCACGGGTTTTAGCAAAAAAGAAAAAAACATACAAGGTTGATTGTTTGCTTTTGTAAGTGTATGCATGGGTTAGGCATATATATGCTTGCAATTTATGGTTGTGTCCAATTACTACGTCTATTACCATGTGTGTTAATCGATACGGCGGCTATTTAGAGCACCCACATTGGGGTGTTTTAAAGAGAAAAATAAGAAACATAATAATAAAATAATAAAGGAGAGATATATTTTGGTAAGGAATGATTTGATGGGTTCACTACTAATAAACCCTTAAAAACCCAAGAAAGAAAGAAGGTGGGGGACATGAGTGAGAGAAGAGGAAAGAGAAAGATAGGGGTTTAAGGTAAGTGGTCGGACTATTTTCAATTTTATATTATTTGTTTATAATAAAATGGGTTGTCAGGATGTGTGTTAAAAATTAAGTTGGGTTTCTTTAGGAGAGAGAAAAATAAAAATGAGAGTTAAGGAACCGAATCGGGTTCCATGGATGAGGATGCTCTACTATAGAATTTGTGGATTAACTATGTTGACATGTTGTATTTTCCTTTCTTGGGGAATTGGTACTAGCTACATGAAAAGATGAAAAATGATGGGTAACGAGAAATGGCTAAATGTTAATAGTAGATTTTAAAATTGTGGTGTAAGACAATGAATTTATAAGAATACATAGGCCAGCTTGACCTTATAAGAATACGATTTGGACTGCGAACTTGATGCAAAGCCGCTGATTTGGTTTTCCATTTCGGATTGTAATTTGTCATCTCCTAAACATGGCTAAAACCAAGTTAGTTCATGACTGAAGAAAGGATCGATGAGTTAGGGAAGTAAAATATACTGAATTTACTATTCCCACATTCCACTCTAAGGATCTCTCTATGCTACTGTAATAAACTAGATATTTACCCCAGTCGGGGTGGCTCACTGGTTGGGAGCAAGGGGGGATCGATGTTAGGAGGTATCGGGTTCGATCCCTCCGCCCCTTTCCTTGGGTGAATATTCATGGTTTGCTTTGCTCTCTTCCAGTGGGTCGAGCCGGTCGGCGCAAGCTGGTTTACCTGGTACGTGGCTCTTGCCGGCTGGGTCACGTGCCCGGGGTTTGCCATCAAAGGTGGGTTTCTCATCATAAAAAAAACTAGATATGTAACAAACAAGGGTACGTAGGGAAGCAAAAATCCTTTTTCCTGAGTTCAATCATACTCAAGATAAGTTCCATTTTGGAGGAAGAAAAGAGTCTCATAAGGTGGGGCACTGTGCAGCAACCAGCAGGCACACAATGTTTGTGGGACTGTGGCGCAGGAATTGTCCAATGTATCTGCAGTCGCAACACAAGCACCAGCAGTTGCAACACAAGCTTCGGGATTCAGCCCACAAGGCCACAATAGGCAGCAAAAGTTGGGAGTACAAGCAGGAAACGCAAATCTGAAAGTGTTCAACCCTCGCAACCAGTCATGGGAGTTTCAGCATCGGGAGAAGTAAAGAAGTGTACCACAACGTGTGCGCTGGAGTATACATGCTCTCCAGAAGCAAGTATTCAATTTCCCTTGCTTCTGGAGAGCTAAATACTTCAGCCCACGTAACGATGTAGCAGTACACTTCCTTACTGCTCCCGATGTTGAAACTCTCACGACCAGTTGTGGGGGCTAAACACTTTTGGAAGTAATACAATGTTGGATCTGCGTTTGCTGCGCTTGTACTCCAACTCCTGCTCCCATCATTGTTCTACAGTGACAACTCTGTCCTTTAACTTTTGTATGAAAAATTATGCACATCTTACTTTAGTTCGGTTTCAAACGTCCTTGCAAGGAACTTATATGAATTCGAATTATTCTTACTTATGCGAAAAATTGTATTCTCTACCTCCTCTACGTATCCAGGAGGAAAACCAATGCAATATTTCTCCAACATTCGAATACAATTTGCCCTCATCTGCTCATCTAACTCCTAGTCGCCAGTTACTGTAGACATCTGCAGCACCAGCTCGGGTTGAGAGGAATTCAAGAAACCAATCAAAACAAAGTAGAAGAACAATCAAGATCGCAACAACACAATCATTTTTTTTTTTACAGTAGGCAAACATTCGGAGCCATTACATTACAGTAACTTAGCTCCTGGATCATCTTGAAAGATGATTTTACAAAAGTCCCTATGATAGGGGATAGACTGCAAATTACAGATAATTCCTTTTCTAGCTATATAATCAGCTGCCATGTTAGATTCTCGGTAAATATGGGGCACTTCTGCATTCTTAATTTCCGAAAAGAGTGTGGTGATATCTTCAATATAACTCATAACTTCCCATCTCGGGGGTTGTTGCTTATTCACTGATTTGACCAGGGTTTGGTTGTCGCTCTCTACGATGATCTTCTTGATAACTTAGCTCTTGATGCAACAACACAATCATAACGATGACAAACTGATAGGGTCGGACCTGAGTTTTAAAAGGTCCGAGGCAAGATATTAAATTAGGCCCTTAGCTCATATAATAATCAATTTGCTTTCTTATAAAAGCCCCATTATTCACATAAAAATTTAGTAAAAGTGTCGATTTGTTTTCTTAATTTCTTACTCACCTAATAACATTTAAAGTGTGCTTAATCTATAATTATATACGGAGTATAAAAATTCATAGATTTATAAATGAAACAAATTATTTCAATAAATTATCCTAACAAATAATGTGAACAGTTATAAAAAGAATTCCGACAAATTAATTTAACAGATTCAATTATGTAATGATAGAGGCATGGTTTTCTAGGGAAAGATTTTTTGTTATAGTACATTATTTTCATGTCAAAAATCAATACCTAAATTTAACAATGTTAGAAAGAAAAAACAAGGTTAAAGATACTTTTTTTTTTTGGTTCGACAATAGATAAGTAGGTAGGCCGTAGGGGGAGAAAGAAAAATAATACGGAGTACATAGCAAGTGAGTCACGTGTCAGAACAACTACAAGTATACAATCAACAAAACCAGGTGGGTCAGGTGATGAGAGTCCATTTATTTCTTTCTTTTTTATTCCGGGGAAAAGTCTAGGTTTACACTAAGTGTAAACTTGAATTCTTTACACTGCCAATCAAATGACAAGATTTCCACTCAACAAAAATTCTTAAAAGTAGAAAGTAAATTTAAATAAGATTAAGGATGATTTGCATGAATATACCAAAAAAATTTGTACTTTGCAAAAATAACAATGGGAGGTAAAAATTGCAGAGGGATAGCAAAATGTCATATTTGCAAAATTTGTTCACCCGATAGCAGGTTGCACACAAGGTTAAAAGAAAAAAGCGAGTGACATGAGTCAAAATGTGACAGGGGGAGTGATTTCATTTGGGCATAAAAAAATTAAAAAAATGAGGAGTTGGCAGAGTTGAGTGGAGAGAGAGAGGGGTGAGAAAACAGGATCATCTGTGGAGAGAGATGGAAGCATTTAATGCAAATAGTACATGTGACATTACATGCATTAAATGCAAATGGGGTTTTGCACATATTAAATTCCCGCCCACCCAAAATGGAGGGAAATCAGATGGGGAAAATAGGCGGGTTGCATCCAGACAATAAAAGGAGATGGGGGTCTCGACAGGTTGACATAACAGGGAATAAAAGCAGATTATGTACTAGATGCCATTAACGTGGAGTTCGAATAATAAAACCCAGAAAATAAGTTACTAGCCAACCAAAGGGAAGTTCTAGTCATTAACAGAATATATATGGACGTACACAGGGATACACGTAGCACTTGTATACAATATACATCAACGAACATGGGTAAGTATGGTTTTCGTTTTCAATTTACAGACATGGATTCTCCCCGTCCTCTCCTTACCCCCAACCGATACTGAAAAGACCGTCTTAATCTCTTTATTACGCAGGGGAGAAAGGGGTGGCCACCGAGGATGTGGAGGAGATGTTGGTCAAAGTTGTTCCGCATGTAGGGGACCCTCGACGCAAGAACATCGACCTTCACGAGGCGGTATTGTTGAAGTCGAAGGAGGAGGTGCAAAACCGGATAACATCAAAGACTAACTTGCCATTTTGGTCATTTATTTTGCACATAACTGGCCGTTTAGTTTACCGACGATGCAAAAGACATATGTACGGGGTTTTTTGCTTACTAGTCAGTACACGATTTTCCCTAGCCAATAACATTAAAGACTAAGCCGATAAAAGACAATCCCCTACCATATTTTATATATCTCAGAAACTTTCCAACATAAGAACAACAACTATTAAACCCAAACGAAATGCGTCATAACGCAACATTCGTAACAACCATCCATAATAAATAGAACCAAAGTGTCCACAACATACCTATTCAGTCATCAAACACAAGGATCCAAAAGGTGGAAATGATTACACGTTTAGCAGGTGAACCAAACACTACGAATAACTACATTTCCTAGTCAACATAAGTCCACAAAAAGTTCAATACAAAACAACATTAGCTGATAACGTTCTCAAAGTCCCGATTCCTTTCGACACACTTCAGGCCGGTGACGAGGCAAAATTCCTTGATGGAGAACCGGATGAGTCGCCACTGGATCTCGTACCATGTCTCACACTTCTTCAATGTCTTCAGTTTCCTCTCCATGAAGAAATGGATAAGGGCGCGGCAATACGGCACATTGGATCCGATCATTACAATGCCCCCTGGCTTGCTGACTTTCAACATTTTCAAATCAGCCGCAAATAAGACGTCGTCCATTCCTTTCAGCAAGCCCATCTTCGAGAAGTGGCTCGACCTCCCTCTTAAATACTTTTCCGAAGGAAGGACTAGTGTCGGCTGCACAAATATCACATGACACGACACGATTAACATCACCAAGATAAAAAGAAGGCCCTTAATTTGCCCGAGAAGTGATTACATTTAATACTTTGTTGTTCGACGACATTGCAATTTTTTTCCTTTCATTTTTCTCATTGTCTCCTTAATCTGTCATACATGTGTTCAGATAATACCCATTTTAGCAATAATCATTGTCAATATATTCATATATCTAGCCAGTCAAAATAATTTTTCTGCCAAAACATATAACATTACATAAATGACACAACTACACAAATGCCACGAATACAAATGTTCACATATTTATATGTCCCACAAATACACATGTTCAAATAATCTCAAAATGGTAACTGGCACAAGTAAAGAATGAAACAAACACCACAAGTACACAACTACACAATAGTGTCAACCATAAAAAAACTTATGTAATACACATATGACAACCCTAGAAACAAATCTACATTACTCTCAAATGACATCGTCCACTGTAACATTAATGACTTCAATCACAACATACTTCAACACATAGAAACAAACTTACAACGATGTACAAAGAATTCAACAAATGCTCAACTCACGTGAATAAAGAATGCAACAAATGACACAAATATACAATAGTCTTAAATATCACAACCTTATGTAATACACATATCACAAACTTACAATACTCTCAAATGACATCGGAGTGATGTAATGTATTTTTGCACCGTTTGAATCATAACATACTTCAACATATAGCAAAAACTTACAATAATGTACAACTACCACCAAATGTGAACATTATATTTAAATGCCACTATTTACAAATCAACCCCAATCTCCAAATTCTCCCAAAGTTCCCAATTTCCAAACTCATAAGCACAAATTCCACGTTCTCCCCAAATTCACCTTTACCATATCCAACATCATTTGAAACCCAACTCTTCCCAACTTCCCTAATTCGAAAAGCAAAACACAGATTACTAAATCTAGCCACCCAACCGTTTCACTTAGCCAGACGAACGAATCTGCCTGCCCTTTTCAAGTTTCCCAAATCCAGATTCGAAACAGTAATGACGGTTTTCAAGTTTTCTGAATCCAGATTCGAAACAGTACTAATGGAGGTTTTCAATTCCTTTCTACCCTATTTGGACCTTCAATTTCATCATCAACTTTTCATCAATGCTGATTTCTCAACTAAATATCAAACCGCCCAATACCAATAAGGTTAGGGTTTGTATATCATTTCACCCCATTCTCCCCAAGGTCCCCAATTCCACATTCAAGACATTCAACCCTCGAAAAGTTTTTCAAGAGAAGAGAGAGATGATGAGAACTTACTTTTTGCAGGGGTTCTTCTTCTTCGACTGTTATCGAACCAGAGGATCCCTTCGCACTCGTCGTCCTCCCTTTTCGACTTGCCTAATCCCTCCCTCCCTCCCTCCTTCTCTATCCCTCTCGTGCGGTTCCAGTCGCACCCTCAATTGCTTCTTCAATGGTGTTCTCTCTCTCCTCTCTTGAAGGTCCTTCAATGGTAGTCGAATTCCTTCTCTCTAACCTTCGATTGCTTCTTCAACGGTGTTCTCTCTCTCTCCTCTCTTGAACGTTCTTCAATGGTGTTCTCTCTCTCCTCTCTTGAATTTCCTAGTGAAATAAAAGGAATGCATTTTACCCTTGATCTGATGGCTACCTCCTCTCTAACCCGGCTACCACAAGTTTTGGCCACCGGTTGTTTTTGCAAATTTGTGGGTCATTTTGACAGTTTTGCAATTTTAGGCGGGGGGGGGTAGTTTTGCTAACATCTCAATACTTTGGTATATAGACTACCATTTTATCTAAGATTAATGGGTAAAATAAACACAGGTAAAAACACTAGAATTAGATTAAAAAAAGAAAAAGAAAATGAAACTGCAGACTTTGCAGTGAAGATGGAGAGAACGAGAGATTACTTCCTTAGTTCCCTGCTTCCCATAAACCCCTTCCCAGAACAATAGAACAAAAAACCTCCAACCACCCTTGAATTTAATCAACCAACCCACATCAGAATGATATCCATCACCAGCACCCGAAATCACAACAAGAGCTGCCCCAAATCAAGTGACAAAACCCCCAAATCTAAAAAAAAAAACCCATCTCCCATCCTTGAACAAAAACAAGAAGGAAAACCAAAGAAAGTGGAAGAAGGCTAAAGAAGATCGAAATCAAAGATGGGGCAAAGCAACAAGGAGAGACTATTTGCCCTCTCTCATCTTTGTCCTCTTCATGGTCTCTCCATTGCTCTTTTTCCTCCCCTGTATGCCTATATCTAGTAGTCGAAACTCGGAAATGGAAGCGTTCGGAAGTCAGAGGCGGGACGCGTCTTGGTCGCCGAACAAATCCAGTACGCAGCGCCACCACGAATTGCTGAATTTAGGGTTTATTGAATTTGGGCAGTTCGAATTAGGGGTAGTTTGAATTAGGGCTATTTTGAAAATTCAATAAGACTAGATCTGTGGTAAGGGAAGAACCCATCAATGGCCACAACCATTACATGAAGGAAGAAGAAGAAGCAGATGGAACAAGAAGAAGAAGCAGCAGGGGTTGAAGGGATACAACTTTTTCCCCAAATCTAAATTTTCTATTTGTAATGTAAAATTTTACTTGTTTATTATTTAACAGCCCGTACTTTCATTTTTTCTATAAATCAGCATCCTATACTTCTCAATTCCCTTCTTGATTGCTTTGCACTGATCGGTAAGAATAGCATCAGGAGGTCTTTCCATACACTCTAGCCAACATTTAAATAGCCATACAAATGTATTGACATCTTCAAATGATAACAATCCACAAGCAAGCACTACCAATGATCCATGATGATTCACACCGATAAAGGGAGCAAATGGCATCTTATACCTATTTGTCATGTAAATAGTGTCAAATGTTACGACATCACCAAAGTCCTTAGCTGCAGCTCGACATCTTGCATCTGACCAAAATACATTCATCAATCTCCCTTCTGAATCTCTCTGAATTGCACTGAAAAAGTGTGGATTGTCATCTTTCATTTTTTTGAAGTATTCCTCAATCGCAGCAGCATCACCTTCTAGTCTTGTTCGACGACGCTCAATTCCTAATACATTTCTCATATCTCGCTCAGTGAATGGTAGGTTTTCTTGCCCACCACTTTCTACAACAAGTGAATTGAAATTCTTCTTAATTGGGACCCCATCAACATCATTATTTAGAATCCTCCTCTTGTGATAGTCAGTCATGTACTTGTAATTGATCATAAATCGGCTATTAGATGGATCCATTGGGTGGTTGTGTTCTAAGTGCATGACTGTGATTCTCATCATACCTTGTTGCATTCTAGCATCTACATAGGCTTTACAACCAGTAACTTTTGATTTTGATGTTTCTTCCATCCTACTACCCCCTCTCACACACTCTAATCTCAATCTCTTTAGCATATGATATTGTGGTTCCTCCCCTGACTTTCTCCGTCCATATCCTTTACCTTTGAACTCATCAAGCAAATCACAAGTACGTGTGTGAAACTGAAAGCCGCAGCTAAATGCGTATCTATGGCAAAAATCTGCATATTCTTGTCCACTCTCAAAACACATGCCCACCACCGGTTGAATCACATCATCATTTTCCCTTTCAATTTGCACTTCTTGATTTAGATCCAACTCCATTATAACAAAAACTAGCATATTATACAAAATAAAACAAATTATACTCACGATTTTGGACAAAGAAAGTAAATCAAATGATAAAAACGTTGAATTCAAATAAAGTAATTCAAACTAGCATATTATACTCACGATTTTGGAGAACCGATAGGTTGTGAAGTGAAGCCAAATTTTAAAAACGCCGAATTAGTAGACACATCTCCATTGATAGCCTTCGATCGGGGTTGTTGAATAATGAACTCAAGTTTTGCATTGGGAGGATTTTTGTGTGGGAAGAATTGTCTTGAATGAAAAAAGAACATAGCTTAGAAATTGGAGGGAAAAGGAGTTAGAAATGGGAGGGAGAAGGAGGAAGATGAAGAGTTCCTACGAGTCTGCAAATTAGGGGTCTGCAAATTACGGAGGAAAAGGTTCATAGGGGCGGCCAAAAGGTAGATTGCACTCCATATTTGCTTCCAGATTTGGTTTTTGTTTTTCTTTTTTTATTGTGTGATTTAAAAATAAATAAATTGGATTGGGAATCTTTCGACACTTGTTTGAGTTTTATTTACAGTGTAAGTTTTTATCTTTACACTAGGTGTAAATGTATCATGGTCCTTACTCTGGAGTAATACATAGTATTGAGTTTTGGGCTTTGCTTAGAGTTTATAAATATTGGGCCCTTTGGTATTGTTGGGCCTGAGGTGATGGCCTGTTTGACCTCGTCTCAGGTCCGGACCAGCAAACTGATTATTTAAAAAAAAAAGCGAGACATCAATCGAAACAAACATGCAAATCCACAAACGAAATTTTAAAGAAAGATCAGAAATCTTGGAGACATAATCTCTGCTGATACACGTAGAGAATGGAACCCTAATTCTGGGTTAATAAATATGACGAGTAAAATATGCCGTAATTTTTTTTTTATTATTCAATTAATTTATTCTAATTATTCATATTAATTGTGTAAAATATTCATGTGTACAAATTATTAATGTAATATGATCGATCAGTAAACTTATTGGTACTCAATTTATTTTACGTTGTATAAAAATTTAAATAGGTCGACATTTTCATCTTGCTAGAATCCAAATGAAGTTCTAAAAAATATCAAACTCTAATTGACTGTCAATTGGAAAAACCGATGAATAATAAAGTCATTCATATTCATATACACATATATGGAAAGTGATTAATTAGAGGAATCCAGGATTCTACGGCTTAACATCTATTTCTAAATACAATCTCATCCCTTCATTCTCTTTCCATTCAACGTATACTATTACGTTACACGACCGTATTTTCTGTTTCACTGGAACCATACCCTAGATATAGATATAGATTATTCAATATTTTTTTATGAACAATTAGAACGATTTGATTTTTTTACGGAGTATTATTTATGTTGGTTTTGCTTTTTTCTTTACTAAAAAAATAAATATATAGATCATAGAAGCTCCCTATCTCTAGGGCTTGCAATGGATTCCAGGCGGTTACGAGCGGCGATTGATTGGACGGATCTTCTGCCGGAATTACTAGCAACCATCGCCGGCCACCTCCAGAAACACGACGACATCGTCCGATTCCGATCCGTCTGCAAATCATGGCGATCCTCCACCGCCCCCATCCCTCAAAAGCTCTCTCCTTACTTCCCTCTCAAAGGCTCCTTCATGGGCGAATTCCCCAGTCGCGGTCTCTATGATTACCAGGGCCGTCCAATGGATTTCGAAGGCCCTGTGCCAAACTTTAAATAAGATAGTAGTAATGTAAAATTTTTAGGTGAAATATGACGGTACATTGACGATAAAAATGTAGAAGGTAGGTAAAATTTCAGCAGATTTAACATAAAAAAAAACTCATTTTTACATATTCAACAATAACGAAAATAGTTAGCAAGATTTGATAAAATCATTCATTACTAACAATTTAAAAATATTACTCCCTTCGTTTGTAAATACATGTACTTTGGATTTTTGACACGTTTTAAGAGTTAAAAGCTATTATAAAATATCAACATTTTAATAATTATAAACTTATTATTAATAAGTTTTAATTATTAAAAAAATTAAAATTAATATTTTATATAGTTTTTATCTCTTAAATAATGTGTTAACAAGTAAAAAGACGTGTATTTTCGAACGGAGGTAGTATTAAATACTAACAAAAGTATATTGACGTACATTTGATACATGTTTTAAAAGAAAAAAGTTCAAATAGAATTTACCCAAAAAAAGGTAAAAATAGATTACTGAGTATATAAATTAACTTAAAAAAATTATAAATAAATTAGAACATTATTAGGTATTTAGGATTTGATACCTTATTTAAAAAAACGTGTATATAACATATTTTAAAAGAAAAATCAAATAAATCAAAATGGGGTATTTTAAACAAATTGTGCAAATAGATTATAAATTAAAACAAAAATAAAATAAAATCAATCTAAGCACCCAGCAGCCCACAATCCTTTATTAAGAAAAGGTGGAAAAAATCAAAAGAGGTGCCCCACGTTGGAATCGAACTCGGGGAAATACCACACATCCGCTTCTTTCAAGCCTCAGCCTACCATTGTGCCAAGTGATCAAATTAATTATCTTTGAAAAAAAATAATTATACACTAATATTTTTTAAATGAGGCCTCGTAAAATCGGAGGCCCTGGGCGAATGGCCATCTTGCCCATGCCCAGGGCCGGGCCTGATGATTACATGATCAACGCCACCGCAATATACCTCATCCGCCCCCACTCCGATCCCACCAAAGCCTGGCTCATCGCCGCCCAAGAACCCTCCCCCGGAAACCTGATCCTCCGCCACGCGCTCACCTATAAAGAGTTCACTAACATCGCAGATCCTAACACTTATCTCCAGTCGTTCACCACTCAAATCGTCGCCCGATCGTACTCTCACAACTGATTTTGTCCCTTTTGCAATGGAGTCAGAATTCTAGAGAACCTGTCTTTTGTCACTGAAATCATCCTCAAACCAATTGGTTGGCTTATGCAACGATAAACTCGTCCCTCCTATCATCCGTCAGTATGTGATTAGGCTCGACTTGAGCTTAAGCGGCGTCGTCTACTAGTTTTCTCGCTTATATTTTCTTCTATGTTGCTTATTTTTTCTCTGTTGCCAACCTTTTCGGCCTCTAGCTTGATCAATTGGGTTGGGTATGTCGATGGATTGCATTCCCCCCCCCCCCCCCCTAGTCTATCGATTATGACATTGAATATAATGGTTGTTTACTTTTGAAAATTCTCCTTTAGTTAATCGAACATGGAGGTTATTTAGAACTAGTATAGAATTTGTAGATTAACTAAATGTTGTATTATTCTTTCTTTGGAACCTTGATACTACTCCCTCCGTCCTAAAATACATTGCCTTTTAGCATTTTGCACAAGTTTTAATAAAATACCTTACTTTTAAAAAAACATCATCATTGCACTAACTTTTTCATAAATTTTATTATTTTTTAACACCCACTACACATTTTAACTAATCAAATTATTTTAAAAAGTCAACAACACACAAACCAATACAAATCATTACAACTTTTTACCTAGAAAACCTAAAAGTCCATCTATTATTGGACAAAAATTTACATCTAAAAATCCATGTATTGTTGAACGGAGGGAGTACTACATAATATAGTGCTTTCTTTGGGAATTGGTACTAGAAACATGAAAAGATGATAAATGGCTACATGTTTTTAACAGTCTAAGATTATAAAATTGTGGTGTAAGACAATGAATTTCGTTCAGGATCATGAATCAAAACTTGATGGCAGAATCTTTAATATATTAAAAGGAAAACATAGGCCAGCTTGACCTTATGAGAATACGATTGGGCTGACAACTTGATGCAAAGCCGCTGATTTGGTTTTCCATTTCGGATTGTAATTTGTCATCTCCTAAACATGGCTAAAACCAAGTTCGTTTATGGCTGCACATATATGTTTGTATTCTTATTTACTGATCGATATCGATCATACACAACATTTAATGCCATTCTCAAGTGGCGAACATTATTTGTTTGTTCGTCGCATGAACAAGTGCCAAATTAAAGTTGGTCACATCTTTGGTAGTTGAACTGTTTGGTTACCATTTTGTGCATGAAAGTAGCGAATGGAAGTAGGTGAATATGGTATGAATTTGTGGAGGATTTGTGACTGTTTGGTGAACAGAAGTAGCAATTTGTACAAGTTATGGTTTGGTTTTGGTGTAGACATGTTGTGTTTTGGATTTGGTGTACAAGTTAGGTTTTGGGTTTGGGAAAACAAATTAAAAAAAAAAAAACATGTGGATTGGCTTGGTTTGCCGAGTTGCGGGTGGTGCAGTTGTGACTTTTGGGCTAGCGGTATTTGAACGATGTTCTTCTCCGTAGTTCTCCAGGGATTCCCTACGTGCCTCTACCAACTGGCAAAAGAGTTGTCACACACGACTTCTGTTCTTTCATCGATAGTACCAATCTGTGTCTGTAACTGCACTCATGTAATTTGTTTTTTTTTTTTTGCTTTGTTGTTGTGTCTTTGTCTTTGCTTGTAATGACGGTTTGTCCGTCGTCGATTTTTCGGCATATTGACCCACCAAGACTGTCCAGTGCGTCGAATTTTTACCTAATTAAAAAAAATCAAATTCATATGGTTCAACTTCATGTCAGGAGGTATATTTTGCATTGTAAAATATACTGAATTTACTATTCCCACATTCCACTGTAAGGATCTCTCTATGCCACTGTAATAAACTAGATATTTAACAAGCAAGGGTACGTAGGGCAGTAAAAATATATCCTTTTTCCCGAGTTCAATCATACTCAAGATAAGTTCCATTTGGAGGAAGAAAAGAGTCTCATAAGGTGGGGCACTGTGCAACAACCAGTAGTCACATAATGTTTGTGGGACTGTGGCGCGGGAATTGTCTAGTGTACCGGCAGTCACAACACAAGCTTCGAGAGTCGGCCCACAGTAGGCAACAAGAGTTGGGAGTACAAGCAGGAAACACAAATCCAAAAGTATTCAACCCTCGCAATTAGTCATGAGAGTTTCAGCATCGAGAGAAGTAAAGAAGGGTACCACTACGTGTGTGATGAAGTGTTCAGGCTCTTCAGAATCAAGGCAAATTGAATAGAGATAGTGTATCCTTATTCAATTCCTCTTGCTTCTGGAGAACTAAATACTCCAGCCCACACGTAGCGACGTAGCGGTACACTTCTTTACTGCTCTTGATGTTGAAACTCTCTTGACTGGCTGCAGGGGCTAAACACTTTTGGAAGTAATAAAATGTTGGATCTGCGTTTGCTGCTTGTACTCCAACTTCTGCTCCCGTCATTGTTCTACATTGACAACTCTGTCCTTCGACTTCTGTATGAAAAATTATGCACATCTTCCTCTAGTTCAGTTTTAAACGTCTTTGCAAGGACCTTATATGAATTCGAATTATTCTTACTTATGCGAAAAATAGTATTCTCTACCTCCTCTACGTATCCAGGATCAAGATCGCAACAATACAATAATAAGGAAGACAAACTGATTATTATTTTTTTTAGCAAAAAAACAAAAAACAAAATGAGACATTCAATCCAAACAAGCATGCAAATCCACAAACGAAATCAGAAAGAAAGATCAGAAATCTTGAAGGCATAATCCTACAGATCCTCCAAATAAGAGAGCCAACAACCCAAACGCCACAATTCGATTAATTGTTTATAAAGTGATGGACGAAATTTAAAGTATGGGCCGGTTACTGAACAATCTGTAGGAGTCTCGTATCATCAGCACTTAGAAGTACATATACAATATTTAGGCTCGGGAATAAGCACTAGCCACTAGAGTGACCAATTATTAAAGAAGCAACAAGAGCATAGAACAAAATATGTAACATATGTAAAAGGAATATAGTGGTATGTGTCACTTATATCCCACAACGGGAATTTATTAACCCTTTTGTGGGTATATAAGTGGGAGTTCCACTACACCTAATGACTACCTTTTAGAGGTAAGAACGAGATTCGCTTGTATACTAGTTACATTAGTATTAGAGCTGGGACTGGTCTATCGGCAATGACATACCCGTTCCAAATCAATAATGAGAAATGGAAATACGAAACATTTCGCCTCTTTGGTCAATGATTATCAATTTTTAGTAGTATTGAAGGAGCCAAATCAATTGAGGGAGCCAAATCAAATTTAAAGGGCTAATCATGACTATTCAAGTTCTGTGTTTATACGTAGAGAATAGAACACTAATTCCGACGTAGCGGTACACTTCTTTACTGCTCTTGATGTTGAAACTCCCTTGACTGGCTGCCGGGGCTAAACACTTTCTGCAGTAATACAATGTTGAATCTGCGTTTGCTGCTTTGTACTCCAACTTCTGCTCCCATCATTGTTCTACATTGACAACTCTGTCCTTCGACTTCTGTACGAAAAATTATGCACATCTTCTTCTAGTTCAGTTTTAAACGTCCTTGAAAAGAGCTTATGTGAAAAATAGAACTCTCTACCTCCTCTACGTATCCAGGATCAAGATCGCAACAATACAATCATAAGGAAGGCAAACTGATTAAATTTTTTTTTTTATAAAAAAAAAAACAAAAAAAAAATGACACATTCAATCCAAACAAGCATGCAAATCCATAAACCAAATCAGAAAGAAAGATCAGAAATCTTGAAGACATAATCCTACATATCCTCCAAATAAGAGAGCCAACAACCCAAACGCCACAATTTGATTAATTTTGAACAAAGTGATGGACGAAATTTGAAGTATGGGCCGGTGACTGAACAATATGCAGGAGTCTCGTGTCAACAACACTTAGAAGTACATATACGATATTTTGGATCTGCGTTTGTTGCTTGTACTCCAACTCCAGCTCCCATCATTGTTCTACATTGACAACTCTGTCCTTCGACTTCTGTACGAAAAATTATGCACATCTTCTTCTAGTTCAATTTTAAACGTCCTTGCAAAGAGCTTATATGAATTCAAATTATTCTTACTTATGTAAAAAATAGAATTCTCTACCTACTCTACGTATCCAGGATCAAGATCGCAACAATACAATCATAAGGAAGACAAACTGATTATTTTTTTTTATAAAAAAAAAAACAAAAACAAAATGAGACATTCAAGCCAAACAAGCATGCAAATCCATAAACCAAATCAGAAAGAAAGATCAGAAATCTTGAAGACATAATCCTACCGATCGTCCAAATAAGAGAGCCAACAACCCAAACGCCACAATTCGATTAATTGTTAACAAAGTGATGGACGAAATTTGAAGTATGGGCCGGTGACTGAACAATCTGCAGGAGTCTCTTGTCAACAGCACTTAGAAGTACATATACGATATTTAGGCTCGGGAATAAGCACTAGCCACTAGAGTGGCCAATTATTAAAGAAGTAACAAGAGCATGAACCAACTGTTAATCAAGCATTCAACAGGAGTAGGAAATGAATTGTTTATCGAGGTTTAATCGCATGACTCTAGTTTACTATAATTAACGGTTAAGAGCATACAGAGGTGACTGGAAGAGAGTACTTAACCAAAGCCATGGAATAGGAAACAAGAGCATCCATATCTAATTATGATCCAAGAATGTCATCAAACCCATTCAAATATGATTGCACATAGCCACATAACCTTCCAATAGGGAAGTCAGTCAAATCAATAATGAGAAATGGAAATATGAAACATTTCGCCTCTTCGGTCAAGGATTATCAATTTTTAGTAGTATTGAGGGAGCCAAATCAAATTTAAATGGCTAATCATGACTATTCAGGTTCTACTGCTATACGTAGAGAATAGAACACTAATTCCTGAACAACGAAAATGCCTACAAAACCTTTTTGGAGTAACAAGCACACTCATCGAACAAGCAAGCATTTCTTAAATTCAATAAGGAAACGTAACAAATAACAAATGAAACCATAACTGACAAGAATGAAGAACACAAAACACATAAATTAGAGCTTCATACCAAAGGGATGATCAATAAATGACTTTAGCACAACGGAAGCTACACCGAATAGAACAAAATATGTAACATATATAAAAGGAATATAGTGGTATGTGTCACTTATATCCCACATAGGGAATTCATGAACCCCGATGTGGCTATATAAGTGGGAGTCCCACTACACCTAATGGCTAGCTTTTAGGGGTAAGAACGAGATTCGCTTGTATACTAGTTACATTAGTATTAGAGATGGGACTGGTCTGTCGGCAATGACATACCCCTTCCAAATCAATAATGAGAAATGAAAATATGAAACATTTCGCCTCTTTGGTCAATGATTATAAATTTTTAGTAGTATTGAGGGAGTCAAATCAACTGAGGGAGCCATATAACATTTAAATGGCTAATCATGACTATTTAAGTTATGTGTCTATACGTAGAGAATAGAACACTAATTCCGACGCAACGGTTTATTTCTTTACTTCTCTTGATGTTGAAACTCTCTTGACTGGCTGTCGGGGCTAAAGACTTCTGGCAGTAATATAATGTTGGATCTGCATTTGCTGCTTGTACTCCAACTCCTGCTCCCATCATTGTTCTACATTGACAACTCTGTCTTTCGACTTATGTATGAAAAATTATGAACATCTTCTACAAGTTCAGTTTTAAACGTCCTTGCAAGGAGCTTATATGAATTCGAATTATTCTTAGTTATGCAAAAAATAGAATTCTCTACCTCCTCTACGTATCCAAGATCAAGATCGCAACAATACAATCATAAGGAAGACAAACTGATTAATTTTTTTTTTTATCAAAATAACAAAAACCAAAATGAGACATTCAATCCAAACGAGCATGCAAATCCACAAACGAAATCAGAAAGAAAGATCAGAAATCTTGAAGACATAATCCTACAGATCCTCCAAATAAGAGAGCCAACAACCCAAACGCCACAATTCGATTAATTGTTTACAAAGTGATGGACGAAATTTGAAGTATGAGCCGATGACTGAACAATCTGCAGGAGTCTCGTATCATCAGCACTTGGAAGTACATATACGATATTTAGGCTCGGGAATAAGCACTAGCCACTAGAGTGGCCAATTATTAAAGAAGCAACAAGAGCATGAACCAACTGTTAATCAAGCATTCAACAGGAGTAGGAAATGGAAATGAATTGTTTATCGAGGCTTAATCTCATGACTCTAGTTTACTATAATTAACGGTTAAGTGCATACAGATGTGACTGGAAGAGAGTACTTAACCGAAGCCATGGATTAGGAAACAAGCGCATCCATACCTAATTATGATCCAAGAATGTCATCAAACCCATTCAAATATGATTGCATATTGCAACATAACCTTCCATTAGGGAAGTCAGTCAAATCAATAATGAGAAATGGAAATATGAAACATTTCGCCTCTTCGGTCAAGGATTATCAATTTTTAGTAGTATTGAGGGAGCCAAATCAAATTTAAAGGGCTAATCATGACTATTCAAGTTCTACTGCTATACATAGAGAATAGAACACTAATTCCTGAACAACGGAAATGTTTACATAACCTTTTTGGAGTAACAAGCACACTCACCGAACAAGCAAGCATTTCTTCAATTCAATAAGGAAACGTAACAAGTAACAAATGAAACCATAACTGACAAGAACGAAGAACGCAAAACACATAAACTAGAGCTTCATACCAAAGAGGTGATCAAAAAATGACTTTAACAGAAGCTACACTGAATAGAACAAAATATGTAACATATGTAAAAGGAATATAGTGGTATGTGTCACTTATATCCCACATCGGGAATTCATTAACCCTTTTGTGGGTATATAAGTTGGAGTCCCGCTACACCCAATGACTACCTTTTAGAGGTAAGAACGAGATTCGCTTGTATACTAGTTACATTAGTATTAGAGCTGGGACTGGTCTATCAGCAATGACATACCCGTTCCAAATCAATAATGAGAAATGGAAATACAAAACATTTCGCCTCTTTGGTCAATGATTGTCAATTTTTAGTAGTATTGAGGAAGCCAAATCAATTGAGGGAGCCAAATCAAATTTAAAGGGCTAATCATGACTATTCAAGTTGTGTGTTTATACGTAGAGAATAGAACACTAATTCCGACGTAGCGGTACACTTTTTTACTGCTCTTGATGTTGAAACTCTCTTGACTGGTTGCTGGGGCTAAACATTTCCTGCAGTAATACAATGTTGGATCTGCGTTTGCTGCTTGTACTCCAACACATGCTCCCATCATTGTTCTACATTGACAACTCTGTCTTTCGACTTCTGTAAGAAAAATTATGCACATCTTCCTCTAGTTCAGTTTTAAACGTCCTTGCAAAGAGCTTATATGAATTCGAATTATTCTTACTTATGTGAAAAATAGAACTCTCTACCTCCTCTACGTATCCACGATCAAGATCGCAATAATACAATCACAAGGAAGGCAAACTGATTAATTTTGTTTTAATAAAAAAAAAACAAAAAACAAAATGAGACATTCAATCCAAACGAGCATGCAAATCCATAAACAAAATCAGAAAAAAAGATCAGAAATCTTGAAGACGTAATCCTACAGATCCTCAAAATAAGAGAGCCAACAACCCAAACGCCACAATTCGATTAATTGTTTACAAAGTGATGGACGAAATTTGAAGTATGAGTCGATGACAGAACAATATGCAGGAGTCTCGTATCATCAGCACTTAGAAGTACATATACGATATTTAGGCTCGGGAATAAGCACTAGCCACTAGAGTGGCCAATTTTTAAAGAAGCAACAAGAGCATGAACCAACTGTTAATCAAGCATTCAACATGAGTAGGAAATAGAAATGAATTGTTTATCAAGGCTTAATCTCATGACTCTAGTTTACTATGAAGACTCCACCTTGATTGTAAGATCTTGAGACCTAACGTGCAGGTGATCTAAAAGATGTTGAAAGACAAAAGGCTGGGTTTCAAGGTTTTGAAACCTAGACTAAAATGTTTTGGAATATAACACTACCAAAAACACAGGAAATAGCCATGGTCAAATAGCCACGAATTGGCCACGAATTGCTGTGACTAAATGGTTTGGCCACGGGCATAGCTATGAATTTGACGCTCGTCGCCATTCGAGGCTATATGCCTCGACGCTAACAGCCACCGAAACAATATCCGTGGCTAATAGCCACGATCTGACAGTTCCGTGGCTATGTCCATGGCGGGGTCATACCCGAGGAATTCGTGGCTATAGCCACGACATTAGCCACGAGCAGACCGTGGCTGATGTCGTGGCCTCGCACGTGGGAATCTCCATTGAGGCACAACGACTGTCGTGGCTATGCCCGTGGCCTGCTTGTGGCTATGGTCGTGGCTACAATATATATGCCCGTGGCTATGACCGTGGCTATTGTCTGTGGCTAATGCCGGTGGCTAATGCTTGTGGCTAATGTCGTTGCCACAACTTATTTAAATCTTTAAATATAATATAATTATTTAATAATGCTTGGCACATAAATATATCAAAATAAAATACCATTTACATAATTTATTCATTCTAAAAACATCCAACACACAACCACGAGTTCAACCAACCAAAAAACAAGCATAAATTCGACTATCCAAAACACAACCAAAACAATGATAGCTTCTTCTTGTAGTATGCCAACGCATTTCCCATTTTCCCTATCCTGCCAATAGAGATGGAAAAAAGCATGAGGTGTTCACAATAATGATTTCAACTCAAGAATATCCTAGATCAACATACTCGCCTATGAATAAATTATTTGTATCTGGACACAGAACAAAATATCAGGGTTACAAACCAACGAATGGCAAAATGAGAAGATATAAATGTAATATAAAAAAAATACTCTCCTGCAAAACATAATTAACGAAAAAACTGTCATTGATCCTGAAATAGTCACGTATGGATCCTCACTTCATTTCTGCCAGTGTATACTATGCTAGACGAAGGTCAAGAAAGGAAGAACAGAATTATTAACCAATGCAACAAGATGGTAAAATTCAAAAGAGCATTCAACATATATCAACTATAAGACAAGTTTTGTTGACTCTTCTCATGAAAAGGTCAGTTTGGCATTATATTAGTGGGCTAAAATCTTCTTCACATACATAAAAGAAAAAGATAAGAAAATGACCAACTGAGGGAAACACATCCTCGTTAAAGCCTTGATTCAACTTACCTTCTTTTCCCAGTCAACTATAGGTTGTGGTTGTCCTCGTTGATGTTTCTCCAATAGCAAAGACTCGATCTCTGTTCCAGTTTCATCCGATGCTATCCATACCCTGGAAAGAAACAAGTTTCACTCATGTATGGAGACAGGTCTGCTAAATCCAAAAAATTGCAAGGTCTCCTAGAATCGTTTTTTTTTCCTAAAACACAACAGCTGAAATTCACAATTTTGTTCAATCATGAAATTCAGTTCCACAATTTTAATCAATCGGACATCTGACAATCTCTGTTTTGCAAGGGTGAATTTGAAACAGAAATTTCAATCAATTGCCACTGAATTTTTTAACTTGAAAAAGCAATAGGAAAAAAAATAAAGAAGAAGAAACCTTGTCCAAGAGTAAATTTGAAAGGCGTTCCTCTGTCACGGCTTGAATCGAACTTCGTTCCATCAAGCAATGTGCCAATATAATGAACTTATCAAACACAAAACGGATCACAGTTCAACAATTTATCGAACAATTCAGAAAGTTTTATTTTGAAGGATAGGAAGAAGAAAAAACTCAGACCTTCAACTTAGTCGCCATTCTCGGGAGTCTCCCAGCTATCACCGGCTTTGACAAGCTTCTTCTTGAGACCTTGATTTCCGATCTCCTTCTCCTCGCCAACCTTCATCACGGGACAGTCATCGCCGAAGTCCATTTCCTCGTCGTTCATCACCCCAGCGTCGGCATCTCGAAACCGTCGTCCATAAGGACTCGTAACAATCAATTGATAACATAGCAGAAAGACAAGAGGAAGAGGAAGCAGAAAACAAGCCAGAGAGAGAGATTACCGAACATGGAGATTCGAAGAGCAGAGGAACTGTGGCAGCCATGGAAGCGGGAAGGCCGAGCGCCGGAAGGCCAATCGCTGAGGGCGAGAGGGAGGACTGAGGGTGAGCGAGAGGGAGGAGCAGAGCTTTTGTGGCAGCCATGGAGGAAACGGCCATGGAGGATGCGGCCTTGCCGAGCAGCGAGGAGGGAGAGAGGAAAGGGGAACTGGATTTTGGCTATGTGAAGCGGCGTTTTTAGGGTTAAAAGTGCGCTTCAAATTTTGGCCCAAAATTTTGGGGGGAAGTTTACCGCTCAAAAATACACATGGCGGTAATAAAAAATTCGATAGTGTTAATTTAATTTTTTTTCTTCACAATTTACATTTACAAAATAAAACTATTAATACAACTATTTATTATTAAATATATATTACTTAATATAAGATTTTATTAAACATTTATTAATCACTTATATTAGTTTTTCTCAAAACATACCTTTATAATATTCTAATAAGAATTTATTACTTAATATAAAATTTTATTCAACACTTGTTAGTTACTTCTATGAGTTTCCTCAAAACATACTCTTATAGTATTCTAAGATTTTATTAGTTACTATAAGGTGTTATTCTACCCTTATTAGTTACTGATATGATTTTTTCTCAAAACATACTTTTATAATATTCTAATAAGAATTTAGTAGTTAACACAAGGTTGTATTAAACATTTGTTCATTACTTATATGAGCTAGTTTTGCTCAAAACATACTCTTATATTATTTTAATAAGAATTTAGTAGTTAATATAAGGTTTTATTAAACTTTTGTTCATTACTTATAAGAGTTTTCCTCAAAACATACTCTAATATAGTATTCTAATAAGAATTTATTAGTCAATATATGGTTTTATTAAACATTTATTAGTTACTTATATGAGTTTTTCTCAAAACATACTCTTATAGTGTTTTAATAAGAATTTAGTAGTTAAAATAAGGTTTTATTAAACATTTATTCGTTACTTATATTAGTATTCCTCAAAAGATACTCTTATAGTATTCTAATAAGAATTTAGTAGTTAAAATAAGGTTTTATTAACATTTATTAGTTACTTATATGAGTTTTCCTCAAAACATACTATTATAGTGTTTTAATAAGAATTTAGTAGTTAAAATAAGGTTTTATTAAACATTTATTCGTTACTTATATTAGTTTTCCTCAAAACATACTCTTGTAGTATTCTAATAAGAATTTAGTAGTTAAAATAAGGTTTTATTAAACATTTACTTGTTATGTATATGAGTTTTCCTCAAAACATACTCTTATAGTATTCTAATAAAAATTTAGTAGTTAAAATAATGTTTTATTAAACATTTACTTGTTATGTATATGATTTTTCCTCAAAACATACTCTTATAGTATTCTAATAGGAATTTATTAGTTAATATAAGGTTTTATTAAACATTTGTTAGTTACTTATACGAGTTTTCCTAAAAACATACTCTTATATTATTCTAGTAAGAATTTATTAGTTAATATAAGGTTTTATTAAACATTTGTTAGTTACTTATGTAAGTTTTCCTCAAAACATACTCTTATTGTATTCTAATAGGAATTTATTAGTTAATATAAGGTTTTATTAAACATTTGTTAGTTACTTATATGAGTTTTCATCAACATACCCTTATAGTATTCTAATAAGAATTTATTACTTAATATAAGGTTTTATTAGCTACTTATATGAGTTTTACTCAAAACAAACTCTTAGAGTATTCTAATAAGAATATAATAGTTAAAATAAGGTTTTATTAACATTTATTAGTTACTTATATGAGTTTTCCTCAAAACATACTATTATAGTGTTTTAATAAGAATTTAGTAGTTAAAATAAAGTTTTATTAAACATTTATTCGTTATTTATATTAGTTTTTCTCAAAACATACTCTTGTAGTATTCTAATAAGAATTTAGTAGTTAAAATAAGGTTTTATTAAACATTTACTTGTCATGTATATGAGTTTTCCTCAAAACATACTCTTATAGTATTCTAATAAGAATTTAGTAGTTAAAATAATGTTTTATTAAACATTTACTTGTTATGTATATGAGTTTTCCTCAAAACATACTTTTATAGTATTCTAATAGGAATTTATTAGTTAATATAAGGTTTTATTAAACATTTGTTAGTTACTTATATGAGTTTTCCTAAAAACATACTCTTATTTTATTCTAGTAAGAATTTATTAGTTAATATAAGGTTTTATTAAACATTTGTTAGTTACTTATGTGAGTTTTCCTCAAAACATACTCTTATTGTATTCTAATAGGAATTTATTAGTCAATATAAGGTTTTTTTAAGCATTTCTTCATTACTTATGTGAGTTTTCCTCAAAACATACTCTCATAGTATTCTATTAAGAATTTAGTAGTTAATATAAGGTTTTATTAAACATTTGTTAGTTACTTATACGAGTTTTTCTCAAAGCATATTCTTATAGTATTCTAATAAGAATATAATAGTTAATATAAGGTTTTATTGAACATTTATTCGTTACTTATATTAGTTTTCCTCAAAACATACTCTTATAGTATTATAATAAGAATTTATTAGTCAACATAAGGTTTTATTAAACATTTGTTCATTACTTATATGAGATTTCCTCAAAACATACTCTTATTGTATTCTAATTAGAATTTATTAGTTAATATAAGGTTATATTAAGCATTTGTTCATTACTTTTATGAGTTTTCCTCAAAACATACTTTTATAGTATTCTATTAAGAATTTAGGAGTTAAAATAAGGTTTTATTAAGCGTTTATTTGTTACGTATATGAATTTTCCTCAAAACATACTCTTATAGTATTCTAATAAGAATTTATTAGTTAATATAAGGTTTTATCAAACATTTGTTAGTTACTTATATGAGTTTTCCTCAAAACAAACTCTTATGGAGTATTATTTTAATAAGAATTTAGTAATCAATATAACGTTTTATTAAACATTTGTTCATTAGTTATATGAGTTTTCCTAAAAAAATAATCTTATAGTATTCTAATAAGAATTTAGTAGTCAAAATAAGGTTTTATTAAATATTTATTCGTTACTTATATTAGTTTTCCTCAAAACATACTCTCATATTATTATAATAAGAATTTAGTAGTTAAAATAAGGTTTTATTAAACATTTATTCCTTAATTATACGATTTTCCCTCAAAACACTCACTTAGATTATTCGAATAAGAATTTATTGCATAATATAAAGTTCTATTCCACAATTATTAGCTACTTATATGATTTGTTTCTCAAGATAAACTCTCATAATATTCTCATATGAATTTATTAGTTAATATAAGTTTTTATTCAACGATTATTAGTTACTTATAGGAGGGTTAACAAAAATATCCATAAAAATTCCTCTAATTAGAGGAGTATCCATAAATTTGAAAAAAGTGCAAAAGTGTCCATCCCCCTTGCCCCCTATCGCTGGACCGTTGACCAACTCTTTCGGAATTTTTTTTAAAAATTTTTTTAAAATTTTTTTTAATTTTTTTAAAATTTTTTTTACATGTCAGCACTTTCAGATATGCAACTATAACCCGATGTTATGCAAATAGAATATTATGATATGAAAATATAATATTATGTTATGCAAGCTTAAAAAACCTTATGGAAAGAATATGCAAATCCATATATATTTTAAAATTGCATTAATATATCTTATTTGCACATAAACACATCGCTCTACCATTTATTGACATAAGAGGCTTTAAAATTGCATTAATGTCAAACCCGACGTTGCTGACACCAACATTCCTGACACCGTTGACACTGACATTGTTGACATTGCTGGCACTGCTGACACTGTCACCACTAACATTGCGAACACCACCAACATTTTCCGTATTAGCGTTGACGTTAATGTCGGCTAACGCTGACATCGGAGATGTTGACGCTGCTGACGCTGACATCGGAGATGTCAGCTGACGCCGACATCGATGTTGCGAACACTGTTGATGCCGACGTCGAAGATGCTTTTTTTTTTGTGCCAACGCTTCTTTTTTTCGTGTAAGCACTAATATTGTTGACACTGCTGACATTGTCACCATTAACATTTTGAACACCACTAACATTTTCCGTGTCAGCGCTGACGCTGATGTCGGCTGACACCGACATCGGAGATGCTGACGCTGCTGACATTAATACTGATCAGTATAAAAGAAAGAAAAATTGTGCTACTATTATGTAGTACCTATGCAAACCTCGGATGCTGCTGACAAGTATTAGTTGAGTTCAATCTAAGGTGTTGGTTGAATAACTTCTAATGTAAAATGCAGTGAGATGTTGTGTTAGTAGCTTGTAATGATTATGCACAACCAAAACCTGATTTTGATGTCAGAATGAATTGAATTAATGTAAAAATCTTTTATAGTGCTGACATTTGATGTAATTAAGTAAAATTTTTGCCTTCGGCACAAATTTAGATTTAAATTTATGAAGTTACTACTCTTTGTATTGAAACTAAAAAGAAATTAATAGTGATTAGTATAAAAGAAATATCAGTTGTACTACTATTATGTAGTACCTATGCAAACCTCGGATGCTGATGACAAGTATTAGTTGAGCTCAATATAAGGTGTTGGTTTAATGGCTTCTAATGTAAAATGCAGTGAGATGTTGTGTTAGTAGCTTGTAATGATTATGCACAACCAAAATATGATTTTGATTTCAGAATGAATTGAATTACTGTAAAAATCTAATACACTGCTGACGTTTGATATAATGAAGGAAAATTTGTGCCTTCGGTGCAAATTTAGATTGAAATTTATGAAGTTACTACTCTTTGTATTGAAACTAAAAAGAAATTAATAGTGACCAGTATAAAAGAAATACCAGTTGTGCTACTATTATGTAGTACCTATGCAAACCTCGGATGCCGCTGACACGTATTAGTTGAGCTCAATATAAGGTGTTGGTTGAATGGCTTCTGATGTAAAATGCAATGAGATATTGTGTTAGTAGCTTGTAATGATTATGCACAACCAAAATATGATTTTGATTTCAGAATGAATTGAATTACTGTAAAAATCTGTTACACTGCTGACGTTTGATATAATGAAGTAAAATTTGTGCCTTCGGCACAAATTTAGATTGAAATTTATGAAGTTACTACTCTTTGTATTGAAACTAAAAATAAATTAGTAGTGATGAGTCTAAAAGAAAGAATAGTTGTGCTACTACTAATTAATACCTATGCAAAAATCTGGTGTTGTTGACAAGTGATAGTTGAGCTCGGTCTAATGTGTTGGTTGAATAGCTTCTAATCCTAAAATGCAGTGAGATATTGTGTTACTAGCTTGTAATGATTATGCACAACCAAAATCTGATTTTTGATTTTAGAATGAATTGAATTAATGTGAAAATCTTTTATAGTGCTGACATTTGATGTAATATAAAAATTTAGATTGAAATTTATGAAGTTACTACTCTTTGTATTGAAACTAAAAAGAAATTGATAGTGATCAGTATAAAAGAAAGAACAGTTGTGCTATTATTATGTAGTACTTAAGCTAAATGTCAACATATAATAAAAGATAAAGTTTACAAATAAGATCATTCCCAAAATTGATATCATATTACATGAGATGGGAATATCAAACTTCTATAATCACCTAATAAAAGAAATGGTAAAAGATAAAGCTTTTGCATATCAACGGGTAAATGTCAACATTTAAGCTAAATGTCAACATTTAATAAAAGTTAAAGTTTACAAATAAGATCATTCTTAAAATTGATATCATGTTACATGATATGAGAATATCAAACTTCTACAATCCTCTAATAAAAGAAATGGTAAAGGATAAAACTTTTGCACATTTAAGTCAAATGTCAACATTTAAGCCAAATGTCAACAGTTAAGCTAAATGTCAACATATAATAAAAGATAAAGTTTACAAATAACATCATTCTCAAAACTTATATCATATTACATGAGATAATAAGCTCAAACTTCTAAAATCCTCTAATAAAAGAAATGGTAAAAGATAAAGCTTTTGCACATCAATGGCTAAAATGTCAACATTTAAGCTAAATGTCAATATTTAAGTTAAATGTCAACATATAAGTTACTGTTATGAAAATATAACTTTATGATATGCACAAAAATCAACCTGTTGTGCAAATTGTTACAGCTGACACCAGATGTCATCAACATTGTTTGTACCTCTTAATTTGAAGCAAATAATGTGACAAATCATATAAAAGAATGAACTAATCATATAAAAGCAAATGTAAAAGTATGCAAATTTAAAAGTATGATATGCAATTATAAATTGATAATATACAAATTTAAGATTAAAATATGCAAATATAAATTGATGATATGCAAATGTAAAAGTATAATATGCAATTATAAATTACTAGAAAATTACACTAATATATCTTATTATTGAACAATTATTAGAAAATTTTGTAAATTACTAGAATTATTATAAATTTTAGCCTATACGGGATTCGAACCCACGTATTTGCGCATAAGCACATCACTCTACAATTGAGCTAAAATGCTTTTAATTATATTATAACATAAAATTCAAATAAACAAATAAGAGTTATGTTCGCACCACAACCAAAAAAGGAGAAAAAAAAGTAGGAACTCCTAAACTTAATTTTTTGCAGATTACAGATTTTCACAGATTACAGATTTTTTTACAGATTTTCACAGATTACAGATTTCTTTACAGATTTTCAGAGATTACAGATTACAGAATTTCACAGATTACAGATTATAGATTTTTTGCAGATTACTGATTTTCACATATTACAGATTTTTTACAGATTACAGATTTTTCACAGATTACAGATTTTCACAGATTACAGTTTTTCACAGATTACAGATTTTTTTACAAATTTTCACAGATTACAGATTACAGATTTTCACAGACTACAGATTTTTTACAGATTACAGATTTTCACATAGCACAGATTACAGATTTTTTTACAGATTACAGATTTTTTACAGCTTGTACATATTTTTTTTCCTGATTATTGATTTACAGCTTCTGCATGATTGATGACAGATTTACAGCTTCTGTTTACATATTTTTTGTTACACAAGCATGTCACCACACAAGCATCAGCAGCTGCTCGTAAAAAACCATGGTATGTTCTCACATAACAAAAAAAAAGAAAAAAAGAAAAAAGAGGAAGGTAATTTTAAAAAAAAGTTGAAAAATAAGAAGTTTATATTGTGCAAATATAAGTTACTGTTATGCAAATATAACTTCATGATATGCACATATAAACAACTGTTATGCAGATATAACAATCTGTTATGCAAATTGAAACTGCTGACACCAGATGTCAGCAAGATTGTTATTCCCTCTTAATTTTAAGCAAATAATGTGAAAAGAAATAGTAAAAGATAAAGTTTTTGCCCATCAACGGCTAAATGTCAACATTTAGTTAGGCTAAATGTAAACATTTAGGCTAAATGTCAACATTTAGGCTAAATGTCAACATTGAAGCTAAATGTCAACATTGAAGCTAAACGTCAACATTTAAGTTACATCAAATACAACAACAGAAGACGAAATTCAGAAGCTACAGCAGCCCCGAAAAGAGACCCGAAATCAGCAGAAGCAAGATGCAAGCGAAAATCAGAATTTAGATCCAATATGCAAAAGTTTGATGCTGCTGACATATATACACTGCACTACACCTAAGGCATTATATTTGTGAATTTTAATGCTAAGATGCACTGAGATGGTGTGCTTATAAGTTGTCATGTTTATGGACATCAAAGCCTTGCTTTGTCTCTAATAATGAATTAAATTAGTATAAGGATTTGTTACTCTGTTGACATTTTAATTTAAAATTAATAATGAGTGCCAAAAGCCAAGAATTTAGATCCAATTTAATAAAGTTACTGCTGTTTAAAACCAATATTAAAAGAAATTAAAACGGATCAATCTAGAACCTATGTCACTTATGCAAAAAATTGATGATGTGGACATATAGAGACTACGTTAAATCTAATGTATTGGGTTTGTGAAATTTGATGCTAAAATGCAGTGAATATTTTTGCTACTAGCTTGATATGAGTATACACATCCAAAATATGCATAGGGTGATGTGCAACTAACTTAAATTAATTTTGTACAAGTGTAAAATTATGATATGCAACTACATTTTATTGATATGCAACCCTATATGACTGATATGCAAAATTAAGATTATTATATGCATAAGTTGATGTTGATGACATATAGAGACTTAGCTAAATATAACATATTAAGTTACTGATTTTTAATACTTAAATGCAAGGTGATGTCCTAAAAGATTGTAATGATGATACACATCAAAAGTTTCCTTTCCCACCTTTAAATGGATTGAATTAATATAACAATATGCTACTCTGCTGACATGTGATATATATAACGACTCCACCACATCTAAGGTATTAGATATGTGAATTTTAAGGCTAAAATGCACTAATATGGTGTGTGTCTCTTGTGATGAATTGAAGTAATATAACAATCTGTCACACTGCTGACATTTGGCTTAAAAAAAAACAGAATTTGTGCCAAAAGCACGAATGTAGATTCAAAATAATAAAGTTATTTCTTTTGGAAACCAATCTTCAAAAGAAAATTAAAAGAGATAAATCAGAAATAAACCACAGATATGCTACGAAAACCTGTATAACTAAATAAAAATTTTATGTTGTTGACAAATAAAGACTGCACAACCTATAAGATATTAGATTTGTGAATATTAGTGCAACAATGCACTGAGATGTTGTGCTGATAGATTTTAATGATTATGGACATGAAATCCTTGCTTTCTCTCCAATAATGAATTGAAATTTTGTAACAATCTGTTACTCTACTGACATCTTACCTTAAAAATAATAATTACTGCCAAAGGTGCGAATTTAGACCCAATCTAATAAAGTTACTGCTCTTTAAAACCAAAATAAAAAGAATTTAAAAGTGATCAACATAAAAAAAATAGTAGGCACTTATGCAAATAAAACCTGTAGCACTTATGCAAAACTTTGATGCTGCTGACATATATACACTGCACTACACCTAAGGCATTATATTTGTGAATTTTAATGATAAGATGCACTGAGATGGTGTGCTTATAAGTTGTCATGTTTATGGACATCAGAGCCTTGCTTTGTCTCTAATAATGAATTAAATTAGTATAAGGATTTGTTACTCTGTTGATATTTTAATTTAAAATTAATAATTAGTGCCAAAAGCCAAGACTTTAGATCCAATTTAATAAAGTTACTGCTGTTTAAAACCAATATTAAAAGAAATTAAAACGGATCAATCTAGAACCTATGTCACTTATGCAAAAAATTGATGATGTGGACATATAGAGACTACGTTAAATCTAATGTATTGGGTTTGTGAAATTTGATGCTAAAATGCAGTGAATATTTTTGCTACTGGCTTGATATGAGTATACACATCCAAAATATGCATAGGGTGATGTGCAACTAACTTAAATTAATTTTGTACAAGTGTAAAATTATGATATGCAACTACATTTTACTGATATACAACCCCATATTACTGATATGCAAAATTAAGATTATTATATGCATAAGTTGATGCTGATGACATATAGAGACTTAGCTAAATATAACATATTAAGTTACTGATTTTTAATACTTAAATGCAAGGTGATGTCCTAAAAGATTGTAATGATGATACACATCAAAAGTTTCCTTTCCCACCTTTAAATGGATTGAATTAATATAACAATATGCTACTCTGCTGACATGTGATATATATAACGACTCCACCACATCTAAGGTATTAGATATGTGAATTTTAATGCTAAAATGCACTAATATGGTGTGTGTCTCTTGTGATGAATTGAAGTAATATAACAATCTGTCACACTGCTGACATTTGGCTTAAAAAAAAACAGAATTTGTGCCAAAAGCACGAATGTAGATTCAAAATAATAAAGTTATTTCTTTTGGAAACCAATCTTCAAAAGAAAATTAAAAGAGATAAATCAGAAATAAACCACAGATATGCTACGAAAACCTGTATAACTAAATAAAAATTTTATGTTGTTGACAAATAAAGACTGCACAACATATAAGATATTAGATTTGTGAATATTAGTGCAACAATGCACTGAGATGTTGTGCTGATAGATTTTAATGATTATGGACATGAAATCCTTGCTTTCTCTCCAATAATGAATTGAAATTTTGTAACAATCTGTTACTCTACTGACATCTTACCTTAAAAATAATAATTACTGCCAAAGGTGCGAATTTAGACCCAATCTAATAAAGTTACTGCTCTTTAAAACCAAAATAAAAAGAATTTAAAAGTGATCAACATAAAAAAAAAGTAGGCACTTATGCAAATAAAACCTGTAGCACTTATGCAAAACTTTGATGCTGCTGACATATATACACTGCACTACACCTAAGGTATTATATTTGTGAATTTTAATGCTAAGATGCATTGAGATGGTGTGCTTATAAGTTGTCATGTTTATGGACATCAGAGCCTTGCTTTGTCTCTAATAATGAATTAAATTAGTATAAGAATTTGTTACTCTGTTGACATTTTAATTTAAAATTAATAATTAGTGCCAAAAGCCAAGACTTTAGATCCAATTTAATAAAGTTACTGCTGTTTAAAACCAATATTAAAAGAAATTAAAATGGATCAATCTAGAACCTATGTCACTTATGCAAAAAATTGATGATGTTGACATATAGAGACTACGTTAAATCTAATGTATTGGGTTTGTGAAATTTGATGCTAAAATGCAGTGAATATTTTTGCTACTGGCTTGATATGAGTATACACATCCAAAATATGCATAGGGTGATGTGCAACTAACTTAAATTAATTTTGTACAAGTGTAAAATTATGATATGCAACTACATTTTACTGATATACAATCCCATATTACTGATATGCAAAATTAAGATTATTATATGCATAAGTTGATGCTGATGACATATAGAGACTTAGCTAAATCTAACATATTAAGTTACTGATTTTTAATGCTTAAATGCAAGGTGATGTCGTAAAAGATTGTAATGATGATACACATCAAAAGTTTCCTTTCCCACCTTTAAATGGATTGAATTAATATAACAATATGCTACTCTGCTGACATGTGATATATATAACGACTCCACCACATCTAAGGTATTAGATATGTGAATTTTAATGCTAAAATGCACTGAGATGGTGTGTGTCTCTTGTGATGAATTGAAGTACTATAACAATCTGTCACACTGCTGATATTTGGCTTAAAAAAAACAGAATTTGTGCCAAAAGCATGAATGTAGATTCAAAATAATAAAGTTATTTCTCTTGGAAACCAATCTTCAAAAGAAAATTAAATAATAAAATGAACTGCCTATAGCAGGGAACATGTAATCAACACAAAATAAAATAAATAATAAAATAAAACTAGAACTTGTCACTTGATGATATCTATGGCATTTGAATGCTGATGAAGAGTTATGGATTCTCACAAGTCTGGACAAATGAACTGCCTACAGCAGGGAACATGTAATCTATACTTAGCTAAATTAGCAAAATTAATCTCAAGCTGACGATCGTTTCCTCTTTAGATGTGTAATCCATCCTATCAGTGACCAACACTGAAG
The DNA here is from genome assembly GCA_037127255.1 of Persicaria tinctoria. Lineage (NCBI taxonomy): Eukaryota > Viridiplantae > Streptophyta > Magnoliopsida > Caryophyllales > Polygonaceae > Persicaria > Persicaria tinctoria. The sequence continues at coordinate 17,445,282 of JBANSL010000017.1, forward strand.
ACATGATGCAACAGTAACTTATAGTCTAATATATCACAAGAGACAAGAGTGACTCCATTGTCCATTTTACATCATTAAGGATTCTTATTCATAGTAATCTAGCAACGTTTCCTAAATACCAAGTCAATAAAGTATGTGATCTTAAATTCAATCCAAGGTCAGATAAGATTCTGATTAAAAACTTGCAAAGTCGCCTTAAAGGAGAAAGAAACCACTTTCAATACTGAACTTTTGAAAATTTACAGGTATTGTACATTTGGCTTCCACTTCTCCATCCAGAAAATTTATCTCTTGAGAGTGGAAGAGGATATAGTTATGCACAAACCTGTAGTTCTGGGTAGAAAATTTCAGCTGCACAATTCTGCCCACATTCCAAAGCAGAAATTGCATTTTGGTAATCTCCGTCAATTATCAAAACAAAATGGTCAGTAGTTCTCAGCATGGAAGTTAAATCCATATCAACATCTGGACTTCTAACACTCGTGTTTTATGCAAAACTAGAATCTTCCAGATAAGGGAATTTATCAACCAGTGTGTCAAATAAAAAAGATGAAATTTTCTACTAAAACATTGCAAAACCCTCCAGATCACTAGTAACCCAGCACTCCAGCAGAACACGTTGATTAGTCCTGAAGGATTGATGAAAGTACAAAAGAGCTGTGAATAGATATCATCCAATTCGGAAAGCAGAGATTCAGAAATTTGAAGCCAAACCTAAAATTGCAAACAGATAGCCAAACCTAAAATTGCAAACAAATTCAGAAAAGAAGCCAAACCTAAAATTGCAAACAAATTCTCGTCATCCTTCTTCCTACTGTAGGTTTTTTGATGCGCAAACAGGTTGGGGCTCCTTGACAAGCAGATTTCGCAACACAGGTTCGGGCTGTCTGTCATCGTCGAGCTTCCGCAAGCAGGTTCGGGCTGTCTGCCATCGCCGAGCTTCCGCAAGCAGGCTCCTTGGCAAGCAGATTTTCATCCTCCTTCCTCCTTGGGAAGCAGATTCCGCAAGCAGGCTCCTTGGCAAGCAGATTCTCGTCCTCCTTCCTCCTTGGCAAGCAGATTCCGCAAGTAGATCTAAATATGTCAGCATTGAAGATGTCAGCAGCTTCTTTTACATCTTTTCAATTAAACACCAAATTCAGATCTAAATATGCAGACTTCAAATTCGAGCAAAGGCCTATATTCAGATCCCTAAATTCATATTCGAGCAAATTGCAAGTCCATCAACTTCAGATTCGAGCAAATCCCTAAATTCAGATCTAAATATGCAGATTCGAGCACAAAAAGAGAACATGTCAGCACAAAAAGAGAACATGTCAGCACAATTAAAGACCATGTCAGCATATAAGAGAGTGACAAATGCATCAGGTGAAATGATGGAAAAAAGAAGAAGATGTAAAACATGTAAAAATAAAGCTTTTACTTGCCACTGCATCAATTAAATGAAATCAAGATTTTAAATTATCTGCCACTGCATCAAATCAGTTTTATTCAAGTAAGTTAGGGACTTGTAGATAAGGTAACTTTTATTTCGCAAAACAAAGGATAAAAATCCTTATACATCTCAACTCATCTGCCACTACATCAATGAAATCAAGATTTTAAATCTCAACTCACACACATCCAGGAATTACAGTCAAGCACATCTAAGCTTGCTGAATTTTCGCAAGCAAATTCAAGCACATCTAATCATATATTGTTCACATGTCAGCACTCACAATTATGAGGGAAAAGAATATGATATAGGTCAATGTCATCTTTTTGCAGCGTCATCAGACTAACACAACAACCTCATAAAAAGGAAAATAAATGGAAATGGAAATGCTTCATTTTAAATATTCTCAAGTTACTAGAAACATCCATTTCAAAAGATGTCAGCATGGAAGATGTCATCATGGAAGATGTCACCATTGAAGATGTTAGCATTGAAGATGTTAGCAGGCTTCACAACTACAACAACTACTGCTAGATGTTTGCAACAATGAATAAGAAACAAAACAGCCAGTCTAGTGTATATGTGCAAAATAATGCCTAAAACCCAAACGAAAGCACCTTAGAAGTGTATATTTTATAAGGAGAGTGATACATATTTTAATATTCAATCAAACGGATTGAATCAAACATAGTTTGTGTAATCTCATATGCCATTCACATAAATCAAGCAACATTGTACTCCATAAATAATAATATTTTTCTTATGCAAGTGGATAATAGCTTTCAATTTGCAATTTGTATGGAGGAGGAGAAAGTTTGGCACCCTTAAAATCTCTCTTCCCCAATTTCATTCAAAAGATACAGTAGCCAGAAAGGAGGAGTTGGAAGCATTTGCTAATTAAAGACTTTAAAAGTCTCCTTCATCACACTGATTTTCACATTCTCAAAAGTCCAGCATCTTTAAATGCCAAAACTTCATCAAGATACAGGCTTGCAGTAAAATAAAGTGTTCCAAAACACTAATACACTGAATTAACTACAAGTAAACTACTTGTTCGATCAGTATCTTTGCATTAACAAAGAAGTGCATATCCTATAATTCCAATGGTCCAAATTTTGCACAGGGAAAAAGAAACTAAACACAATAGTATAACAATTGCAGCATACCATATCAACCGAACAAACCATATTTGCTTCCCAATGAGGGCAATAGGTCTGGATCCTGAAATTATACACAAAGAAACCTCGCCAAAGCAGGAGCATGAATCTATCCAAGATAGTGAAACCCACAATCGCCATTAACCAACATAATGCAATTCTTCCTTTCTAAGTGAATTGCCCAACAGATGAAGTGTACAACATTAAAAATAAATAGTAATGATGAAAACATTACAAGAAATCACCGAGTAATTGAAGAGATCAAGTAAAGAGGAGGAATACACCTTCAAACAAATACAATAGATGCATATAAGAAAACTGCAATAACATACCTCTGAATGTCGGTGCCACCAGCTCTGAGACGGAAACACCACCGCAGACCGAAGCAGACGAGAGGGGAGAGGCAACGAGCACCCAGGTTCACAGGGAACATCACACCACCGCCAGCGAGCCTCGAATCGACGAACATAACATAGAAATCAAGGTCGGAGATTCAAGTTTAGGGCGGAAGAGGGCGAGGACGCGATTCGGCGCCAGAAGGCTCCAACCGTCTGCGATTGGGGCGACTGTTGCGGCTGGGAGGAGGTGGTGGTGAGGGAGACGGTGACGGAGGTGAGGCACGGAGAGATAGGGAGACCATCAGCGAGCCATTGATGGAGGAGCGAGGAGGAGGATGAGTCGAGAGGGACGAAATTCACAAATTAGAGATTCTGGGTAAGGAAGGGCAATATCGTCAATTAACCATCCGAAATTAGAAAGGTGGACATTCCTGCTATTTTTACAAAACCTAGGATACTCCTGCAATTAGAGCAAAAATTTGTGCCTTCGGCACAAATTTTCTCTTACTTATATGATTTTTTCCCTCAAAACACATTTTATTTAACAATTATTAGTTTTGTTTATATTATGATATTTATTTAGATATAAATACATATACCATTAATGGACCTATTGGCGAAAATTATAGTCGTATTTGGGCCCATAATAAATTAAAGCCCATTAGAAATTAAAGTGTGTCATTTGAGGTTAACTGTAAATAGCCACGGCATTAGCCACAGATATGACCGTGGCTATTAATTGGGCTTCTTAATACGCTGAGAGTTATTAATTGGGCTTACATATTCATTGGGCTTTGACTAATACTAATGGGCTTGACCCTTTTTGGGCTTTGACTCTCTAAAATTGGGTTTGACCATCTTTAGGCCCTACTTTTTTTTGGGTGAGATTTTGGGCTTAAAAATTAATATTTTCTTTCAAATTAATTTGCTTTAATTTGTGAATTTCCTCAATTCGGATACACCAAAGTGATAATGGGCGTCTCCATGTTAGCGTCGAATACAACCACGGATAATCCAACAGTGGCTAAATTCGTGGCTGTTCACCTCCAACTCGGGTCATATATTGCTAATTGTCTCACATTCTTACCCATGAGTACAGCAAACGGATATTATTCGTGGCTAAATTCGTGGCTACACTGACATGTTGGGTAAGACTCGCCAAAAATGGCGTCGAAATCGGCCACAGAAAAGGTGATTGTGGCCAAAGTCGTGGCTAATAGCCATGATACCAGCCACGACACTTATATTCGTGGCTAAAAATCCCGAAATTCCGGACACGAAATTATTTCTTCATCCCTAGCCACGTGCTTTGCCACGAATATTTTCATTCGACGCTATTATAGCTACGACTTGTCAGGTCGTAGCTATAGTCGTGGCTATCAGCTACGGATTTGGCAACGACTGTACGACGTGGCTAAAATTCTATGGCTATTTCCTGTGTTTTTGGTAGTGTAACTTATGCATTTTCTCTATTTGAATTATTCTCTCACAAGAAAGAATCCGAGGCCAACCTTGTTGGGCCTAAATTATAATGGGCTTTATATTGGGCTATGAGATATGATTTGGTCTTAATCGATTTATATATATGTGTTCTCATCTAACCCATTTTATGTGCTAGATACATTATGTATGTTCTTTGAGGATTTCATTTATCATACAAGGAAAGAACCGATCCATATTTGATCATACATGATCATTGAAGGAACAATCTTGGAAGGCACACAAAGGATCACTTTTGGAAAGAATTCAAATGTCTTGGAAAGAATTTGAAATTCAAATGGCTCTCCCTCCAAGAAGCTCTACAAGTGTTCCGACTATATAAAGACGAAGGCCAAGAAGAATGTGAACTAACTAAGCAAGCATTGAAGCAATCATAGCATCCTAAAGCATTCGTCATATTAAGTTTCTCTTACAATCTCCAAAAGCCTAAGTGTTGATCATTGTTTAAGAGTTGAGAGAAACACTAGGACTTATTGTACAAGTCATTCATTTTACACTTAGAGTTTTTCATACTCGATCAAAGCACACTTGGTGTGTGGTGTGAGCTTTTATTTCACTTGTAAGGTTGAGAGCTAGAATAGAAGCGGTAAGGCTTTGTATAGAGAAAGGGTAGTTTCTCTAGGAGGTTCTAGGCTCAAGTGAAGTGAAATAAGAAGTGTTTGAATCCTACGGGTTGGATAACCCTAGGCGAGGACAATTCGTGTGTTCATCTTTGATATTCCGCATTTACATTATCATATTCGATTTTACTTCGTCAAGTCCTTATAGCCTGTATCAAGGTCTTGACAAGTTGCAGTAAATTTCTATTGTTGCAAAAATTGTCCATACTCTATTCATGCCTTCCCTTTTAGAGTATTATTCATTGTCTTATAGACTTTTCAATTGGTATCAGAGCTTGACTCACTATTTTGATTTAACAATCGTGTGAGTTTTCAGCATGTCTACCATAGGTGATGAAGGTTTTGCTCAAGGAAAGTCAACCAATAGACCTCCACTTTTCTGTGGCAATAACTTTGTCCACTGGAGATCACTGATGCAAATGTTCATCATTGATCAAGACCTTGAGCTATGGGGGCTGTTCAAGAATGGACCACACGTTCCAAAAAAGACTGTCGATGGAAAGCAAGTTGATAAAACTGAATCTGATTACGATCAGACTGATCTTGAAAACATTGCAAAGAACTACAAAGCTATGAATCTACTGTACTGCGCTCTCGATGCTAATGAGTTTAACTGTGTCTCATCTTGCAAAAGTGCCAAGGAAATTTGGGACTGATGTCTCCAAAAGTAGCCATGTCTTTATGCGTATTTTAGTTCCATATTCTTTACATTTTGCATATTTCGGGTTGGGAATATGTCGGATTTATGTAGTATATGCTTATTTGTCAGAAATAGAGTTCTACATAAGTTTCTGTTTAATATTGCAGAATATGGAAACATTTCGGGAGAAAACCAAGAAGCCGAAACTGGAGCTCAAAGCTACTCGACATCGACTAGCCTTAGTCGATCTCGACAAACCATGTCTACACACCAGCCAAGATCGAGGAGGATCATGTCGAGAAGCCGAAGACGAACAACCCGGCTCCAGTAACCTACTCGAGATCGAGTACCATTACTCGATGTCGACAAAGCTGCACAAACACCCAGGAGTCGAGAAAGCCACCCAAGGATACCGAGGAGAGATCGACCAACCATGCTCGGACATCCTTACTCGATGTCGACAAGAGGTACTCGAGGTCGATGAAGCCGAGGAGCCAGGATCGAGCACATCGAGAAGACTTGCCCGACCAGCCAAGCGAGACCTAGTCGACGAGCCTCTCTACTCGATGTCGACAAGAGCTCCTCGAGATCGATGAACGCCAGGAGCCATGACCGAGGACCAACAACCCGAGAGGACGAGCCAAGTCCAGTCCACCAACAATTCTACTCGATCTCGACTAGCCTTACTCGAGGTCGAGGAGGACTACAGAAACCGCGTAACACGTTTTTGGGAGTTCTACTCGGATTTGGATTACTTGGGCTCAAAGATTGCCGAGTTCTATCCGATCTATCAAGTTCTATCATGATGAAGAGAGTTCTATCCACTTGAGACACTTTAGATATTATTTCCCTTTTAGATTTAATTTCTTTGTTGCTTTTATTTATCATTAAGCTTTTTAGATATAGTTTTTAGATATAGATAAAAGATTTCTATCCTTGAGTAGCAAGGTTTAGAAGCCTATAAATAAAGCCCTTGGGGCTGATTTCTAGTCATTCAATTCACAAGTAGGAGAAGTAGTAGTAGGGAGAGAAAGTGAGGCCGAGTGGAGCAAAGGAGCGAGAGCAAGTTGGCTTTGTTCGGTTGTACTTTCTTCGGTTTGATTTAATGCAAGTAGTTTCTTTTCATCAATCAATGTCTGAGTTTGCGATGAAGCGCGAGTAGTCCACCCACTTCTAGGGTTGGGGCGAGCCCAACGATAGCCCTGCGTGTTTGAGGTAAAAGATCCGACCTTTATCATGTTTTTAGCATCTACTACTTGTTTATGTGTTTATTACCCATCTAATGGATGTCCATGCTAACAACTTGGATTGTAAACATAAAATCAGTAGAGACAATTAGGGTTTCTTGAAAGAGCTGTTTAATTGTTGGAAAAGGCGAAAGCTTGTCCTTTGATGCAATTCACATGATTATCTGTTTATCTCTGCCTTATGCATGCTTGGTTATCGTTGTTGCAAACCCCAATCTTGGAAGTCCTTTTACATTAAGTTTAGTTCGATTACCCAAAGCCTTTGCATTTACTTTATTTCGTTTCGTTTTTCTGTCCCTACTCGATCTCGACCCAGTATGGTCGATCTCGAGTTACTGATTCTCGATCAAGGCCGATGTAGCTTCTGTGTGCAGGTGCTCGACAAGACTCAACTCAACGTCGACAAAGCCTACTCGATCTCGAGTAAGCCCTAGTCGAGATCGACGAGAACCTGTGATTGCTGCTGCGCTCTGCTCGACTGGTCCGATCTTTTGTCGACTAACCCTAGTCGAGATCGAGGACATCTGTGGTCGACTGTTCGTGAGATTTCTCCGCTGCCTAGGATCCGCTGACACGCTTCCTCGTGGATCGATCCTGACTTCCCACTACTGCATCGGGAGGAAGTCTTGTAATTATTTGCAAGGGACGGAATCTGATTTGCTGTGATTTATTTATATTTTAATTTGCATTCTCGATTTCCTCCTATCAACAAATTGGCGCCGTTGCCGGGGAAGCTATCATTCGCGCCTTAGGTAGTTAAAATCTCCCATCTACTTTGAGTTACTATACAGGTGTATGCGCCTTTCTGGTCTACCATCTGAGTTTGACAACTTAGACGAACCGGAACGTTACCTACACATCCACTCTAAACTCAAAAGGATCATGGCGGCCGCTGAAACACAAGAACAGCTGATTGCTAGGCTTACAAGGGAACTAGCCGCTAAAGATGCTGCTATCGCCACCGAGAAAGCAGCAAGGGAGAAAGCAGAAGCTGAGCTTGCCCAATTCCCAACTACTGCAGAGGATTATATGCATCGAACTCTCGTCGTGCCTGAATCGGCGATTCTAATCCCTGATAATTCTTTTGAAATTCGCACTCAATTTCTGATAGAGCTTAAAAATAATGCTTTTTATGGCAAATTTAATGAGTGTCCTCTTGAACATATTACAAAATTTTCTGACATGTGCCGTACTCTTGCTGAAGGTACAACTCTGGAATATGTCAAGATGAAAGCTTTTCGCTGGTCTCTCGTTGGGCCAGCACTGAAGTGGCTTGAAGGGCTAAAACCAAGATCACTCACAACATGGGCCCAAGTAGAGCAAGAGTTTCTGAATAAATTCTTCCCACCCGCAAAAACAGCACTCCTCCGCCAGAAAATCACTGCCTTCAAACAAAAGTCTGGGGAACCGCTAGCAAAGGCATGTGAACGCTACAAAGAACTGCTGCGATCTTGCCCTACTCATGGACAACCACCCTATGTCATTCAAGAGATCTTCTTCAACTCTCTTGATCAAGTCACTAAGGACAGGATAAACCCTTATACTCGCTATGAGTATCTAACGATGCCTCCCATTGACGCATGGGTTGTGCTAGACAAGTCCACCAAGTATGACAACAAATATGGGTCTACTGCAAACTATGAGGAGAACTCCTGCGCCAGGCCAGCACCATCTATGCCACTCTATGAGCTAGGAAAGGAGATTGACCCAGATGTCAGGGAGCAGTTCTACAGAGACCAGAATCGCAAGCTCCTCGAGCAAGTCAAATATCTACCTGTCAATCAGCCTTGCATCGAATGCGGATCGCAGAGGCACACCACTACTGAGTGCCCACACACAGAGCAAGTCAGAATGGCAGAGACACATGAAGAGGCAGCTTACGCTGGGGGTCCAAATCGATACATGGGAGATCAAAGGTTCTATCAACCACAGTGGAACCAAGGTCCTCCTAGGAATCCCCCACCATACAGAGCTCCAGGACATCCAGAAAGGGATCAAAAGAAGGACGATCTGCAGCTGATCCTTGATGAGATGCGCCGAAATCATGCACAGAACCTGCAGGCTACAAACACCATCAACAATCAGCTCCAGAATGTCAACACAAAATTTGGGGAACTGGATATCTGGAAAAGAGGAATAGAGACCCAGATGGGTCAAATCGCTGCACAGATCTCACGACCGTCCGGACAGCTCCCTGGGCAAACAGAACCAAATCCTAAGGGGAAGACCGGACACGTTGCAACTATCAAAATCAGGAGTGGGCATCAATTACACGAGCCAGAGGTCGGGAAACAGCAAAGCAAGGCAGAGAAGCAACTCGAGACAGAGCAAAGCCTACTCGATCTTGAGGAGACCGTACTCGACCTCGACAAGACGCTACTCGACACAGACCAGAACCTGAGCTCAGACTCCGTTGCGCATACCAGCAACTCCAGGTCGACCACCCAACTCGATGTCGAGAAGCCCGTGGTCGAGATCGAGGAGCAGCATCTGGCCGACGTCGACGACTCTGCAACACCTCCGACAGCTGATCTGGCTCCGAAACAGAAAAAGCCACTGCCTTTCCCTTCAAAAGCACAGAAAGATCCCACTGCAGGTAGGTTTACCAGATTTATTAATATGCTGCAAGAACTAAATGTTTCTATCCCTTTTACAAAAGCCCTGCAAGAGATGCATGGATATGTCAAATTTCTAAAGGAAATCCTGAGCAAGAAGCGATCCATCTCAGAGATCGCAGGCGAATGCAAAGTACTCCACTTCCCTGAAAAGAGACCTGACCCTGGTAAGTTTTCTGTTACTATGGGTTTTGGACAATATAAATATGAGTCTCTATGTGATTTAGGAGCAAGTGTAAGCATCATGCCTCTATCAATCTGGCGGAAGATCAAAATAGGATGCATAGAACCTGTGGATGCCAAGCTATACATGACAAACAATACAGTAGTTATCCCTATAGGTATAGTTGAGAACGTCCCTGTCTAGGTTGGTAAATTCTTTGTTCCAGCAGATTTCCTTACCATTGACTGTGCTGAAGATCCTACTAACCCTATTATTCTTGGTAGACCATTCTTAGCTAATGCAGATTCCAGAATTAGTGTTAAGAATCGCTCGCTCACTTTCACCATAGGCGATGAGGTTTTGGATTTCTCTTTTGGCCCTGCAAAAGAGGAAATTTCCTGGCTGGAGGTGAAAAGCATCAGCAACCACGGGACCAAGCAAATAGCGAAGGAAGGAGCCAACACTGTACTCGAGATCGACCAGGCCAACTCGATCTCGACAAGGCTTCTACTCGATCTCGACAAGCCCTTGTCGATGTCGACTTCCACTGATGAGCCACTGACTTGCCCAGAGCCTAAGTATGGGGTCCCTGTACTCGAGGTCGACCAGCCGTACTCGATCTCGACTAGCCCCGAACCCAAAAATTCATGTTTTGGGTCCGAAAAGGTAAGTTCAGGTATGAATTCTACTCCCCCTCAGTCCATAAAGAAAATTATCAATGATTTAAGGGGAGATAAGACACCATGGCAAGAGAATCTGCGAAAACTAAGAGCGGGAAGGAAGAAGAAGAAATAGAAAGGAGATGATGCAAGCAACCACCTGTCAGGTGAGCTTGCATACTACCATCAGGACCTAGATGATCCAGAAGAAGGGCCAAGCATGAGCGGGCCCCACAATAATGGTCCTTGAGCACAAACGGAGAAGTCGGCCTAGCGACTCTAAAATCTAGAGCATGTATATAGAACTTTATGAATTTTGGGACTTTTTGAACTTTTTGGTTTTTGTTTTTGGTTTTGGTTTTATGTCTTTTAGAATATTTCAGGTGGATAGTCTTGTTTCTTGTGCAATCTAACACTTTTAGGTCGGCAAACATATAAGGATCACGAAAAGTGGAATAAAGAAGTCCCTGAAACCAGTAAGAATCGACGAAGGCCAAGTCGATTATGACAAGGAGGAGAAGCCCAGAAGTTACTCGATCTCGAGTAGACGTACTCGACATCGACAAGTCACCAGAAGCTCCTCGACTTCAGAATCCACCAGACGCTGAGAAGCTACTCGAGATCGAGTAACATGTACTCGAGATCGACCAGCCAGTTACTCGACCTGCACTGATTCGCCCTCCTCAATGTTTTATCCTGTGAGTTCCTTCCTTTACTCTTGTTTTTATTTGATTTTATACAGTGTGGAAACTGTAAATTTTAAGTATGGGGTGGGGGAAGGGCTCATTATCATTATCATATGTGTTAGTCTTGCTTTTTGGTTTTACATGGTGAAATTTTTATGTTATGCATTCATGTTTAAATTTTATGCATTTTAGTCTTTTGTCATACTTTAAATCTTGTTTTTAGTTGCATAAGAGAAAAAAAAATAGAAAATGTCGAAAAAATAAAAAAAAATATGCATGTTTAAATTTTTGCATTGTTTTGGTTTTACACCCTAACTTAGATGTCCTATGATGATAAATAATGACTGACTTGATCATGTAAATCCTATGGCATGTTCGGAAGGTTTAGCCTAAGTCCTCAAAATGATTTTTATGTGGATTATGAACTTGTGATGAAATTGAGCACATATGATCCTAAGCTAAAGGTTAAAATCCAACAAAAATTGTCCTAGTGAGAATTTTGGCCTTATAGGGAGAACATTAAAAATCTCTCTGCTTTCTTGAGTGTATTTACTCTTCCTGTGCATCTCTAAATGTTGTGATAGTTATTCAAAGCCAATGCATTTATATGTTTATGTTAATAAGAATTAAATGATGGAGGCACCTTTTAAGCCAATTTTATCCTCTCTTTACCTACCCTGCATTATCTCTGCTTGAAGCCAGAACATTAGCTTGAGACTTTTATTAAACTCCACAAAATTTTTCTAGCCAAATTGAGCCTGACCCCCATTTGGGAATTAAGACTTAGAGTTGGTAGGAATAGTGATTTGAGGAAAGAATGAGCTTATGTTGCATTTCAAGTAAAAAGGATTGTGGAAATTATTGAGATAGGGGTTGGTTTTAAATTTTTATCTTGCCATACATATTATGTAAAAGGATTTTTGGCTCACATTATAAATGCACTATTATTGTTATTTGGTTTTTATTTTCGAAAAAAAAAGAAGAAAAGGAAAAAGTACATATGTTTGTGAATAAAGTGCATGAGCCAAATTTACCTTATTTCTTTCATTATTTGCAAGATACACACTTTGGAGAGGTTGAGAAAGTTTGAAAGGTTACATACTTTATTGAGATAAATTGGAGAGTTTGGTTGATGCATATGATTGAGAAGTTATGGTTTGGTTGTGTTGGAGATTTAAGAGTCTTGATTCCCGAATTTTATTAAGAACCACATGGCCAAATAATTCCATTCCTTATTATTTCTTACCAAGCCCCATTACAACCCCGCCGAATAGAATCTTCTTTGAAGACTTCTATTGAGCGAAGTCCTCCTGATATTTCTTGTTGCATTTTCATAATTGGCTGCGAAGTGGATTCATATTTAAATTGCAATGTTTATGAGATTGTGTATGGAATTGAGTTGAGAGTTGATCTTCATAGCCTAAACACATTTGAGAGTTGAGTGTAAACACATTATCCCTGTGAGGTTGGATTTATATTGCCTATGCCTATGGATCGCTCATATATGTGTGATGACGTTAAATTCACTTGTCTTACATTGCTACTAATTGAGATGTTGCTTTTGACAAAGGCGAAGACTTGAAGGATGTGTTGTAGGTCTTGGTTATTGTTTGGTTATTGCTTGAGGATAAGCAAGTCTAAGTATGGGGTGATTTGATGTCTCCAAAAGTAGCCATGTCTTTATGCGTATTTTAGTTCCATATTCTTTACATTTTGCATATTTCGGGTTGGGAATATGTCGGATTTATGTAGTATATGCTTATTTGTCAGAAATAGAGTTCTACATAAGTTTCTGTTTAATATTGCAGAATATGGAAACATTTCGGGAGAAAACCAAGAAGCAGGAACTGGAGCTCAAAGCTACTCGACATCGACTAGCCTTAGTCGATCTCGACAAACCATGTCTAGACACCAGCCAAGATCGAGGAGGATCATGTCGAGAAGCCGAAGACGAACAACCCGGCTCCAGCAACCTACTCGAGATCGAGTACCATTACTCGATGTCGACAAAGCTGCACAAACACCCAGGAGTCGAGAAAGCCACCCAAGGATACCGAGGAGAGATCGACCAACCATGCTCGGACATCCTTACTCGATGTCGACAAGAGGTACTCGAGGTCGATGAAGCCGAGGAGCCAGGACCGAGCACATCGAGAAGACTTGCCCGACCAGCCAAGCGAGACCTAGTCGACGAGCCTCTCTACTCGATGTCGACAAGAGCTCCTCGAGATCGATGAACGCCAGGAGCCATGACCGAGGACCAGCAACCCGAGACGACGAGCCAAGTCCAGTCCACCAACAATTCTACTCGATCTCGACTAGCCTTACTCGAGGTCGAGGAGGACTACAGAAACCGCGTAACACGTTTTTGGGAGTTCTACTCGGATTTGGATTACTTGGGCTCGAAGATTGCCGAGTTCTATCCTATCTATCAAGTTCTATCATGATGAAGAGAGTTCTATCCACTTGAGACACTTTAGATATTATTTCCCTTTTAGATTTAATTTCTTTGTTGCTTTTATTTATCATTAAGCTTTTTAGATATAGTTTTTAGATATAGATAAAAGATTTCTATCCTTGAGTAGCAAGGTTTAGAAGCCTATAAATAAAGCCCTTGGGGCTGATTTCTAGTCATTCAATTCACAAGTAGGAGAAGCTTATAGTTACTTAGGAGGGCACCAGTCAAGTTAAAGAGAGTAAGATTAATATCTTTCTCAGGCAATACGAGCTATTCAAGATGAATCATGATGAGATAGTAAAGGAGATGTTTACGAGATTCACTCAAATTGTAAACAACCTCGACTCACTTGGAAAAACCTTCTCCAACCCAGAAAAGGTTCGAAAGGTTCTAAGGAGCCTCCCAAAAATCAAGTGGGGTCCCAAGGTTACTGCAATTGAGGAAGCTCAAGATCTCTCTACACTACCATTAGATGATCTTCTCGGAAAACTTATTACTCATGAGATGATACTAAACGAGGAAGATGGAGAAGTACCCTCAACAACAAAGAACCTTCCTCTCAAAGCTAAGAAAGATCACTCACAATCTGAGAGTGATGAATCAGACGACGAAGATGATCCCTTTGCTCTCATCACACGGGGATTAGCTCGAATTCTGAAGATGAAAAAACAATTTTACAACCGTGAAAATACTGATTCATCTAGATTCAAAAGCAAGTCTCCCAACATGTCAAAGAAGCCAAAAGTGCTAACATGTTTTGAGTGTGGCGAGACAGATCATCTCGTAAAGGAGTGTCCTGTGATGAAAAGAAATAAGTTCAAGAAATATGAACAAAAGAAAAAGGTTATGCTTGCAACCTGGAGTGACTCAGATTCATCATGTGACTCAGACATTGAAAAAGAACAGGCAAATCTTTGTCTTATGGCTGAACACGAAGGATCACAGATGCAAGACCTTGAACAAGTGGTAAGAAACCTAATGTCTAGCCCCCCCGATGTTCTTTCTGAAGTCCTAAGAAATATGATTTCTAATGAAGATGCTTACAACAGTGAAATCAACACCTTGAAGGAAAAGCTGATAGATCAACAGAAATGTATTAGTGATATGTCGCTGGAAATGAAAAATCTTGAAACATCTCGGTTGGCCCTTGACATTAAAGTCAAGACCTTGAGCTCGGAAAATTCTGATCTCAGGCAAAGCCTCTCCTCTCTAAAGAATCGTAATGAGGATTTAGAGAAAGAGAAGGCAAAGCTAACCGATAAGTGTCAAGACCAGCAGGCTTCACTCATTCAATTCACCAGATCTAAAGCCAATCTTGATAAGATGTTGGGTGAACAACAACTCTTTATTAATAGGAGTGGTATTGGATACAACAAAAACTTTCCAAAGAAACCTAGTACAACTTTTGTTAAAGCTAAAGGCTATTGGCGTTCACCTACTTGCTTCCACTGCTGTAAGAAAGGGCATGTTAAGGAAACTTGTCCATATAGGCAAAAAGATCCTTACATCATTAGAAATACATTTCCAGTTCGACTTAATGAGCAGATAAAACAAGTTTGGGTTCCTAAGGGGACAAGACTACCCAACATGGTCTATCCTCATTATGAATCTAAAACTATGTATTGGTCTAGCCAGAAAGGTTGATGTTTGTATTACAGGATATCATCAAGAGCAAAGAGCCAAAATGGATAATAGACAGTGGATGCTCACGACACATGAGTGGAAAGAAATCTCTATTCCAAGATCTTAATGAACAAATCACTGGAACAATTACTCTTGGTGATAAAGGGAAGTGCAACATTATTGGTATTGGTAATATTGGTAATTCAGAAAGTTGCATTAAGGATGTTTATCTTGTTGATGGATTAAAGTATAACCTCTTAAGTGTCTCTCAGTTGTGTGACAAAGGAAATAAAGTTGGCTTTGACAGACACAAGTGTGAAGTCAGGAATGAAGATACTGATGATCTGATCCTCACTGCTCATAGGCACAACACCACTTATGCCGTAAATGCTAGCCACATTACAGGTACAAAACTCAAGTGTCTCAAGGTCTTGACAGAAGACCCCAGCCTATGGCATAGAAGACTAGGTCATGTAAGCATGCACACCCTCAATAAACTTTAAACAAGAGATCTTGTTAGAGGATTACCTGATTTGAACTTCAAGAAAGAAGATCTATGCAATGCATGCACAAGAGGCAAACAGACACGCAGTTCCTTCAAACTTAAAAAGGTTGTAAGTTCCTCTCGCCCTCTTGAGTTGTTACATATGGACTTGTGCGGACCTATGCGTGTCAAATCTCCAAAGGGTAAACAATACATCCTAGTTATTATTGATGATTTCTCTCGCTTTACATGGATCTCCTTTTTAAGAGAAAAATCAGAGGCTTTGTTCGAGTTTTCTAAACTTTGTAAGGAGTTGCAGACCTTGAAAAATACACCTATTGTCTCCATTAGGAGTGATCATGGTAGAGAATTTGATCAACTTAAATTCGATCTGTTTTGTGCTAAATATGGAATTTCACACAACTTTTCAGCTCCTAGAACTCCTCAACAAAACGGAGTTATGGAACGAAAGAACCGCACTTTGGAGGACATGTCTAGGACAATGCTTTTGGAAAATGGTTTGCCAAAGTTCTACTGGGCTGAGGTTGTTAATATGGCTAATTACATCTTAAATCGATGTTTGATTCGCCCCATTTTGAAAAAGACTCCCTATGAACTTTTTAAAGGAAGAAAGCCTAACATTTCCTACTTCAAACCTTTTGGATGTACTTGCTTTGTTCATAACAATGGCAAAGATAACCTTGGAAAATTTGATGCACGCAGTGATGAAGGTATCTTCCTTGGTTATTCTACTATTAGCAAAGCTTATAGAGTTTATAACAAGCGCACCAAAATTATTGAGGAGAGTATCCATGTGGTATTCGACGAAAGCTATAATGGTGTGTTAAGTGAAGGTTTTGCAGATCTCAATCTAAATCATCATGATTCAGATGGAGAAGAAGAGGACAAGGCTGAAAATAAGCAGGACCAAGAAAGAAACATGTAAGAACAAATCCAAGATACCAACGAGCTATCTCAAGACCTTGAGAAGGAACTACAAAATCGGGATTCATTCATTGAAGAACCCAACTCTCAAATTGTCACTCAAGACCTTGAAGAAAGGCCTGCTACTATCCCAAGCGATCAGGGTCCAAAGCAACAAAAGTTCAAACATGCCTCTTCAGACTCAGCTCAAGACATCATTTCAGATCCATCATCTGGGGTACAAACTCGATCTAGATTAAAAAATCTTTGTGCCTTCTATGCTTTTGTTTCTCTTATAGATCCAAAAAACCCCAGCTGAAGCACTCAAGGAGTCGGACTGGATCACTGCCATGCAAAATGAGCTAAATGAGTTTGAAAGGAACAAAGTATGGACTCTTCAACCCAGACCAAAGCACCAATCAGTCATAGGAACTAGATGGGTGTTTCGGAATAAATTGGATGAAGCAGGCAAGATCATTCGAAACAAAGCAAAGCTTGTTGCTCACGGATACAATCAAGAAGAAGGTATAGACTACGAGGAGACATTTGCTCTTGTGGCAAGGTTAGAAGCCATACGTATATTACTTGCTTCTGCATCTTTCATGGGTATCAAGCTATTTCAAATGGATGTCAAATGTGCATTTCTAAATGGGTTCTTGGAAGAAGAGGTTTATGTTGCTCAACCACCAGGTTTTGAAAGTGAAGAATTTCCTAATCATGTGTATAAATTGGACAAAGCTCTCTATGGTCTCAAGCAAGCCCCAAGAGCTTGGTATGAAAGATTGTCCAAATACCTTCTTGAAAATGGTTTTCAAAGAGGATTGATTGATAAAACTCTCTTCATCAAGACTCGTGGAAATGATCTTTTGATTGTTCAAATATATGTTGATGATATATTATTTGGTGCTACTAACAATTCCCTCTGCAAAGAGTTTTCTGAGATTATGTGCAGAGAATTTGAAATGAGTCTCATGGGAGAATTAAACTTCTTCCTCGGTTTACAAGTTCTTCAAACAAGTAAGGGAATCTTTCTAAATCAAGGAAAATACACCAGGGATCTGCTTAAGAAATACAAAATGGAACAATCAAAGGTAGCGAAGACCCCTATGAACTCCATTCTCTCCCTTGACCAAGATAAGAATGGTAAGAATGTGAATCAAAAGGAGTACAAAGGTATGATTGGTTCACTCCTATACCTTACTGCTAGTAGACCTGATATAATGTTCAGTGTCTGTATGTGTGCTCGATTCCAAAGTGACCCAAAAGAGTCTCACCTTATTGCTGTAAAAAGAATTTTCAGATATCTAAATGGATCTCAAGACCTTGGGCTCTGGTATCCCAAACAGAATAACTTTCATTTAACAGGCTACTCAGATGCAGATTTTGCAGGATACAAGGTTGATAGAAAAAGCACTTTTGGTTGCTGCCAACTCCTAGGATCTTCCTTGATAAGTTGGCACTCTAAGAAACAAAATTCAGTGGCCTTATCAACTGCAGAAGCCGAGTACATTGCTGCTGGTGCATGTTGCTCTCTGATCCTTTGGATAGCACAACAACTCAGAGACCTTGGAATTGATAATACTAGTGCTATTTCCATCACTAAAAATCCAGTGCAGCACTCGAGAACCAAGCACATTGATGTGAGACATCATTTCATAAGAGATCATGTGGAGAAAGGTGATGTATCAATATCCTTCATATCTACTGATTTTCAGTTAGCTGATATTTTTACTAAACCACTCCCTGAAGATCGTTTCAATTTTATTAGACTGGAGTTGGGTATGCTTAATAGGGAAGCACTTTCTTAGGGGGGGTAATTACTCCCTATATGAAAGCTCAGAATTCAAATGACATCTCAAGGCCTTGACTTCATAAGGATCCGAGATGATCATCCGAATAAAATTATATTGGATCAGACTCTGTTAGTATCTTATGGATATTCAACAAGAGTGTCTTTTGATTTTATTTATCCCTTTCAAATATTGGTTTTCACATATTTTGGTTCCCATTTTAAAATTATTCCAAATCTCTTTAGTTTTTGCAAGTGGATTTGACACTTTGGGTTTAGAAAAATCAGATCATCATTACTTACTATTCATGTGAGTTAATGAATCTGTACTTGCCAATTTGAAAATAGAGAAACGATTCAGTTTCTAGAGTTTTTGCTTTTTAATCCCTCCCTCCTCTCGGTCTAATCCACTCCACTCTTACTCTCTGTGTGTTCATTCTCTCTCTCTCCTTCTCCGAGTTCCAAAAACCCTCCATGTTTCTGAAACAAAAAATGGTGGGATCAAAGCGCTCTTTAGCCTCCCCGTCTCCTGCTCCTTCTTCTAAGAGGTACAAGATGCCAGCCAACAAGGGCAAGCAGATTTTGGAAGAATCTGAAGATCATTCCGAGGATTCCAGCGAGAACTCACCATCACCACCACCTTTGATCAGGAAATCCAAAGGCAAAGCTCCAGCCTCTTCTGCTCCTGCTCAGCCTCCCCAGGTATCTTCTGGCATTTCCCCCAATTGGTTTTGCTCTAAAGAGGTTGAAGAGTCCTGGAAACAGGACTTTTGCAACCGAAGATTATGCTTATGTGATGCTGTCGATTTCAACCTCCTTCAATCCATGCCCTTGCCTTGCATTTCCCTCCTCAAATCTACCTGTTTCTGGACTTTGCTCAACCCTGGCAATTTTGCCTATCCCCTACCCGACTCTTTTATGCTAATCTCATTGTTCATCGGGTAAATGGAACCCTAACCCTAGTATCCAAGGTTAAGAACACCCGAATCCGCCTCTCTCCTGAAAGCCTTGCTCTTATCCTTGATCTTCCAACTGAAATTCCCACAAAAGAATTTCCAAGCCGATTCAAGTGTCTCTCACGAGCACGAGATGAATTCTTTCTAAAATCTCAAGGCCCTGGATCTTCATCGTCTCTCAAACCCACTCACACTACCCTAAACCTTCAAGCAAAGCTCATCTTCACTATTCTGGCTCGCTGTATCTTCCCACACATCCATTCCAGAGAATTGGTGACCGAGAATCTTCTGGAGATCCTTTTCCTAATCATGAACGGATATGAGCCTGATTTGCCCAAACTCATTCTCGACTACATGACCCATGTTTCTACCTCCTCTCGGCCTATGCCATTACCCAAGCAAACCTCTTGCCCAAAATCTTTAAAGCCTTTGACATCGACACATCAGGAGAAGAAAAGCAAACCTATAGTGGGATCATTGATGAAGGATGTCTTGAGAGATTGGGTATTCTCAAAAACCTGAGGGGGCATTGGTTTCTGAATAAAGATTCGAAAGAAAAATAGGTTGTTGAACTTAATATGAACGAGGACAGATTGGTTGCCGTGGAGACTGAGATTCAAGACCTTAGGTTTGATCTGAGCAGAATGTGGTCGGATGTGGTGATTCGCCAGGACCAGACTCATGAGCTACTCTCTATGGTCAACTGCTAGCTAGATCAGATGATACTTCTCAATGCTCTCACCTATACTGCTACAGGCTCTATCATGCCAATGGAGCAAAAAACTTTCGATCATGTGCGTGAGAAGACAGGGAATGTCATCCTCAACTGTGAAAATCAAGTGAAGAAATGTCCCATTCTGCGCCCCACTCACCATGAACCCACCATCCTCACTGTCGAGCAATATGGTGTGGTCAAGAAGTACAGGGATGTGGAGCGTCAGAGACAACTTGAAGGAATGGAGAGAGACAAGGTCACCAAAGACGCCCTTGATAGGTGGAGGAAGAAGTGCAAAGATGAGGTCAGAAGGAAGTACCTTCCACCCAACAAGCAGTACCCCACCTTTGGCGAATGGGTTGAGGAAGGCGCTGGCATCGCCCCTCCTGAAGACCCCACTGCTCCTGGCACCCCTGGCACATCCTCTGCTGCTGAGCCATCCTCTGCTAAGAAAGGCAAGAAAGCTCTAAGGAGCAAGAAGAATAAGGTTGCAGATGGGGATTCTGACTCAAGGCCTTGATCTCCCACCCTCTTTGCTCTACTTTCTAAAAACTCTTATTTTGATGCTCGCCTTTTAAAACTTCTGGTATTTGGTTGATGTTTTCAGACTTTTTCACCTCTCTACCCTTTTGCTGGAAGACAAAAATGGGGAGAATGTTTTGGTTGCTGCATTTTGGCACTGGCTGTTTAAGTGCTTTGATGTTTTAAAACTTAGATGATCCAAACATTTTATGCTCATATTATATAATATGCTTATATCCTTATAATGATTGCTGGAATTATATTATGAATATTGAAACAGGTTTTGTCTTCGATCAAGAGGGAGATTGAAGACTCCACCTTGATTGTAAGATCTTGAGACCTAACGTGCAGGTGATCTAAAGGATGATGAAAGACAAAAGGCTGGGTTTCAAGGTCTTGAAACCTACACTAAAATGTTTTGGAATATAACTTATGCATTTTCTCTATTTGAATTGTTCTCTCACAGGAAAGAATCTGAGGCCAACCTTGTTGGGCCTAAATTATAATGGGCTTTATATTGGGCTATGAGATATGATTTGGTCTTAATCGATTTATATATGTGTGTTCTCATCTAACCCATTTTATGTGCTAGATACATTATGTATGTTCTTTGAGGATTTCATTTCTCATACAAGGAAAGAACCGATCCATATTTGATCATACATGATCATTGAAGGAACAATCTTGGAAGGCACACAAA
This sequence comes from Persicaria tinctoria, assembly GCA_037127255.1. Classification (NCBI taxonomy): domain Eukaryota; kingdom Viridiplantae; phylum Streptophyta; class Magnoliopsida; order Caryophyllales; family Polygonaceae; genus Persicaria; species Persicaria tinctoria. Next base: position 17,466,513 of record JBANSL010000017.1, read on the forward strand.
GGATCACTTTTGGAAAGAATTCAAATGTCTTGGAAAGAATTTGAAATTCAAATGGCTCTCCCTCCAAGAAGCTCTACAAGTGTTCCGACTATATAAAGACGAAGCAAGCATTGAAGCAATCATAGCATCCGAAAGCATTCGTCATATTAAGTTTCTCTTACATTCTCCAAAAGCCTAAGTGTTGATCATTGTTTAAGAGTTGAGGGAAACACTAGCACTTATTGTACAATTCATTCATTTTACACTTATAGTTTTTCATACTCGATCAAAGCACACTTGGTGTGTGGTGTGAGCTTTTATTTCACTTGTAAGGTTGAGAGCTAGAATAGAAGCGGTAAGGCTTTGTATAGAGAAAGGGTAGTTTCTCTAGGAGGTTCTAGGCTCAAGTGAAGTGAAATAAGAAGTGTTTGAATTCTACGGGTTGGATAACCCTAGGCGGGGACGTAGGGCAAGTTGGTGCAGAACCTCGTTAACAATTCGTGTGTTCATCTTTTATATTCCACATTTACAATATCATATTCGATTTTACTTCGTCAAGTCCTGATAGCCTGTATCAAGGTCTTGACAAGTTGCAGTAAATTTCTATTGTTGCGAAAATCGTCCATACTCTATTCATCCCCCCCCCCCCTTCTAGAGTATTACTCATCGCCTTATAGACTCTTCATACTACAATTAACGGTTAGGAGCATACAGAGGTGACAAGAAGAGTGTATTTAACCGAAGCCATGGAGTAGGAAACAAGCGCATCCATATCTAATTATGATCCAAGAATTTCATCAAACCCATTCAAATATGATTGCACATAGCCACATAACCTTCCAATAGGGAAGTCAGTCAAATCAATAAAGAGAAATGGAAATATTAAACATTTCGCCTCTTCGGTCAAGGATTATCAATTTTTAGTAGTATTGAGGGAGCCAAATCAAATTTAAATGGCTAATCATGACTATTCAAGTTCCACTGTTAAAACTCTCTTGACTAGCTGCAGGGGATAAACACTTCTGGAAGTAATACAATGTTGGATCTGCATTTGCTGCTTGTACTCCAACTCCTGCTCCCATCATTGTTCTACGTTAACAACTTTGTCCTTCGAATTCTGTTTGAAAAATTATGCACATCTACCTCTAGTTCAATTTTATACGTCCTTACAAGGAGCTTATATAAATTCGAATTATTCTTACTTATGCGAAAAATAGTATTCTCTACCTCCTCTACGTATCCAGGATCAAGATCGCAACAATACAATCATAAGGAAGACGAACTGATTAATTTTTTTTAGCAAAAAAAAAAACAAAATGAGACATTCAGTCCAAACAAGCGTGCAAATCCACAAACGAAATCAGAAAAAAAAAATCAAAAATCTTGAAGACATAATCCTACAGATCCTCCAAATAAGAGAGCCAACAAACCGAATGCCATAATTCGATTAAATGTTTACAAAGTGATGGACGAAATTTGAAGTATGGGCCGGTGACTGAACAATCTGCATGAGTCTCGTATCATCAGAACATAGAAGTACATATACGATATTTAGACTCGGGAATAAGCACCAGCCACTAGAGTGGCCAATTATTAAAGAAGCAACAAGGGCATGAACCAACTGTTAATCAAGCATTCAACAAGAGTAGAAAATGGAAATGAATTGTTTGTCGAGGTTTAATCTCATGACTCTAGTTTACTATAATTAATGGTTAAGAGCATACAGAGGTGACTGGAAGAGAGTACTTAACCGAAGCCATGGAATAGAAAACAAGCGCATCCATATATAATTATGATCCAAGAATGTCATCAAACCCATTCAAATATGATTGCACATTGCAACATAACCTTCCAATAAGGAAGTCAGTCAAATCAATAATGAGAAATGGAAATATGAAACATTTCGCCTCTTCGGTCAAGGATTATCAATTTTTAGTAGTATTGAGGGAGCCAAATTATATTTAAAGGGCTAATCATGACTACTCAAGTTCTACTTCTGTACGTAGAGAATAGAACGCTAATTCTGATGTAGCAGTATACTTCTTTACTGCTCTTGATGTTCAAACTCTCTTGACTGGCTGCAAGGGCTAAACACTTCTGGAAGTAATAAAATGTTGGATCTGCGTTTGCTGCTTGAACTCCAACTCTTGCTCCCATCATTGTTCTACATTAACAACTTTGTCCTTCGACTTCTGTATGAAAAATTATACACATCTTCCTCTAGTTCGGTTTTAAACGTCATTGCAAGGAGCTTATATGAATTCGAATTATTCTTACTTATGCGAAAAATAGTATTCTCTACCTCCTCCACGTATCTAGGATCAAGATCGCAATAATACAATCATAAGGAAGACAAACTGATTAATTTTTTTTCTATAAAAAAAAAACAAAATGAGACATTCAATCCAAACAAGCATGCAAATCCATAAAAAAAAAATCAGAAAGAAAGATCAGAAATCTTGAAGACCTAATCCTACAGATCCTCCAAATAAGAGGGCCAACAACCCAAACGCCACAATTTGATTAATTGTTTACAAAGTAATGGATGAAATTTGAAGTATGAGCCGATGACTGAACAATCTGCAGGAGTCTCGTATCATCAGCACTTAAAAGTACATATACGTTATTTAGGCTCGGAAATAAGCACTAGCCACAAGAGTGGCCAATTATTAAAGATGCAACAAGAGCATGAACCAACTGTTAATCAAGCATTCAACAGGAGTAGAAAATAGAAATGAATTGTTTATCGAGGCTTAATCTCGTGACTCTAGTTTACTACAATTAACGGTTAGGAGCATACAAAAGTGACTGGAAGATAGTACCTAACCGAAGCCATGGAATAGGAAACAAGCGCGCGCGGGATCCATATCTAATTATGATCCAAGAATGTCATCAAACCCATTCAAATATGATTGCTTATAGCCACATAACCTTCCAATAGGGAAGTCAATCAAATCAATAATGAGAAATGGAAATATGAAACATTTCGCCTCTTCGGTCAAGGATTATCAATTTTTAGTAGTATTGAGGTAGCCAAATCAAATTTAAATGGCGAATCATGACTATTCAAGGTCTACTGCTATATGTAGAGAATAGAACACTAATTCCTGAACAACGAAAATGCTTACAAAACCTTTTTGGAGTAACAAGCACACTTACCGAACAAGCAAGCATTTCTTCAATTCAACAAGGAAACGTAACAAGTAACAAATGTAACCCTAACGGACAAGAACGAAGAACGCAAAACACAAAAACTAGAACTTCATACCAAAGGGATGATCAATAAATGACTTAAGCACAACAGAAGCTACATCGAATAGAATAAAATATGTAACATATGTAAAAGGAATATAGTGGTATGTGTCACTTATATCTCACATCGGGAATTCGTGAACCCCGATGTAGGTATATAAGTGGGAGCCCCACTACACCTAATGGCTAGCTTTTAGGGGTAAGAACGAGATCCGCTTGTATACTAGTTACATTAGTATTAGAGTTGGGACTAGTCTATCGACAATGACATACTCGTTCCAAATCAATAATGAGAAACGGAAATATGAAACATTTCGCCTCTTTGGTCATTGATTATCAATTTTCAGTAGTATTGTGGGAGCCAAATCAAATTTAAAGGGCTAATCATGACTATTGAAGTTCTGCTGCTATACGTAGAGAATTGAACACTAATTTCGACGTAGCGGTACACTTCTTTACTGCTCTTGATGTTGAAACTCTCTTGACTGGCTGCAGGGGCTAAACACTTCTAGAAGTAATACAATGTTGGATCTGCATTTGCTGCTTGTACTCCAACTCCTGCTCCCATCATTTTTATACATTAACAACATTGTCCTTCGACTTCTGTATGAAAAATTATGCACATCTACCTCTAGTTCAATTTTATACGTCCTTACAAGGAGCTTATATGAATTCGAAATATTCTTACTTATGCGTAAAATAGTATTCTCTACCTCCTCTACGTATCCAGGATCAAGATCGCAACAATACAATCATAAGGAAGACAAACGGATTAAGTTTTTTTTAGCAAAAAAAAATGAGACATTCAATCCAAACAAGCATGCAAATCCACAAACAAAATCTGAAAAAAAAATCAAAAATCTTGAAGACATAATCCTACATATCCTCCAAATAAGAGAGCCAACAAACCAAACACCACAATTCGATTAATTATTTACAAAGTGATGGACGAAATTTGAAGTATAGGGCGGTGACTGAACAATCTGCATGAGTCTCGTATCATCAGAACTTAGAAGTACATATACGATATTTAGACTCGGGAATAAGCACCAGCCACTAGAGTGGGCAATTATTAAAGAAGCAACAAGGGCATGAACCAACTGTTAATCAAGCATTCAACAGGAGTAGAAAATGGAAATGAATTGTTTATCGAGGTTTAATCTCATGACTCTAGTTTACTATAAATAATGGTTAAGAGCATACAGAGGTGACTGGAAGAGAGTACTTAACCGAATCCATGGAATAGAAAACAAGCGCATCCATATCTAATTATGATCCAAGAATGTCATCAAACCCATTCAAATATGATTGCACATTGCAACATAACCTTCCAATAAGGAAGTCAGTCAAATCAATAATGAGAAATGGAAATATGAAACATTTCGCCTCTTCGGTCAAGGATTATCAATTTTTAGTAGTATTGAGGGAGCCAAATTAAATTTAAAGGGCTAATCATGACTACTCAAGTTCTACTTCTGTACGTAGAGAATAGAACGCTAATTCTGATGTAGCAGTACACTTCTTTACTGCTCTTGATGTTCAAACTCTCTTGACTGGCTGCAAGGGCTAAACACTTCTGGAAGTAATACAATGTTGGATCTGCGTTTGCTGCTTGAACTCCAACTCCTGCTCCCATCATTGTTCTACATTAACAACTTTGTCCTTCGACTTCTGTATGAAAAATTATACACATCTTCCTCTAGTTCGGTTTTAAACGTCCTTGCAAGGAGCTTATATGAATTCGAATTATTCTTACTTATGCGAAAAATAGTATTCTCTACCTCCTCCACGTATCTAGGATCAAGATCGCAATAATACAATCATAAGGAAGACAAACTGATTAATTTTTTTTCTATCAAAAAAAAAACAAAATGAGACATTCAATCCAAACAAGCATGCAAATCCATAAAAAAAAATCAGAAAGAAAGATCAGAAATCTTGAAGACATAATGCCAGATCCTCCAAATAAGAGGGCCAACAACCCAAACGCCACAATTCGATTAATTGTTTACAAAGTAATGGACGAAATTTGAAGTATGAGCCGATGACTGAACAATTTGCAGGAGTCTCGTATCATCAGCACTTAAAAGTACATATACGTTATTTAGGCTCGGGAATAAGCACTAGCCACAAGAGTGGCCAATTATTAAAGATGCAACAAGAGCATGAACCAACTGTTAATCAAGCATTCAACAGGAGTAGAAAATAGAAATGAATTGTTTATCGAGGCTTAATCTCATTACTCTAGTTTACTACAATTAACGGTTAGGAGCATACAAAAGTGACTGGAAGAGAGTACCTAACCGAAGCCATGGAATAGGAAATAAGTGCGCGCATCCATATCTAATTATGATCCAAGAATGTCATCAAACCCATTCAAATATGATTGCAGATAGCCACATAACCTTCCAATAGGGAAGTCAATCAAATCAATAATGAGAAATGGAAATATGAAACATTTCGCCTCTTCGGTCAAGGATTATCAATTTTTAGTAGTATTGAGGGAGCCAAATCAAATTTAAATGGCGAATCATGACTATTCAAGGTCTACTGCTATACGTAGAGAATAGAACACTAATTCCTGAACAACGAAAATGCTTACAAAACCTTTTTGGAGTAACAAGCACACTTACCGAACAAGCAAGCATTTCTTCAATTCAACAAGGAAACGTAACAAGTAACAAATGTAACCCTAACGGACAAGAACGAAGAACGCAAAACACAAAAACTAGAACTTCATACCAAAGGGATGATCAATAAATGACTTAAGCACAACAGAAGCTACATCGAATAGAATAAAATATGTAACATATGTAAAAGGAATATAGTGGTATGTTTCACTTATATCTCACATCGGGAATTCGTGAACCCCGATGTAGGTATATAAGTGGGAGCCCCACTACACCTAATGGCTAGCTTTTAGGGGTAAGAACGAGATCCGCTTGTATACTAGTTACATTAGTATTAGAGTTGGGACTAGTCTATCGACAATGACATACTCGTTCCAAATCAATAATGAGAAACGGAAATATGAAACATTTCGCCTCTTTGGTCATTGATTATCAATTTTCAGTAGTATTGTGGGAGCCAAATCAAATTTAAAGGGCTAATCATGACTATTGAAGTTCTGCTGCTATACGTAGAGAATTGAACACTAATTTTGACGTAGCAGTACACTTCTTTACTGCTCTTGATGTTGAAACTCTCTTGACTGGCTGCAGGGGCTAAACACTTCTGGAAGTAATACAATGTTGGATCTGCATTTGCTGCTTGTACTCCAACTCCTGCTCCCATCATTGTTATACATTAACAACATTGTCCTTCGACTTCTGTATGAAAAATTATGCACATCTACCTCTAGTTCAATTTTATACGTCCTTACAAGGAGCTTATATGAATTCGAAATATTCTTACTTATGCGTAAAATAGTATTCTCTACCTCCTCTACGTATCCAGGATCAAGATCGCAACAATACAATCATAAGGAAGACAAACGGATTAATTTTTTTTAGCAAAAAAAAAACAAAAAAAAAATGAGACATTCAATCCAAACAAGCATGCAAATCCACAAACAAAATCAGAAAAAAAAATCAAAAATCTTGAAGACATAATCCTACAGATCCTCCAAATAAGAGAGCCAACAAACCAAACACCACAATTCGATTAATTGTTTACAAAGTGATGGACGAAATTTGAAGTATGGGCCGGTGACTGAACAATCTGCATGAGTCTCGTATCATCAGAACTTAGAAGTACATATACGATATTTAGGCTCGGGAATAAGCACTAGCCACTAGAGTGGCCAATTATTAAAGAAGCAACAAGGGCATGAACCAACTGTGAATCAAGCATTCAACATGAGTAGAAAATGGAAATGAATTGTTTATCGAGGTTTAATGTCATGACTCTAGTTTACTATAATTAACGGTTAAGAGCATAAAGAGGTGACTGGAAGAGAGTACTTAACCGAAGCCATGGAATAGGAAACAAGCGCATCCATATCTAATTATGATCCAAGAATGTCATCAAACCCATTCAAATATGATTGCACATTGCAACATAACCTTCCAATAGGGAAGTCAGTCAAATCAATAATGAGAAATGGAAATATGAAACATTTCGCCTCTTCGGTCAAGGATTATCAATTTTTAGTAGTATTGAGGGAGCCAAATTATATTTAAAGGGCTAATCATGACTACTCAAGTTCTACTTCTGTACGTAGAGAATAGAACGCTAATTCTAACGTAGCAGTACACTTCTTTACTGCTCTTGATGTTAAAACTCTCTTGACTGGCTGCAACGGCTAAACACTTCTGGAAGTAATACAATGTTGTATCTGCGTTTGCTGCTTGTACTCCAACTCCTGCTCCCATATTTTTTCTACATTAACAACTTTATCCTTCGACTTCTGTATGAAAAGTTATACACATCTTCCTCTAGTTCGGTTTTAAACGTCCTTGCAAGGAGCTTATATGAATTCGAATTATTCTTACTTATGCGAAAAATAGTATTCTCTACCTCCTCTACGTATCCAGGATAAAGATTGCAACAATACAATCATAAGGAAGACAAACTAATTAGTTTTTTTATAGCAAAAAAAACAAAAACAAAAATGAGACATTCAATCCAAACAAGCATGCAAATCCACAAACGAAATCAGAAAGAAAGATCAGAAATCTTGAAGACATAATCCTACAGATCCTCCAAATAAGAGAGCCAACAACCCAAACGCCACAATTCGATTAATTGTTTACAAAGTGATGGACGAAATTTGAAGTATGAGCCGATGACTGAACAAGCAAGCATTTCTTCAATTCAATAAGGAAACGTTACATGTAACAAATGAAACCCTAACTGACAAGAACGAAGAACGCAAAACACATAAACTAGAGCTTCATACGACAGGGATGATCAATAAACGACTTTAACACAACATAAGCTACACCGAATAGGACAAAATATGTAACATGAATATAGTGGTATGTGTCACTTATATCCCACATCGGGAATTCATGAACCCTGATGTGGGTATATAAGTAGGAGCCCCACTACCCCTAATGGCTAGCTTTTAGAGGTAAGAACGAGATCCGCTTGTATACCCGTTACAATGGTATTAGAGCTGGGAATGGTCTCTCGGCAATGACATACCAGTTCCAAACGTAAGAGGCAAAAGAGAAATCTAGTTCTTGCGGCGTATTAAAAGTCGACGTCTAGTATATCCCACATCGGGAATTCATGAACCCCGATGTGGGTATATAAGTGAGAGCCCCACTATACCTCTAATGGCTAGCTTTTAGGGGTGGAAATTGGATCCCGCTTTTATACCCGTTACAAAATATATAATAGAAAAAGAGCAATATATTCACAAACAATCAACCAAGGACAAAACCAAATTCCGTGAATAGTAGGTTTTAGGGTTCGGAATGGGATCCCGCTTGTATACCCGTTCAAAATAACAGAAAAAGAGAAACAGATTTGCAAACAATCGACCCAGGACAAAACCAAATTCCGTGAATAGAAACTCCTGGAGTTGTCACCGACAAGATAGATCTTAAGAGGCAGAGAACGACTGTGACTTGATAAAGGTGGAGAAGTTCGAACTAAAAAGAGAGGGTTGTGAGATGGCGTCGGTGGTATGGAAAAAGGTGGTGAGCCCACAAAAGAAAAACCCTTACGCTTGAGAGGTTCCTCTCTCCGGGACAATTGGGTCGGGTTTCCCTTTTTTTTTTCAAGGAAAAATTAAGTGAATGTACCATTTTTAATTATTTTTTATGGATGCATATATTCGGGCTTTTTTTTTATAATTATACTTTTGACCATTAAATACTGATTTTTTGTTGGAATGTACACTATGTAACCACACTGATGAATACGCAATAGATTTATTCATGGAATGCCAAAGTACCATCACAACGAAAAATGGAACAACAGATTAGAAGAATAGTACATGGCACAAACAAAAATAATAGAACCTATAAGGACATTCTCAAGGAAATATTTTCCAGATTATTCCATAATGGAGATCCATTTTATCCCTTACCCTTTGGGACACTTGGTTTTTAAGAAATATAATTTTCTTTAATGGCAAGGTGGTTGGAGGACTGGAATAATGGGTAAAATACATTAAGCAACAAATGGAAAATTGAAAAAAGGCACATACAAAGGATCTAGATGAGGAAGAGATGATCAAAGAACCACACAACAATCGTAACATACCACGACAATAGAAAATCATAAAATGGAAAAACCTAAAAAAAAAAAGATTTATGAAACTTAACTTTGATGGTGCAAATATTCCCTCAAGACTCGTTACTTTTGATTACATCATCCTTGATGAACAGGACAGAGTTGTCAGGTGCGGGATGCAAAGTTACATACAGGAAGACTTCTGCATTGCAAGCTGAGGTCCAAGGATTACATCATAAGACGCTAGAAGCTCAGATGGGGATTACTCAGCTCGATGTGGACTCGTGGAGGGCGACTATTTAACGACTATTAACGCCTTAAAGGGGGTGTGGAAGTATACCCGGAGTAGGTGTACGTAAACCAGGCTTAATAGTAGTAGAACTATTGGGCTTAACCCGGAGTATGAATTGTTGTGCCACTAGTATAAATAAGGCCCATGTGTTTCTTTTTCAATCAACAACTAAGCATAACAACACAAATATATGTTTACCGCTTTGTTCTTCATCTTCCTCTCATGCACTTTACAATTCAGTCTTGACTTTCAATTTGGGATTTCCACATGGTATCAGAGCCTAGAAGAGTAGATCTAGCTTGTTCTTCATGTTTTATCCTCCTTTTGCTTTTGAAAAAACAAATTTTGATTCACTAGTTTTTAGATTAGAGAAATGGTTGGATCTGAAGATCGATTCGAACGATCCATATTATTTTCATCCTAGCGATCATCCAAGTCTTGTGCTTGTGACACCTCTGTTCGATGGTAGTAACTTTGATGAGTGGTCTGTGATTAGTTTAAATTAAACTCTCGACAAAGAACAAGATCGAATTTGTGAGGGGAGCAATTGAGAAGCCCTATGATTGCAGCTCTCTTTGTTGCAAGATTTATACTCAAACCCACTTCAATACTTTTATAATGAGAGAATAAACATCTCATCATCATCGAACTACAATACCCTACTTCAATGATTTTATAACGAGGGAACATCAATTTCATTCATGCTCTCAACTTCCATCGATTATAAGAGGACACAAACCAAACCTTTTAGATAGGATACGAAGAGAATGATCATATTCAAATTACATAACAACAACAATACCTAAACTTACTCATGACAAGGATGTGGTTTCCAGAAACTTCGATGACATGGGTACCTAAGTCTTCTTTTGACACGCATGTTTGTAGGGATATCATGGTATTTCTTTCAGCCGACAAGCAACATCAAACTTGGTTTCTTCAGTGGTGGTCTTTAGATTCTCCCACGATTGCAACTTTTTGTTGCACGAGTTAATACCTCAACACATCCAATGCTTTTATAAACATCCCATTATCAATACAATCTCCAATCTCTCTCTACCATCTCCCCCAGCATGTCAAACCAAAATTGGATGGGAATTTAATTAAATGTCCTCTTTTGTAATCCTTCATTTGCTCTATTCACTTGACCAGGAACTTAGAAAGACACTTGCCAATTTACAACTATACCAATTAATGAATAGATGCAATTGTTCCAACCCATGGTTACTTTTGCAAATAGAAAAAATAGGTTGGTATATTAGTTGAAAAAAGCCTGAAGTTAAAAAGAATCACCTTTGAATCTTTGATATACATCATAACATTGTGTTAAAACACAGATTTCGGATCTAAACCCTAGAATAGAGATAGTGAAAAGCTAAGCACAGATAAATGAAAGCGAGAGAGGACACAAGGATTGATGACGCAGTTCGGTTACCCTACTCTGCGGAGCCTCAAGAGGGAGAGACTCAAACCCATGAATCCACTAAGTATGATTGAATACGAGACATGGATGGAGATGATATACAAACTAGAAAGTAACCCTAGATCTAGCGGCTCAGGCAAGCAGGTAATCAAGGAGAAACTCGAAGTATAGGAACAGATACTCCCTTTCACTCCATCTGAGAAGACGAAGACGAACTGAAGTTGGTGAAGAGGCCGAGGTTGAACACCAAGCAGCTTCTTCTTCCTATGATGAGCTCGGAATCCTTGGATCACGTCAGGAGCTTAGGAATCAAGCTCGTCGGAGTGTGGAGCAGCAAGCGTCGCCGCGGATCGCCAAGATCGCCGCTAGGGTTTCTCTCTCTCTCTCTTTTCTTTCGGAAGCGGAAGCGATGGAATGATATCTTAACCCTTTAGGGTTTCCAGAAGGCGAGGCTATATACCCGAACCCTTACTAAAGGAAACACAGCGTTTCATCAAGCGAGGTCATGGGCTTAAAATAGCCGTTGGGAGTCTTCTGAAACAGGTGGGCCGAGAGAGTGCAGAGAGTTGGGCCAAAGCTACAGAGATGGGCCGACGTCATTGACTTCAGCCTTTTGGACATAGAACCACTTCAGGTTAGCTTAGCACCATGGAACCCATAGGCTTGGTCGAGCCTCTTCCACTTGAACCCAGCCTGAGCCACCTTAGATCCGGGTCCTAGTTAGCTAAGCCTAATCATCCAAGCATCCAAAGCCCCTAGTACATATGCATCAAAAATCCAAAAAACTCCATTAAAAAAGACAGACAACGTACATTTCACCCAAAAAAAATGAAATAAAGTTATGCGTAATCGACCAATATATACTTGCAGATCGAGTATGCAAACACTCCAAAGAGAACCCAATTTATGTTTCTGCCATTAAAAAATAAATTGAAACAAAAAGAACGGCAATATAATTGAAAGCTCAATTCATAATGAATCAAAGGAAGCTAAGTGCATAGATCACAGTGGGCACCAACGTGGCCCATCCGTACGCATTGATCCTGAGGGATCCGTCCTTCTGGTCCTCCACCGTGGACTCATCTCCGTCCGACGAGTCCGACGACTGTGCTTTCTCCGCCTTGAACAACTCCTTAGGTAACAACACCTTGTCCAATTTGAAGACAGACAAGGGCTCCTCGTCGATCAACGTCCCCGTAATCTTCCCAGTGTCGACCTCCGTGTCGAGGGTGACGTCGTTACCGTCGGTCTGCACGGTGAAGTCGTACTTGCTGGGGCTGCTGGTGGCCAGCGTGCTCATCACGGCGTTGGTGGACTGGAGCATCCCCATCGAGTTGTACTCCGGGACGGCGTGGTACAGCAGCACGGCCAGCTTGGCCTTCGCTGTCAGGGCCTTGTACTTGGGCATGAAGGCGTTCACCACGGCGTCGCTGGCGCAGAAAAGCGTCAGGCCGGCGCCGTTGATGCTCTCGTTCAGGGTCTTGGTGACCTTGGCGGCGGTTAGGAGGGAGGCGAATGCCTTGCACCCCTTGGAGGCCAGGACGGAGGGGAGGTTCAGGGAGCTCGGCGCGGGCATCGGCGCGTCTGCCTCTGGTGATGAGAGAGCCGCGCTTATCTGCACGATGGAGAGGTTGTACGGCTTCTCCGCGATCGACTTCACGAAGAAGGAGGTGAAGTCGCCGCCGTTTTCCGCCATGTTGAACCCAACCTTCCCGCCGTGAAGGTCGGTGATGTTCACGTAGCCCGAGTTTCCGGGCGCCATTCCCGTCGCCTGTATAATATATTAAAAGTCGTCTATTAATACATGTCTTTGTAGCTTATATAATTTTATTAATAATATATACATAGTATTATTTTAGAGCTGAACATTATATTTAATTTTCATTCATATTTCACTCTAATTTTTTAGATAACTAGTTTATATATTTTCTTAATTACCCTTCATACAACTAAAAATAAAAGTATATATATAAATAATCTAACTAACATAAGTTCCTAATTAAAATTCATTAGTAACGGACTTGATCGAGACGGAATTATATATCTATATACATATATAATCCATAATATATAATCATGAAAATAATACTTTTAAACCATAAACTTATATATGAAAAATGAAAAAAAGCAATCCTTCTAAAAAATGAAAATAGACAATTCAATGGGATATTGGTGCTATAGATTCACAAGCATGAAGGTTTGTATGTTTGATGGTTCGCCGTCTGCTGATTTTGTCGGTCTCCCGATAAGTTAGATCTGTCTGACATTTGAATTATTATTTTATAAAAAAATTTGAATGTTTATTTTTAATTTCTTCGGGTCCATTAAAAATTGAAGTTTCGGCCTATTTTTTAACAAATAAACAAAAAAAAAAAAAAAAACTAGACACATGGTGGAAAATCATGGGGAATCTTTTTCCATTTAAAATAAAGCCATTCGCTAAATTGTCAATATGATTATAGCTGGGTTGGACTTCAATTGGATGATAATTGAAGAATATGTCATGCCACTTAACTAATTCATGGCCCATATATGTCCCTCGAAACATTATCACTTCGTTGTTCATATGGCATGTCTATTAGTCTTGGTCTGGTGACACGTTGTTTTCAACTATAAGGTTTAAAGTTGCTACAAAATGTAATTTCAATGATGATAAGCTAGTCCCTCCATAAAAAAAACATTATAAAATTTTAACTTTTGATTTATTTTAATAACTATATACAAACTTGAAACTTCTTATTAATAAGTATAAAAAAAATTATATAGTTTTTATCTCTTTATTAAAAAATAAAAAGACATTTTCAGACAGAGATAGTATTACGCACAAATATCTAATTAACATGGGTATCTTTCAAAACTCAAACTTATTAATCTAAGGTTGTGTTTTCTCACCAAAATTTTAGGAGGTGAAGATAGGGTGAAAATTTGGTACATTAGTTTTCTTCCTCCCTCTCCAACTCTACCTCCACCCTCGTTAATGGGGTGATCGATCTCCCTCCCACCCCCTACCTCCCCTCCCCAAGACAGGTTCCTTTATCTCCACCCCATTTCACCCCATCCCTTAAAAAATAGGATAGAAATCAGGTCCCTTACGAGAAGAGCGAGGTAGGGGAGATGAAGAAGATTTCCACCCCTTTCACCCTTTAAATAGAGGTGGAAGAGGTGGGGGGAGAAAACACCCCTAAATTCCCAAATTAAGCCTAACTAATTTTAACCAGACTAATCCAGACTCTTAAATGAACTAAACTCGAATAAAATTCAAAAAGATACAAAATACGTAGTAAAATTTTAAATGAGAATGTATACATGTATGTACCTGGAACATGGTGGCGGTAATGGTAGTTCGATTGAAGATCTGGTGAAGCTTCTTGGCGCCATAGTAGTCCACCAGGACGTGCAGGGACAGTATGTTCCGTATGGTGTAGATGGAGTAACCCTTTGAGACGATATCCGACATGGCCGCGTTGTCGAGTGCGCACACCGTGATCGTCCTCCTCCTGTTGATCTCCTCCGCCAGGTGCGTCAGGCTCAGGTAGTGGTTGAAGCTCGACAGGCTTGGGTGCGAAGCTAGTATCTTCGTTATGTTGTATCCCTCCGTCCGCCCCCACTGCGCTGCCATCACCACCACCACCACCACCGCTGCCAATATCCCCACCAGCCTCATCGCTGCTTTCTTAATTGATTGTCGCGCGCGATTGATCGGAAAGTATATTTATATATATATATAAATATATATGTGTGGCTGTAGTGTAGATCCTACAGTGTTAGTGATAGCTAGTTTGCTCAACTATAGCTGGAAGAGGCCGGTGACCATTATATATATACAAATATTATTCTTAATTTTTCCTACATAATAAAGAAGACTGTAGAAGCTAGCAATACATGTATTTAAATTTCCACTAGAAAATAGTGTGACCATAGTAGTGTTTTGACATTTTTAATTATTATTGTTATACCTAATTGAATATAAAATATTGAACTGAAATTTGTAATTACATTATATATATATATATATATATATATATATATATATATATATATATATATATATATATATATATATATATATATATATATATATATACATATATATATTATTCGTTTGTTTTCTTGTAATTACATTATATATATTATTCGTTTGTTTTCTTGTGATTATTCTTTGTTTCATATGACTATTCATCGATAATAATGTAATTATTTATCTATATAAAAAATTAAATTTTATTCTAATGAATAATCGTCCAGTATCGTCGAATAATTACAAGTTACTTGTAATCTCATCAGTTGATCTTCTTCATTTAATAACCTAGATTAATTTATTAACATGATGCACTATAAAGAACACCATTACACTGTATTGTGAACAAATCTGAATTGTTGGATTAAGAAGATCAACGACTGAGATTTAAATGAAATTTTGAAGAACAAAATTATTCATCTGAAACAGTATGATTATTTGTATATATATAACTCGTACGAATAATCATGTTGCAACTGACGAATAATTTTTATATGAAAAGACAGTTAATACATACGAATAACTACTTTACATGAAACGAATAATAATGTTGTTATGTACACATAATCATTTGTTCATAGTTTATACCGTAAAAGATGTTTATATTGAAATCATCCTATATATAGGGTGGTTCTGGTGTACACAACTCTTATGACCTACCTTATCGTGTACGCATGGATTATTCGTTAGTTTTCTTGTGATTATTCATCTGTTTTGACATGATTATTCGCATATAACAATGCAATTATTCGTTTGTAAAAAAGTGAAAAAATGTAAATTTCTTTCTAACAAATAATCACAACTACCGCCGAATAATTTAATTCCAAGAATAATCACTCAATGCCACCGAATAATAAGATGTTACTTTTAATTTGAACCATTGATCTTTTTAGTTCAATGACACATATTTGCTAACAATTAAGAGTATTAATTTACACAATACAATTAAATATGAAATAATTTAAAAAAAAATTATATATGTGGAGGATATAAGAGTCGAATAGAATCCAATCAAGATAAAAATTGTGATTTATTGCCTATTTAGCCCAGATTGCATGAATTCAAGAGAACCTTTACAATTACATAATCGAAAAGTTGAACATATGATATGTCAAAAATTGTAAAAAAAATATTTTTTAAAAAAATCGGTGATAATTTAATTATTTAGATTAAGAAAAAAAAAGATTGAGGAATTTGATTCTTTACATACAACTCCATTTGGTTCTCTGTGGATGTGGCGGAAAATGATAGAGTCAAAATTGAGAGAATCGAGAAGGGAGTCAGAATGCAACATATCAACCTCCCCGTGACTCGGAATCCTTTTGATCATGCTAGAAATAATATTTAGATTGTCGCCTTCGCCTATAAGTTGGCGGATATTGAGATCGAAGGCCAGAGAAAGGTCAATCCAAAGGGCAAAACATTCATTACCAATAGTGGATTTGAAGGGGGAGTCGTCGGCCTCGATATGGACAACTGAGCCCAAGTGGTTTCGGATAATGTACCCATAAGAGCCTTTGTTAGACGACGAAAGAGCTCCGTCGAAAATGAGTTTGAACCAATGTTCTTGTGGTTTCAGCTGCTTATTTTGTCTGCTCGATCATATTGTTTGAACTATGAAGATATCTAATTGAGCAGATTTTGATTGCAGAGATAGAATCCGGCTCTATGTGTTTGGCCATATCCCATTGGAAGATATTGTCCTTGATGAAGGAGGAGATAATTCGAATTTTCGATTGTGAGTTTTCGAAAATAATTTTGTTTCGAAAGTACCACAATGCCCACCAAGAGGTGGCGAGCTTTGAGAACTCAGTATTGCTTAGTTTGGACTTGAGGAGATTAATCGATTCAACGATGGTTGGGGATTCTGCTAAGCAGGTGTTAACTTTGTGATGAAGATTAGGTGATAAGGTTTGGAGGACAGCAGCGGAGACCGGGCAAGAGAAAAGGATATGGTCAAGGTCCTCCATAGGAAGTCATTAGTTTTTGGTTGGAGATCTAGGTTCCATATCCAATAAAGATCCGAGGGGGAGTGTCTTTTATGATGGTGAATCATATGTTAATGGTTGATTTAGTAGAGAATCAACCATTTTTGCTTCAATACAACTTATCTTGGGGGACAAACTTGGGAATAGGGGTGCTAGAGATGTTACTTATCGTGTGTGTGTGTGTGTGTGTGTGTGTGTGTGTGTGTGTGTGTGTGTGTGTGTGTGTGTGTGTGTGTGTGTGTGTGTGTGTGTGTGTGTGTGTGTGTGTGTGTGTGTGTGTGTGTGGTTATTGAGAAAGAAATCGACCTTCAAACTTGTATCGATATCAGAAGCGTGTTATAGTGAGTCGATGAGAGGGTGGTCACCACACCAAGAGTCTTTCAGAAGTTCACCGAACAGCCATATTACAGATGGACAAGCGTGTTATAGTGATTTGCAAACCTCGACTCGACAAATAATAAGACGGTGCCTTGAGCCTTTATTATGAAGAAAGTTTTTATTAATCCTATCTAGGACATTCTTTGTGAATGGAGCATAAAACATTGCATAATATGGAGAAGTTTGGCAGCTAGATTGGTTTTAATAAGTGAAATGTCCCACTTGGGAGAGAAAGTTAGAGGTCCATTTAGATAGTTGATTTTTTTGTGAGTTAAGGATGCCATCAAAGGTTAATGTGGTGACTTTTCCACAAATGATGGGACAACCTAAGTACTTGCCAATGTTGGTAGTGAAGGGGATGTGTAGTTCACTTTTGATAGTTTGTTTCATTTGGTTTGTTATGTTAGAGGTAGTTTGGGAGAGTGATTTATGAAGGTTTATTTTTTGTCCCGACATGAAGTAGTAATCATTCATGAGTTTTTTTATTTGGTCGCAACCGGCTTTGGAAGCTTTTGCAAAGATAATAATATCGTCAGCGATGGAAAGGAAGGGGATCTTCAAACCAGATCGAGAATCCGATGTGGCTTTGAGGGTGGGTAGAGGTGAAATGAAGCCCACGCACCAGGACTTTAGAAACCATGAGGAAGAGGTAGGGAGATAGTGGGTCGCCTTGGCAGAGGTCTCTGGAAAGTTTAAATGTGTCTGAAGGTTTGTTGTTGATGAGGATTGAGTAAAAAACAGTGGTGATGCACTATCTAATCCAAGAAGTGAAGTGGTTACGAAAACTGAATTTGTGGAGGAGGTTAAGGAGAAAATCCCAGTCAACCAAGTCGAATGCTTTTTCCATATCTAGTTTTAACAGCCAAAGAGGCCCTTCTTAGTGCTAAATGAGTGAAATATTTCGTTAGCAATTAGAATATTGTCTTGGATAGGTCTATCAGAAGTGAAGGTGCTTTAAGGAGGATGTTTTGGAAGGATAGATTCCAGTCTTATGGAGATTATTTTTGAGATGATCTTATATATAGTGGAGCAGAGACTGAAGGCCTGTAGTTATTTGTTGTCATTGGGTTATCAGTTGTAGGAATAAGCGCAATGAAAGTATAATTGATTTGTGTAAGGATCTTCCCTCTAAGTAAGAAGCTTTTAACTGCCTTGGTGAAATAGTGACCAACGATGTGCCAATAATCTTTAAAGAAGTCAGTAGAGAAGCCATCATGCTAGGAGATTTCTCATTTGCCAGGATAAAAATCGCAGCCTTTATATCGTTGGTTAAGACCGGTTTTGTGAGTATTTCATTGTCTTTGGATGTGATGTCAGGAGTGATATGGTCCAGAAAGTAGCTATTGTGTTTGTAAATTTCTTGATTTGGGAAAGCGCTTAGCGAAATCTTTGATAAGTTCTTGTCGGATTTCAAGGTATGTAAATAGGAAAAATCCATCGCTTGTGTGAAGGGTATTGATGATGTTTCTGTTTTTTCTTCCCGTAGCGATGCGATGCAAATATTTAGAGTTAGTATCAATCGATTTAAGGTGTAATCTCTTCGCATGTTGGCCCCAGTAATTTCTTTGATATAAGATAGAAAATGTATCTAGTTTCTTTAAACACAAGTGTGATATTTTGTATAAGAAACAAAATTTAAAACTTTCATTAATAATATCTGCCAATAAAAAAAGAATATTTGAATAAAAATACAAATTTAATTCTTAGTATGAGTTGTCAACAAAATACTAAAAGGATTAGTAATATTATAAATATAATAGTTAGATAATATTATGTATGTATGTGTATATTTGCTAGGTGAGTAATCCTTGTCATCAAATGATGGATGCGAATTATTGAAACCGAAACTGCCAAAATGTGCCGAATATGTTACAGATCGATCGAGTGTTTTTTCTCTTCTCGATCCAATGATCGAGTTCTCTCACCTACCTACTGCAGTTTCATTTTCGGTCTATAAAATTAAAAATGGTCCCAACAATATATAGTTCATTGTTTCATATTAAAGGAATGTTTAATATACAATTTACCTTAATGAAAATCATGTTACGGTGGCACATCACAATTCACAACACAAGACGAAAGCTTTAGATCTTTACTTTATTAAGAGAATCACGAAAAATGCATGCCAATTAGCTAGATATGATCGATTTGATTTTAAACATAATAACTTTTCGAACATATACCTCAATATATAAATTAAGAGGTATAATTAAAAAAGGGGTCTTTCTATCAAAACAAACCCCTATGAATCTAATTTTAAATTTGGCTAATATATTTTAATTAAGGATGTATTTTTTTCTAAAACGGACATCTTATCATATATCTAAGGGTATAGGATAAAGAAACCGAAAAAAAATATGTCTCAAATTAATTTTAAATATTTTAGCTATGTTTTAGAAAAAATTAATTTCATATGGTTCACTCACTTTTAGATACTCCTTCCGTTCAACAAAACTTGTCGTTTACTATTCACGCACGCTTTTTTAGAATGATAAAAACTATATAAAATATTCATTTTAAAAAAAAAAAATTTAACAAGTTTGTACTTATTAATAATAACTACGAAATTGTTAAAAAAATTATTTAAAAAGTCGATATTTTATATAGTTTTTAGCTCCTAAAAAAACGTGCATGAATAGTAAAACGTCAAGTTTTGTTGAACGGAGGGAGTAATAAAAATATTTATCAATTAACATTTTTAATCTATATCCTAAAAGCATACGTGTCACTTAATTATTTTTGGTATAATTTTATTTTAAAAGAATTGAAAAACTATATTAATTTATATTCCACTTAATTAAAAAATGAAAGCCAAAATTTCTGAATTTTAAGAGTATCAGTTCAAATATCCGTAAAATAAAATACGAAGTACTTAGCAATGAAATTGAAAAAAATAAATGATGTACTTTTCAATTGTTTAATGGGCGCAAGTTGAATTACGTGCTCGAAGTTTATCATCAAAGGTGAGGTTCTTGTCATTAAAAAAAAATTGGTTTGACGGGTATTAAAAGAATGGGAAAAATAAATATACGTTTGTTGAACCTGCCGACGGTGAGCGACCACCCTTTTACCAATTATTTAAATGATCGTTGGGATTTTGCTTTCAATAATAAAATTAGATAATGATGGAGCACTTGTTCGATTATATGTTAATTATTTCTTTAATTTGT
This sequence comes from Persicaria tinctoria, assembly GCA_037127255.1. Taxonomy (NCBI): domain Eukaryota; kingdom Viridiplantae; phylum Streptophyta; class Magnoliopsida; order Caryophyllales; family Polygonaceae; genus Persicaria; species Persicaria tinctoria. The sequence goes on from JBANSL010000017.1 coordinate 17,487,199, forward strand.
TTCAATAAAAACAACTTTAAATTGATATATTTGTTGTCTGGTTTTTAGATTAAGATATATTCACAAAGATAAGGAAGGTTATGACAACTAAAAAACGTGATATTAAGTAATAAGTTACATGAGCTCGTTTAACCAATGATCCATTTCCCTAATGGTATGAGAGAGATAAGTGTTACAGGAGGATAACGGTTCAAATCTCATTCTTTACACATCTGTGTAATTAATGGGTGCGCGCTCAAATCTGCATTGGTTTGGATGAACCTTCTTAGTGGCTTACTGATTCGCGTCCTTTGCAGGTTAGGACTCGGACCCATGAGAAATTAGTCGACAACCTCAAAACCTCCACGTTACCAAAAACAAAGTTACATGAGCTCGGCCCAAATTATTGTTGGGCATATGGCCCATTTTGGGTCCAGCCCAAAGAAATTATATATTGCTGGTTTTAGCAATATATAAGTGGAATTTTGGAAGCAAATGTTGCATTTAAGGAGATCTGCCGCAACAACAAGGAAGAAAGGAGAGAGAAAGAAAAGAGAGAGAGGAGGAAGAAATGAGAGGAAAGATAGGAGATTTGAGCGGGTGTTTCGTCTCTTAATCTGGTGATCCGTCTTCTTCATTCGGCAAGTCAACAACGGTTGTTTGTTGATAGATATTTTCTCCTCTTGGAAATCTAATCTGATTACAAGTGTTTATAGCTAAGTTTTTGGAGAGGGATCCATTCTAGGTCCAGGTTGTATTTACTATTTAGATTGGTGTTCGAAATCTCCATATTTATTTATCTCGGACTGAGACTGGATTGTTTAACACTTGTACTGGTTTGTTGATTAGTAGATTGGTTGCTCTGGTGAGCGAAAGGTGGGTTTTTTTATTCTCTGGTTTGAGAGGGTTTTTCTCACGTAAATCTTATGTCGATATTTGTGTTTTTATTTGTTTTTGTGGTTGCTTGGTTGTTTGATTTCCGAATTGGATATTATCGGTTGATCATTTGGTTTGCTAGCTGATTATTGTTGATTCTTTTATTACCTAAATTCAGTTCCGGGTGCGGCTGGAAAGTGGTTTCTGATATGTTTGGGATTCCCGATCCTTCAATTGTGAGCTCAAGATCAAGAACCACGCCGTATATTTGCCCGATCTTGCAATGTTCTTCGATATCTCCTGATTAGGAACAAATTAATCAACCAATTAATTAAACTGAAATACTGACAAATCAACGAGAGAGCGAGCGCCGAGGAGCGAGGGACAGCGAGAAAGCGAGCGCCGATGAGCAAGGCACCGAGTGCGCGAGAGCCAGGGATGGTGCTCCCTAGGAGCGAAGCGAGGCGCCTCAGAGCGTGGAGCCGGGTGCGCGGAACAGCGAAGCCTAGGCGCTGAGGCCGAGCGCCTGTGCACGAGGAGCGCGGAGCCTGCGTCCGGGGTTCTCTCCAGCGACGGCTTCCCTCTTCTTGCGACGAATTCCAGTTTCAAGGTTGTGTTTGGTTTAGGGTTTAATCGATTGATTTGGATGGTGATTGTGTGATGATGCCGAGTAAGGTAAAGAACACGAGTATGAAAATATGAAGCTTTTGGGATTGATAGTCGAGGAACTTTTTAGCCAAAAGGTTTCCTCAATTCTATATTCAATCTGATTTTTATTAAATGTATAAAAGCGTTTAAATAGGTAAATGACTAGGGTTTGGTTGGCTTCCTTAGAGGCTAAGGATTGCTTTGTCAAACTTTATCCTAATTAAATAAAACTTATCCTAAATAATTAAATGTAATCTAAAATCCTATGATAGACAATAATAAAATATGATAATTAAGAAAGCCTAAAGGATAGACTCTTCTAACCATCTTATTTAACCTAACTAAGTAATACTAAAAATAGTTAATTCCATAATTAGACTCCAACTAACATAAAAGTTACTAAAAATAGAATAAAAAAAAAAGAAATATAAATAATTAACTAATTAATGCCGTTTCTTCAATGACTCCCAAGGTAGATCCTTCTTCTTCCGCTTGAGGATGACATCAGTTTCTAGCCCAATGATAGAGCATGTTTAGTGTTACATAATAGATTGCATTTAGCATTATTTAGGTGTGAATATTGCATTTATTTAGTTGAATTTGCATTATCACTTGTTGAGTTAGAAGAGGCGGAATCTACATGATTTTATGTTTTATTTCAGGAAAAGTAGATTGGAGGTGAATTAATATTGGAAAGGACGGAAACAAGTTGAAGAATACTTAGGAGCTGCCGGAGACGAAGAGGAAGCAGCTCGGACGAATCGCAGGCCGCCCCGCTACATTGCTGGCCGCCCCGCGGCTCGAAGGAAGAAACGGAGAAGTTCGCAATCGCCGGCCGCCCCGCGGCTTGGCCTGGCCGCCCCGCGGCCCGTGCAGAGACCGATATTCAATTATGGGTTTTACTTAGGGTTTTGTCTAAGTTATTTTGGGCCGATTTTCTCTAGACTATTTAAGGCTTTTCTAGTTATTCATTCAAGGACCGGAGGCACTTTATTCAATTGTTGAGAGCGCCGTTGAGCATGAGCAACTAAACTCTCGAGGTTTCGCCTACAGTTTGGATCTTTGATTGTTGAATTGTGAGTTTCTTAATCTAGTTCTTATTCCTATTGCAATGTTTTGACTTCCTTGTGCTTAAGTGCTTGAATGTGTTTTATTCTCTCTGGCCTGATCAACTAGTTAGAGGAGATTCATTCAATTGCTAGGGTTTTGTAGATTCCTCGTAGCGAACCTTGACCCAAGTGGCAATCATATCCCTTTAGGACTCGTAGGACTAATTGGATGTGTAGGAAGCTGAATATATGTTAAATATCGACTCGTAGCTTGACATTGCATGTACCTTGGTTAATTCATAATCTTAATGCTATCTCTAGGTTAAATCTTAACCGTGTTAGGGTTATTTAGAGATAAGGGTTGCTAGGACTCGTAGGACTAGTAATTTACCCAAGATCTGGACAAGGACATTGATAGGAAAAGACAAGAACTAGAGGTTGAAACAAGGATCGAATTCATCAATCGAAGTGATAAATTGTAGGTGAACCTATTTCCCTTCACTGAATTTTACAATCAATTTACTTTGTTTGCTTGTCTCCGCTTTGCTAAAAGGCGGATCTTTTCACACTAAAAACTCCCCCTTTTCTCTCTTAGCAATTAGAATTAGACTTGAATTTAATAGATTTCCCTGTGGATCGATCTCTTGCTTGCACGCTATACTAGTTAGTGAGTTTGAGTATTCTTTGGCAAGAACAACGACAGGTTTTCCTCTTGTCAAATTTGGCGCCGTTGCCGGGGAACTCTTATTTAATTCTTGTGTTGTTTTAATTGCTACTTTTTGTGTGGACCACTTATATGGTCCACACTCGTGCTACTAACTCATCTCTATTTTCTTTAGATTCGGAGATTGAGAGGACTCTCTCTAGATTGAAGCGAGAAGCTCGTGATCGCTTTCGCGAGCTACCTTTCGATCAAGGAAAAGAAGAAAGTGAAGAGATGGCTGCTAACGTTGATAATCGAACGCTGAAGGAGCTCACTACACCAAACTTAGACCAACAACCATTGGCTATCGTGCTCCCTAAACTTGATGAAGGTGTCCATTTTGAGCTAAAGTCTGGGGTGGTTCATCTTTTACCCAAGTTTCATGGGTTGAGTGGTGAGGACCCCCACAAGCACTTATCTGAGTTCCATACTGTTGTGGTGGGTATGAAACCAGGCGATGTCACGGAGGAGCAAATCAAGTTAAGGGCATTCTCCTTTTCGCTTAGGGACACTGCTAATGAGTGGTTCTACTACTTACCACCAGGTAGTGCAACAACATGGATACAATTGAAGCGTCTCTTTCTGGAAAAGTACTTCCCTGCAACCAAGTTGAACAGTCTGAAGAAGGAAATCAGCAGCATTGACCAGCAGGCTACAGAGACACTCTATGAGTACTTTGAGCGCTTCAAGAAGCTCTGCTCTAGTTGCCCTCACCATGGTTTTTCAAAGAAGGATTTAGTACTCTTTCTATTCAATGGATTGCTTGACGAGGAGCGCAAGACAGTGAACTCTGCCTGTGGAGGCAACATCTTGAACAAAACACCCGTTGCTGCTTGGGAGGTGTTTTCAGAGCTTGCTGATGGCTCTAGACAATTCAGCAAGGGACGTCATGCTAGAGGGGTACTCGCCGTTGACTCCTCAACTTCCGCATTACATAGCGATGTGGCTGAATTGAAGGATATGATGAAAAGGTTCATGCTACAAGGAACCCCACAACAACTTAAGGCATGTGGCATTTGCGCTGATCTTTATCACCCGACGGACACTTGTCCAATGCTGCAGGAGCCCAATGTAGAACTGAATGCCATGGGGAACTTTGTTCCTCAGCGACCCAGGTATGGTAACTATGCTAATCCCAATCAATACAATAACAACTATAATGCAGGTTACCAGGGGTATGGCTATGGTAATAACCAAGCCCCTTTCAATCCACAAGGAGGACCCCATTTCAGACCTCAGCAACAATTTGATCAAATACAGAGAGGACCTCCACCAACTGATAATCAATCCAATGAGGATCCTCTCAAAGCTCTCACAAAGATCGTCTTGGGTCAAGCTGAGCACCAAAAGAGGCAAGATGAGCACCAAAAGAATATGGAGAAGCAACTTAGCCAAATGGCTCAATCGCTGAGCGAACTGCTGGCGAAGGACTCAGGACAGCTACCATCTCAAACGGTGGTGAATCCTAAGGAGAACGTCAGCGTTGTGACGCTAAGAAGTGGTAAGGAACTGATTACCACTCCCCATAATGATACTAATATAGAGAATTTTGAAACAGGTGCGAACGAGAAAGAAGAAAATGTTCGAAATCGCCAGCCGCCCCGCGGCACACATGAGCCGCCCCGCGGCCAAGGCGATTTGGAAGACGCGGAAAATCGTCGGCCGCCCAGCGGCCAAGCCGAGCCGCCCCGCGGCCTCTCCAGAGACTCCTCTAACGAGTATGTTCGACCTGATTTTCCTCCTCTTAATTCTTTTAAACCCGTTCCTCCCTTTCCTGAAGCACTCAGAGACACAAAGAGACCAGACAATGACAAGGAGATCTTTGAGACGTTCAGTAAGTGCGAGGTAAACATCCCTTTACTCAATCTGATAAAAAGTATTCCTCGTTATGCCAAATTTCTCAAGGAACTTTGCACAATAAAGAGGAATCAAAAGTTGAAGGGGAAGCAGAAAATTAAGGTAAGCGAACATGTGTCTGCTGTGTTTCAAAAGCGTCTGCCTAAGAAATGTAGCGACCCTGGGATGTTTACAATTCCATGTGTGATAGGTGAAACTAAGTTTGATAAAGCTTTGTTAGACTTGGGTGCATCTATTAATGTTTTGCCTTATTCTCTGTATGAATCATTGGGTTTAGGACCTTTACATGAGACTAGAGTGGTAATCCAACTAGCGGATCGATCAAATGCTTTTCCTAGAGGCATAGTTGAGGATGTTTTAGTTATGGTTGATAATTTGATCTTTCCTGCTGATTTCTTTGTTTTGGACATGGAGCATAGTAACCAAGAGGCTCCTATTTTGCTAGGAAGACCCTTTTTAAGGACTGCTAGAACAAAAATTGATGTGTATTCTGGTTCTTTGACTATGGAATTCGATGGTGAGAAGGTTGAATACAATATATATGATGCAATGAAATTCCCTTCTGATGATCATTCCTTATGCTTTATGGATGCCATTGATACTTGTATGCAGGATACCTTTGACATGAGTTGTGTAGATGGCCTGCAGGTAGCTTTAGAAACTCCTATTGAGGAGTTCTCAGTGAATTATGCTTTATCCACTAACCTGCAGGAGACCATGAGAGACTTGTCCTCCCTACCTATATACTCACAGGCAGATACCTTTATGGCATTGACCGTTCCCAATGAAAAGCTCCTACCTTCTATCGTCCAGGCACCTGAAGTTGAGCTCAAACCTCTTCCTGAGCATCTGAAATATGCATTTGTGGGGGAGGGTGACACCTTGCCTGTCATCATCTCTAACAAGCTTACCAAAGAACAGGAAGATAGGTTGGTAGGAGTGCTCAAAGAGCATAAGACAGCTTTGGGATGGACCATAGCGGATATCAAGGGAATCAGCCCAGCTACTTGCATGCACAGGATCCTACTAGAAGAGGGGGCCAAACCTTCAAGGCAACCTCAACGGAGACTCAACCCACCTATGATGGAGGTAGTGAAGAAGGAGGTGCTCAAACTCCTTCAGGCAGGTATGATCTATCCCATCTCTGATAGTCAATGGGTTAGTCCAACGCAGGTAGTACCAAAGAAGGGAGGCATTACAGTGGTTGAGAATCAAGAAGGTGAGTTGGTCCCTACCAGAGTCCAATCAGGCTGGAGAGTTTGCATCGATTATCGTAAGCTGAATGCGGTAACTCGAAAAGATCACTTTCCCTTACCTTTCATTGATCAAATGCTTGAAAGACTTGCTAGTCGTCCATATTACTTGGCACATTTGCATATCGCAGAATGCCTTTTGGCTTGTGCAATGCTCCTGGGACATTCCAACGGTGTATGGTAAGTATTTTTTCTGAATATGAGAGCAATTCATTGAGGTTTTTATGGATGATTTTACAGTCCATGGTGATAGTTACATAATAGATTGCATTTAGCATTATTTAGGTGTGAATATTGCATTTATTTAGTTGAATTTGCATTATCACTTGTTGAGTTAGAAGAGGCGGAATCTACATGATTTTATGTTTTATTTCAGGAAAAGTAGATTGGAGGTGAATTAATATTGGAAAGGACGGAAACAAGTTGAAGAATACTTAGGAGCTGCCGGAGACGAAGAGGAAGCAGCTCGGACGAATCGCAGGCCGCCCCGTTACATTGCTGGGCGGCTCGAAGGAAGAAACGGAGAAGTTCGCAATCGCCGGCCGCCCCGCGGCTTGGCCTGGCCGCCCCGCGGCCCGTGCAGAGACCGATATTCAATTATGGGTTTTACTTAGGGTTTTGTCTAAGTTATTTTGGGCCGATTTTCTCTAGACTATTTAAGGCTTTTCTAGTTATTCATTCAAGGACCGGAGGCACTTTATTCAATTGTTGAGAGCGCCGTTGAGCATGAGCAACTAAACTCTCGAGGTTTCGCCTACAGTTTGGATCTTTGATTGTTGAATTGTGAGTTTCTTAATCTAGTTCTTATTCCTATTGCAATGTTTTGACTTCCTTGTGCTTAAGTGCTTGAATGTGTTTTATTCTCTCTGGCCTGATCAACTAGTTAGAGGAGATTCATTCAATTGCTAGGGTTTTGTAGATTCCTCGTAGCGAACCTTGACCCAAGTGGCAATCATATCCCTTTAGGACTCGTAGGACTAATTGGATGTGTAGGAAGCTGAATATATGTTAAATATCGACTCGTAGCTTGACATTGCATGTACCTTGGTTAATTCATAATCTTAATGCTATCTCTAGGTTAAATCTTAACCGTGTTAGGGTTATTTAGAGATAAGGGTTGCTAGGACTCGTAGGACTAGTAATTTACCCAAGATCTGGACAAGGACATTGATAGGAAAAGACAAGAACTAGAGGTTGAAACAAGGATCGAATTCATCAATCGAAGTGATAAATTGTAGGTGAACCTATTTCCCTTCACTGAATTTTACAATCAATTTACTTTGTTTGCTTGTCTCCGCTTTGCTAAAAGGCGGATCTTTTCCCCCTTTTCTCTCTTAGCAATTAGAATTAGACTTGAATTTAATAGATTTCCCTGTGGATCGATCTCTTGCTTGCACGCTATACTAGTTAGTGAGTTTGAGTATTCTTTGGCAAGAACAACGACAGGTTTTCCTCTTGTCACCCAACAAGTGGCATCAGAGCCTTTGGTTGATCTTTTGATGTGTTGTTTTTGGGTAATAGGAGTAGAGATGAATTTGAGTGAGTTTCGGAAATTTATGAATCAGTTGAACACCATGAAGTTAGTCCTTGATGATGAGTTGCAAGCATTGTTGCTCTTGAGCTCTTTGCCCGATAGTTGGGAGACTCTAGTGGTGTCAATTAACAACTCTGTCGTGGGTGGGCTTGTGTTCTTATCTGCAGTGAAGGATAGTTTGTACAACGAGGAGACTAGGAGGAAGGATATGGGCACGAATTTGTCACATGCTCTCATGACAGTTTCAGGGAGCAGGTCTAGAGGGAGATCTCATAATAGGGGGAGCTTTGTTTGCTATCATTGTGGCAAGGAAGGGCACATGAAGAGGAATCGTAATGTGTATAAGAAGAAAATGGATGAAGTGGAAATCAGAAGGGTACATCGTAAGTTCTGTAGGACAGTGATGATGAACAGGTTGTTCTCACATGCTTGGAAGAGCCTGATTCTTGTGTAGAGTAGATTGTTGATGGAGCTGCATCCTTCCATGCTACATCAAGGAGGAAAGCGTTCACTTTGTACCGAGTGGGACGCTTTGGCAAAGCAAAGATGTGGAATGGAAGCTTGTCTGATATAGTTGGTATGGGAGATGTTTGTGTGCTGACAAACACAAGTTGCGGGATGACATTGATAGATGTGTGACACATACCGGATTTGCAGAAGAATCTGATATTTCTTCAAGTCTAGGATAAAAAGGGCTATGATAACTTCTTTGGAAGTAGGAAGTGGAAACTCAGTAAAGGGTCAATGATGATGATGTGACAGAGGTTCATGGTGATGCTTCACTTGATTTGGTGTAAAGGCTTACATGATGCTTGAGTGGAAAAGGGTTGCAAAATCAGAAGAGAAAGTCTCTCATTTCTTTTGCTGATAAGGAGACCTTGAGTACTTGTGATTTGTTTGGATTGCACACGAGATTTGGCGGAACTTCTGAGACGTCAGAAGAGGATGGCACAAGTGTGGAGTTTGCTTCAGAGGATTGTGCTGATGGGATAGTCGTGTCAGAGGGAAGTTCACCAGGTGTTATGACCTGTGGCAGATCTGAGCACGTCGAGCCAGCACGGATAGAAGAAACTGTCAGAGGGTCAGAGAGAGAAGGTCATGTATTCACTAGGAGTTCTACCTCGGAGTACCAGAGAGTAATGGAGGAGGGGAAGCTAGAGGGTGATGATGACATCTGGCGAGCATCCGCTCCACATCTCAGGAGTGAGACGTGACTGGGATACAGGTGAGGCCAGGACGAGCAGGAACGTCTTCCCCTTGGGTTGAAGGGGGAGATTGTTGGCCTATGTCCCATTTTGGGTCCAGCCCAAAGAAATTATATAGTTGGTATGGGAGATGTTTGTGTGCTGACAAACACAAGTTGCGGGATGACATTGATAGATGTGTGACACATACCGGATTTGCAGAAGAATCTGATATTTCTTCAAGTCTAGGATAAAAAGGGCTATGATAACTTCTTTGGAAGTAGGAAGTGGAAACTCAGTAAAGGGTCAATGATGATGATGTGACAGAGGTTCATGGTGATGCTTCGCTTGATTTGGTGTAAAGGCTTACATGATGCTTGAGTGGAAAGGGGTTGCAAAATCAGAAGAGAAAGTCTCTCATTTCTTTTGCCGATAAGGAGACCTTGAGTACTTGTGATTTGTTTGGATTGCACACGAGATTTGGCGGAACTTCTGAGACGTCAGAAGAGGATGGCACAAGTGTGGAGTTTGCTTCAGAGGATTGTGTTGATGGGATAGTCGTGTCAGAGGGAAGTTCACCAGGTGTTATGACCTGTGGCAGATCTGAGCACGTCGAGCCAGCACGGATAGAAGAAACTGTCAGAGGGTCAGAGAGAGAAGGTCATGTATTCACTAGGAGTTCTACCTCGGAGTACCAGAGAGTAATGGAGGAGGGGAAGCTAGAGGGTGATGATGATATCTGGCGAGCATCGGCTCCACATCTCAGGAGTGAGACGGGACTGGGATACAGGTGAGGCCAGGACGAGCAGGAACGTCTTCCCCTTGGGTTGAAGGGGGAGATTGTTGGCCTATGTCCCATTTTGGGTCCAACCCAAAGAAATTATACATTTCTGGGTTTTTAGCAATATATAAGTGGAATTTTGGAAGAAAATGTTGCATTCAAGGAGATCTTCCGAAACAACAAGGAAGAAAGGAGAGAGAAAGAAGAGAGAAAGAGAGGAGGGAGAAAGGAGAGGAAAGATAGGAGATTTGAGCAGGTGTTTCGTCTATTGATCTGGTGATCCATCTTCTTCCTTCGGCAAGTCAACAACGGGTGTTTGTTGATAGGTATTTTCTCCTCCTGGAAATCTAATCTTATTACAAGTGTTTATAGCTAAGTTTTTGGAGATGAATCCATTCTAGATTCAGGTTGTATTTAGATTGGTGTTTAAGATCTCCATGTTTATTTGTCTCGGGTTGAGACTGGATTGTTAAACACTTGTACTTGTTTGTTGATTAGTGGATTGGTTGCTCTGGTGGGTGGAAGGTGGGTTTTTTTATCCTCTGGTTTGAGATGGTTTTTCCCACGTAAATCTTGTGTCGATATTTGTGTTTTTATCTGTGTCTGTGATTGCTTGGTTATTTGGTTTCCGAATTGGATATTATCGGTTAATCATTTAGTTTGTTGGCTGATTGTTGTTGATTCTCTTATTACCCGAATTCGGTTGCGGGTGCAGTGGGAAAGTGGTTTCTAGCCAAACAATTACCACCATACCTAGTTATCCCGCTGAAAGATTTGAAGTGATGATTTCTTAGTAGATTATGTACACTACTTACTACACATGAAGTACAACCGGCCAAGTTGTCAATTAGAATTTAAGCACCAAGAAGACCGCACAAAGTTTTGTGTAGACAATGAAATGATGGAACTCTATACATAAGGATATTGTTCCAAAGTTGGTATGAAATTTGCAATTGAAGATGGACATATGAGTTCTACAATGTTTACACACTAGAAACTAGCTTTTCTATTTGAAGAGATTGGTCTCACAGATACACTAACATAGTTATCAATCGATAGAGTTTTGTTTTCTTATGTCAAGGTAAATGAGAAAGTGACAAACATGATGCTTTTTACAACTTGTGCGTTATGAAACTTGTTACCTATTTGATGTAATGAATGCATTAGCAGTTTATTATTACATTTTTTTGTTATCAAGATTCCTATGGTCGCGTGGCTGGGTGTGGCTCAAACAAATGTGGGAATGCGTCAGCTTGAAAATCCGGAGCTCTCAGCTTGCACAACATGCTCTTGGAAGCTCATTAGAAAGGGATCACTTGCTTTGGAGGTTGAGGCAGACCGTTTTTCGATCATCAATACTTTCAAGGGAATCCAGAGATGTTTGTGGGAGGTAGAGATGTTCTTCTCCGACGGATTTTCTTCTTTATTCTTGGGAGTTTGATAATAGTTTGGTTGATGGGCATGATAAGCCCCTTTTTCCGGCAAATTTTCTTCTTTATTCTTGGGACAAGAGGTGGGATGTGTGTGTCGATCTGACGGGATCCTCCCCCTTGACTCAACGTAAGTGTACCAAGTATCGGGATTTATGCATGGTGGCTGGTTATGGTTCCCTACCATTCTCATTCTCTTTGTTGGTGGAGCTAGATAAAGATACACCTTGCTGAAGCGGATTCAGAAATCCTCGGTATCTCAGGATGCGGAGGCTCGTGTTACCCCGGTTATATTTTTACTAGACATAGCTTTTTTATCGCTAAGGGAGTGGGTGCTCGTATAGTATCTCGGTTGCCCACTAATTCCTCTGCTAGGCTACGGGCGTTCCCGATGATCGGTGTTCAGCAATTGGCCATCCCCGGCGTTCGGCGCCCCCTACAGTCGGCGATGGCAGCCTCCTTGGTGGTTCGTGGCGCCCGGAGTCGGTAGTCCTGATTCATCGTGTTTCATCTTCTTGAATCGCTGAATAGGGCACATGCGCTTCTTCCTCTCCGTTTCTGTGCAGTCCGGTGGTGGCGCAAGAGGCGTTCAACGATGGTGTCTTCTCCGGCTCATCTCGGTGCCCGAAGCCTCCTTATTCAGGCAGTTGTCCCTCATCTCAACGCCCGATACTAGTCTTTCCAAGGTTGCATCCTCTTTAGGTTTGTTCTCTTCATCTTAGTATTTGCCGGGTCGGTGGTGCGTCTGTTTTCTGGTTTTTTGTGTGCTGTTCTGGCTGTTGTTCGAGCGTCTTGGGGCCGAGGCTGTTTTTTGTTTGCGTCTACTTGTTGTTTGCTTCTATTTGATGTTTGGTGTCGAGGCTTGTACGTTGCTTGATTTTTGCCGCTGTGTCGAGACTTGCATATTTGTTGTTTGCGATGTTGCTTGCGGTTGAGCAGTGTGGGTTGTTGTGCTCTATTGTGTTGTTGGCATTGTGGGTTATGGTGGTTGTGCTGATTGTCTTTTGTTTTTACTAGTTGTTGTTCAATAATTTAGTTTTGCGTTTTGGATGAGAGGTGGGGTGTGTGTTCCGCCTGCGAGGGTGCATTGTCCCTTTGTTGGGTGTGATGGATGTAGGGATGGAAGTGGTAAGGGCCTCACTCTTGCCTATTTTATTAGGCACTTGCGGGATATCCATTTGAGTGGCGATGTGTTGACGGGTTTCAAAACAGTTCTTGGGTCCAATGTTGATATTTATGGTCAGTTTGAGGCGGTTCTTAAGCGGCTTGGTCTTTGGTTTTGCGGACATTGTTGTGTTACCAATACCGTGTCCAAGAATTGCTTCCATGACGGAGATGTTGTTGAAGTTCCTTTTTCTGATGACGGAACAATTGCTTTTTTTGTTCACGAATTACCTCGTCTTGTTAATGATGTTGTTAGTTCTTCGATTGATTTAGTTCTTGTGACTGTCGAGGGTGATCATCTTGAGCCAATTGTGGTTGTTGATGTCGCTTTGTTGGAGAGGGCGTTTAATGTTAATGTTCATACAGTTAAGAATGTCCCTTGGAAGTGTAGATTGGGTTTTGTTAGAGTTCTTAAGGGCGCCCTTGATCGAATGATATCTTACTCGTCTAGTGTGTCGGCATGGGTGTCTCTCTTTATTATGCCTCTTTGTATCCTTCATTGGTAAAAGCAAAAAACTAGCACGGAAAGTCGTTCGGGGTTAAAGAGACGCGTGCAGATTGATAGTATTTCAAAGGCTATTCGGGTGTGGAGGAAGCCTAGGGGTTTACATCGGTTGGTATCTGATCTTTTGTCTGGTAATTTTGATGTCCCTTCTAGTGGTAGGGAGATGTGTCATGAGGAGCAGGCCATTAGACAATGCAAGAGGAAGGTTGGTGATGGGCATTTTTCTGCAGCAATTCGTATTCTCACGTCTTCAGGTGTCGCTCCGCATACGGGGGATACTCTTAAAGATCTTACTGACAAACATCCTGTCTCTCTGGCTCCCTACAGACCTCCTGAGCCTATTGTAGGTGACTCCTTGTAGGTTTCCAGGAGTTTGATTTTTGACAGGATTAGAACCTTTCCGAAGGGCACGTCGTGTGGGAAAGACGGGCTCCGTGCTCAACATTTGTTGGATGCTCTTAGTGGTGCAGCTGTAGCCATTCCTTAGGAGGTGTCTGACTCTATTACGAGTGTGGTTAATTTATTTCTCAAGGGTCGGTGTCCAGCTGCCTTGAGTGAATTTGTTGCAAGTGGCCCTCTCATGCCTCTCATTAAGCCAGGTGGGGGGATTCGACCCATTGTTGTTGGTTCGATTTGGAGACGTTTAGTGTCTAAAGTGGCGGCATCTTCGGCTGGTAAAACCCTTAGGCATTATCTAGAGGATGCACAGTTTGGGGTGGGTGTTTCGAGTGGCGGAGAAGCAGTGTTACATGCGGTTAACAGATTAGTAGAATCTCAGGGCTATGATAATAGCCTGATTATGCTTCTAGTGGATTTTAAGAATGCTTTAATCTAGTTGACCGCAGTGCTTTGATTAAAGAGGTTCGTGGTATGTGCCCTTCAATTGCTCATTGGGTTGAGTTTTGCTATGCGCGTCCTGCTCGTTTATATTACGGTGCTGAGGTCCTCTATTCATGTCAAGGAGTTCAACAAGGTGACCCTCTTTGCCCTTTACTTTTCTCTCTTACACTACATCCGTTGATTCGTAAGGTTATGGATAACTGTGAGCTGAAGCTTAATACTTGGTATCTTGATGATGGGACGCTAATTGGGGACACTTTGGTGGTTAGCAGAGCACTTTCCATTATCCAAGAGGATGGTCCGGCCTTAGAACTTCATTTGAATATTGATAAAAACTGAAATATTCTGGCCAAGTGAGGACCCACGTTGTAGGAAGGTTGGGGTTTTTCCTGAGCATATTTCACGCCCCGTGGGGGGGGTTAAGCTCCTCGATAGGGCTGTTAGCTTGGATCCATCTTTTAGCAATAAGGTGATGTTGAGAAGGGTTTTGAAAACCAATAATCTGATGGAGGCTATCAAGAGGTTGAAAGATCTCTAGTGTGAGTTATTGCTTCTGCGAGCTTGCTCGGGAGTCTCTCGCCTCTACTTCACAATGCGAACAACCCCACCTTCATGTTTTGTTGATGCTCAGGGAGTTTTTGATTATTCTTTTAGACTTTCACTTGAACATATAGTTACGCTTGGAGGTTCGGACTTTGACCCTATACAATGGCACCTTTCTACTATGCCTATCGATTGTGGTGGGCTGGGAGTTTACACCGCAACCGACACACTTCATTACGCTTTCCTCACTTCGAGGCTTCAGACTCGTGGTTTGCAGGATGGTATTTTGAGAGGATCTGGAGTAGTTGGTGATGGGGCTACTTTTGGATCAGCAACTTCTAGTTGGAGTAATGTCATTGGTAGGGATGAATTGGACATGAGTACGTTACAATCGGCCCCTGTCTAATGAAGAAATTGGCTAGCTGTTATTACAATCATGTTGATAAGCATCTCAAGATGGAGTTTGCTCTTACTAGTGGGCAAGAAGCTCTAATTGCAAACATGAAGCTCCCTATGGCCCAACAATGGCTAAAAGCTGCACCTATACCTGGTCTTAGTCAGGTTATGAACTCTGCTACTTTTCAGTCCATTATAAAGTATCGTCTTGGGATGGAGTTGTTTCAGGCGGGATCCAAATGTCCTGCTTGTGAGAAAGGCATTTTGGATCTGTGGGGAGAGCACGCCCTTGCTTGTGTTGCTGATATTGGTGGTAAGCACCAACATAATATGGTGTGTGATGTTTTATATGATGAGTGCTTGAAGGATGGCATTTCGGTTCGTAAGGAGGCATCTACCGGTATGGTTGATTGCAAGAGAGGTGAGCTACGTCCAACCGATATTCTGTTCTATAACTGGTTCAGGGCAAGGACACTTGTGTTGACATTACGGGTACTTCTATCTTTAGCTCTTCTGGTCTTTCAGGTTTCATTCCAGGTAGGGCGGCTAGGGTAGCTTCTGAAAACAAAAGGAAAAAATATGAGGATGTTTGCAGAGAAAAAGGATATCATTTTCTACCGGTTTCCTTTTCTACTATTGGTGACTTAGGGGATGATGCCATGGGACTTCTCAAGCGGGTGTGTGGGTTCGCTAAGGGGATACCCGGATATAGTAGGGATACTTCTCACACTTTGATTAGAGTTGCTTTTAGTATTCAGAAGTTTTGCGGAGCTCAACTTGTCACACTTTGGGTACTTTTGATTGTCTTTTGGGCAAGGGACTACGTACGGTTAAGTCCATACCGCCAAGTTGTCGTCTTGGTTTTGCTCGGGCCCTTAAGGGGGTGCTTGACCATTTTATTGCCGCCCCTGCTGACATTGCTGCTTGGATTCGGCTACTGGCTATGTTCATCTTTGTTTTGCATGCTTTTGTACCGAGGAGTAGTAGTGATCGTCGATCGGGTGTTCGACGTACACGCCAGGAGGAGTCGATTGCCAGTTCTTGTTGATTGGAGCGCTCCGGGGGGTGACACTGTGTTGCCTGGGGCCGCCTTGAAGGCAGCACCTGTGTCTTTCAGCGAGGGTGTTGGGGATGATGATGAGCCTCACACACCGGAGCTTAACCTCCGTCAATGTTGTAAGAAGATTTCTGATAGGCATTTCACCGCTGCTATGCGGGTTCTCTCTTCTTCCGGTATTTCTCCTTACTCTAATTCTACTTTAATTGCGCTTCGTGACAAGCACCCTGTTGCCCCTCTCCCTGCTTTGCCTTGTGGTTTTGCCCCTCAGCCTTCTATTATTTCTTTCCCGCCCGTTGTTTTGGATTCCATTAGGAGTTTGCCGCGTGGTACTTCTTGTGGTAGGGACGGGCTCAGGGCCCAACATCTGTTAGACTGTTTGAGTGGTGCGACCGTTGCTATTTCTGATGAGCTTCTTGTTTCCATTACGGGTGTGGTGAACATCTTTTTGGAGGGCCGGTGTCCGTCTGCTCTTGGATAATATGTTGCTAGTGCCCCTCTTACTCCCTTGGTCAAACCGGGGGGTGGTATCCGCCCTACTGCTGTCGGTACGATCTGGAGACGCCTTATGTCTAGGGTGGGTGCTTTCTTGGTTGGGCCTCAGTTATCTGGGTATTTTAGGGACCTGCAGTTCGGAGTTGGTGTTTCTGGAGGTGGTGAGGCCATTCTGCATGCCTTGAATAGGCTTGTAGAGTCTCGTGGTTTTGAGATGGGTCTTTCTATGCTGTTGGTGGACTTCCAAAATGCTTTCAACTTGGTTGATCGCACTACTCTGCTTTTGGAGGTCCATCGTTAGTGCCCTGGCCTCTCGTGTTGGGTCGAGTTCTGTTACTCTAGCCCTGCTCGACTCTACTACGGGGAGCACTGCCTTTGGTCTTGCCAGAGGGTTCAGCAGGGTGATCCCCTTGGTCCGTTGCTCTTTGCTTTGGTCTTGCATCCTCTGATATGCAAGATCCGGGATACGTTCGATTTATGCTTCCAGGCTTGGTATTTGGATGACGGCTCTATTGTAGGGGACACTCTTGTGGTTAGCTAGGTTCTTGACTTGATTGTGTCTGAGGGTCCTGCGTTGGGGTTGCACCTTAACGTGGATAAGACTGAGGTCTTTTGGCCGGTCGTGGATCCTAGGGGCTTGGTGCCTAGTGTTTTCCCTGCCTGCATATTGCTCGACATGTTTCTGGCGTTACGGTTTTGGGTGGTTCTGTCAGTACTTGCCCTATTTACAGTGCTGAGATTGTTGCGACTCGGGTGGCCAAGACTATCGAGGTTATAGGTCTTGTCGCCAACTTGAGGATCCGCAGAGTGAGCTGCTTTTGATTCGGGCTTGTTCAGGTATCTCGATCTAGACTCTACTTCACCTTGCGTACTTGTCCGCCGGGTGCCATTGTTCCAGCTCAGTCTACTTTTGACACTGCCCTCTGTGTCTGTTTAGAGCGTATTGTGGCTGCTTCTGGACCCGGGTTTGGTGATTGGCAGTGGAGGTTGGCAACTCTTCCGTTTCAGTACGGTGGGCTTGGGGTTTATGTTGTTGGTGACGTCATGCATTATTCTTTTCTGGCCTCGCGCCTGCAGTCTTTTGGGTTGCAGTCCTCGCTCCTCCGCCTTGCTGGGCTGCCCCTGGGTGAGGGGGCCTCTTTCGACGCTACACTATGTGATTTCAATGGTCTTACTGGTTCTG
The DNA here is from genome assembly GCA_037127255.1 of Persicaria tinctoria. NCBI lineage: Eukaryota > Viridiplantae > Streptophyta > Magnoliopsida > Caryophyllales > Polygonaceae > Persicaria > Persicaria tinctoria. Next base: position 17,504,676 of record JBANSL010000017.1, read on the forward strand.
ACTTTAGTCGTGATTCTTGCGAGTTCGCAGCCCCCAAACTTATGAAGAAATTGGCAGATGTGTACTTCGCCCGGATTGTGGCTTCTTCTGAGTCGGTTTTTTCATTGACCCCGCGGCAGGTGGTGTTGTGGAGGTCTCAGCATGGGCCCCATTCATCTGATTGGCTCAAAGTTGTTCCTATTTGTTCGTGATACCCTTTTCAACATTTGCTTCCGTGCTGGGATCTCCTCTAGGAAGGAGGTGGACATTGTTGTTGTTGACAGTCTTGGCGGACCTCTTAGGCCCGCTGACATTCTTCTTTACTCTTGGGATCGGGGTCGAGATGTGTGTGTTGATATCACTGGTTCCTCCCCCCTCACTCAGACTTGCTTGGCTTCCTTCGCTCCTGGACGATGTGTTCTCGACGCTGCGCGGCGTAAGTGCACCAAGTATCGGGATGTGTGCTCTACTACTGGTTATGGGTTTTTGCCTTTTTCTTTCTCCTCCTTTGGTGAGCTGGATGGGGATGCGGTTGCGCTTTTGGGATGGATCCGCTCCTTTTCTTTAGCCTTAGATTCTAGTTCTCGTCTAGCTTCTCATATTTTTACCAGAGTTTGTTTTTCCATTGCTAAGAGGGTTGGCGCGCAGCTTGTTTCTCGGTTGTCCGCTAACTTCTTGTAAACATTCGATTGTTTGATTTCTATACTATTTGGAGTTTAAAAAAATATATAAAAATAATAATAATAATAATAATAATAATAATAATAATAATAATAAAATCAACTTCAATCACTCTTGCATCCTAGTTCAAATGCAAACTAGGGTCTTGATCCTCAATACTATATATATATATATTTTTTATGTAAAGATTCAATATCAGGCAAGCCTGATTCTCAAGAGGCCGACGAATCGGCAGGCGGAGACTACCTAAACATACAATACAAATAAAATACGGACACAACGCAACAAGAAGAAACAAGCTCTACGAAAAGACGACCTAAGCATAACTACTCCCAAAATTTTGAGGACGCCGACGAAGAATGAAGCAAAGCACCACCAAACAATAGCACCGCGGGTCAGTGATATTGCGGGAATCTATCTCATGTAGGTAATGCATGCATATATCCTCTTTCCACTTCATTTATCCACCACATTTTTTATGTGGGGATAGAAATTGTGGCAATGTTTGAGATGATACACTAATATTTTCACATCACAAGTAGCAAGTAAATGGCATGTGGAGAGTTCACAAGAAAGCGTTTCATGTGTGCCGGAAAATGTGATCGACAATGATGAAATGCAAAATGATTCGACACAATCGTCGAGCGGCCCTGGTGGACTAGAAGGATGCCCTAGTTGCCCTTGAGAAACTCAGTGTGGATCTCACCAAATGGAACAAGGAAGAGTTCGAAAGGATTCAGGCTCATAAGGACGAGTTAATGAAAATGCTCGATGATGCCCAAAGGAAGCCTATATTCACTCTAGGTTGGACTAGCGTACTGTTCGATGCCCACAGCGGTTGATTGGGAAGCCTATATTCACTCTAGGTTGGACGTCACCCTTAAGTAGGAGGAGATTCTTTGGTTTCGAAAATACCGGGTTAAGTGGCTTGCGTGTAGTGATCGTAATGCTATGTTTTTTAATGCCTCTACTATTATCCGTCGAAAACACAAGAGAATCGAGGGGTTGAGAGCTAAAGATGATTGTTGGATTGAGGATAAATTTGAGATGGAAGCTGCTGCAATTAGTTACTTCAAAGAGTTGTTCTCATGTGAGTCGTGTAAGAAGCGGTTGTTGGACATTCCCAACCTCTTTCCGCAGATTCCCTCGGAGAATTGGGCGCCCGTTTGCGTTACAGTTACTGAGGAGGAGATCCACAAGGCCTTCTGCAGCATGAGCGCTTACAAATCGCCCGGTATTGGCGGATTTCAACTTATCTTCTACCAGAAATGTTGGAAGATTGTTGGTGAATCAACTACTATGTTTATCAAGGATTTTTTTTCAACATTGCTAGGCTTCTGGAAGGGGTTAATGATACTCTACTTTTGCTGCTTCGAAAGGTGGGAAAATCGGAGCTCATTAGCCAATTCCGCCTAATCAGCCTATGCAATGTCCTCTACAAGGCTATCACCAAGATCCTTACGATGAGACTGCAGCCGCTATGGCCACTCTAGTAGGGCCGATGCCAGGAAGCTTTGTCCCGGGGAGGTTTATCTTGGACAATATTGTCATCGCTCAAGAAGTTGTCCACTCTATCAGAAGAAAGCAAGGCGCCAAGGGATGGATGTGTCTCAAACTGGACTTGGAGAAAGCTTACAACAAGCTCAGTTGGGACTTTATCGAAGAAACCTTAGGTTGTGTGGGTATGCTGGATATTCTAAAACGCCAGATCATGGAATGTATTCGTACTCCGCGGATGAGTGTCCTTTGGAATGGGGAAGTTTCAGAGCAATTCTACCCATCCCGTGGTATTCGGCAATGCGACCCTATCTCTCCTTACATATTTATCTTATGCATGAAGAGACTTGTCCACCTTATTTCAGAGGTCGTTGAGGAGGGGAGATGGAGGCTGATCAATATTACTAGAGGCGGACCCAAGTTATTGCATCTCTTTTTGGTGGACGACATCCTGATTTTTTTTCTGAAGCTTCATTGGTGCAGGTGAAAGTCGTTAAAGGCGACATTGATCAACTTTTCTCTAAAGCGGGGATGAAAGTTAGCCTACGCAAATCCAAGGTCTTCGTCTCATGGAATGTTAAAAGGGAAAATTCAACATTGTGATCAAAAGGAAATCTGAACAAAAATAAGATAAAAAAATCTTAATGGAAACTTAAAAAAATATCAATTAAAAGTGATAATTCAACATTGTGATCAAAAGGAAATTTCTGGAAAAAAAAGTGAGGAGATAAAGAAATAGTTGAACATACCTTATTATAGGGAATCACCGAATATTTGGAGCATTGCTTATATTTTTACAAAGAATGTATTATAGAAAATAATAAAGGAAACTAAATTAGCTAAGCTGAATTTTACAAAAAAATTAAAGCAAAAATTCATAAACAGATTTGAAGAACAATATTATAGATGCTGAAGAAAAACTTGAAACACATAAGTGGTTTATTAACAAAATTAATAATAACAAATCAAAAAGGGAAATCCTAATTTGATACACCAAAATAAGAGGCTAAATCCTAGTGGGTATAAGGCGGTTGAAATTAGTTTCCCTAAGTGATACCCGAAGAAGTGACCAAAGAAATTTCTAAAAGACACATAAAAAAAGTTAAGACAAATGTACCTGAATTGAATTTTCCTCGCCGAGGAGTTTCCTTATTGATAAAATTTGTTCCTAGACACGTTGACAATGAGCATGCTCTTCTTTTATTCTATTCAATAACTCAACAATTTTCTTCTCAAAAGTTTGAGTCTAGTTTGAGAATACCTTTTGACATGAGAAGTATTCCACTTGACGTTGCTAGTAGAAAGGACAAGGAAGGAAAAGACTTATTTGTTTTAATAAATAAAACCTTCAATTTTAACCCTTTGACTAGACAACTCTAAAGAATAAGTGATTGCAATGGCAAATGAAAATGCTATTCATAATCATAAGTATAAATTTTCTGACTGCTAAGAAAATCCTATTAAACTTTGAAGTTGAATACCCTATCAGGATTATGAGGCATGTTGCAAAACTAACATATCAGATATAAACAGATTCCTTCAACTTTGAGAAGTCCAGAAGATCAACGTCATAATACTCATGTACTTCGAAAAAATTATTATAAGTATTCTCAGTCATACCTACTTATTCTTTCAATCCATAAAAATAATGGAAAATTCAAAATTAGATTAAAAAAAAGAGAGAGAAGGGATCGAATCAACCTTAAGCAGGCAACAAAGATTTGAAATCGATCACAGGCAGAGGGGAAGAGGAACCCTTTTGTGAATCGGCAAATCCGGACTGGAATCCCCCATCAGATGAACCCTTTTGTGCAGTCCGAATTGCAACTATTGGCCAAATCAACGCGGCCTGACATAAAAGATGAAACAACCCCAATTAGCCCTCTGTAATCCTCCTAAAAACAATGAATCAAGAAAATTTTCGGGGTGAAATGCTCAATACCCACATCAATTACCTAAAACATTAATCAAATTACAAAGAAGTCACAAAGATTTCGCATAAACGGATTGAAGAAGAAACAGAAGAAACCCTAGAATGAGTCACAAAGATTGGAAATTTGGAATCATATTCGAAAATTGGATGAACTGAATCGGTAAAATCCAAATATGTAAACTTTAAGATCAAGAAGGGCAGGGAATTCGAGGCCGTCAATCGACCTCCAATCGTCGGCTTGGCCATCGAGGGTGACGATGTCGATATTGAAGCCCGAGTGGGAGTTGCAGGGCTGTTGTGGGAGGATGACGACACAAGGCCTGCTAGGGGAGGATAGTACATGGGCTGAAATCGCTAAAAAGAGTAATTAGAGAGGAGGAGGGAGAAAGTATGGGAGATGAAGGAAGCCTCTAGAGGATGAGTAGTTAGAGACGTAAATCGGGAGAGGCATGAACAAAGAGCGTTGAAGGAGCCCTAAGCCTTGTTTTCAAAATGTGAGGAAAAAAAAAGAAAAGTAAAAGAAAAAACGTGATTGGGTGAAAAAGAGTGAAACGTGGAGAGTCTGTCACGTAAGCTTAACGTATTCTGAATTAAGTAATTATATAGATATAAGTAATTATATAGATATAGATTGATATATAGATAAAGATTGTTTTGTCATGGGTCCTGTTATTCACATGACCATTTTTTCGCCATTCGCACGGTGTCGATGCCGAGTTCCCAAGTCGTCAGTCTTGCATCGGTCGGCAACCCTTCACTGAATGAGAGATCACTGTTGATTCAAGTCGGTTCCTCTACCGATGCAGACTTCCCAAGTAGGCAGAACACCCATACTAGAGTTCGAAATTCTGCCTTGAATAGGTAAATAAAGAGCGGCCATTCTGGGGTTCGAACCAGGGACCTAGGGCTGTTATCTGAGCCGAACAGCTCGAGCTCGGCTCGGGCTCGGCTCGAAAAAGATCGAGCTCGGCTTGTTCGAAATAGTTAAACAAGCCGAGCTTGAACAGTGTTTAAAGCTCGAGTCGAGCCCGAGCCGAGCTCGAGCCGAGCCCGAGCCGAGCCCGAGCCGAGTCCAAAAGCTCGGGTGTGTTAATTTCCCAAAATACCCCTAGGGTTATAGATGTGTGGACTGCCTCCCTTTTTCAACGTTTTGCCTTCCTCTTTCGTATTCTGCGTTCCAAATCTCCAGGTTTCACATATAGGCCGGTAAGGAGATCTCCAGGTCAGGGACTCAGGGCTTCCTCCCTCTTCCCCTTTCTCCCTCCTTCCGGCGGCGACATATGCTGGCGGCGGCGGCGATAGCAACTTGGGAGAAATGCGTAGTTTCATTCGTTCAAGCCGGTAAGGAGATCTCCAGGTCAGTGCTTCCTCCCTCTTCCTCTTTCTCCCTCTTCTCCTTTCTCCCTCCTTCCTCTCTCTTCCCCTTTCTCCCTCCTTCCATGCCCTCCAATTCGAGATCCGAGCCGACGGTGACAAGATTTGGAGAAGAAGACAAATCTGAAGAAGGTGACTCTCTCTTCCCCTCCTTCCATGCCCTCCAATTCGAGATCCGGAGTCAGCGGCGGCAAGATTCGGAGATTAACCTCCAATTCAAGATCTAGAGTCGGCGGCGGCATGATTCGGAGATTAACCTCCAATTCGAGATCCAGAGTCGGCGGCGGCAAGATTCAGAGAATAAGACAGATCTGAAGCAGGTGAAGAAGAAAGAGAGTGCATATTTTTGTTTGTTCATTGATGCTTCGATTTTGTGTAAAATTAAGATTCGGGATTACTTAATTTTTGGATGTTGTTTCTGAATTTGTGGTATGTGAGGGTTTTCTGCTTCAATTTTGTATAAAATTATGAGTTGGGATTTCTTCATCTATCTATCCTTCTTGCTTATCGATTACATTGCATCCATGAAGCTTGTATTTTAGGGTTTTCTGCTTGCTGTACGGCTGCTTCTAGGTTTAGATTTCACTAATTTCAGCTATGATCCGAGCTTGAACGAGCCCAAATGACGAGCTCGAGCGAGCTCAGGCTCGTTCGTTCGGCTTGTCCGAGCCTTTACAAGCCGAGCTCGAGTTTATCCCTGGGCTCGTGAGCCGAGCTTGAGCGTCAAAATAAGCTCGAATAATTTTTGGGCTCGAGCTCGGCTCGGCTCGTTTTCCGTTCGAGCCAAGCTTGAACATGTCAAGCTCGGCTCGTTCGGCTCGAATATCACCCCTACAGGTAGGGCTGTTATCTGAGCCGAACAGCTCGAGCTCGGCTCGGGCTCGACTCGGAAAAGCTCGAGCTCAGCTCGTTCGAAGAGATAAAACAAGCCGAGCTTGAACAACATTTTAGGCTCGAACCGAGCCCGAGCCGAGCCGGAGTCGAGCCCGAGCCGAGCTCAAAAGCTCGATGCCTGAAACTACCAAAATACCCCTAGGGTTAGGAGGGTTTAGGCGTGAGCTTGAAAACTGGAAAGCGCTTTGCATAATCCGCATTCGGCGGCTGCTTCCTTCTCTAGTTCTCTTCTTTCTCCTGTCATTCGTTCAGGGTTCTAGATCGCTAGTCCTTCCCTTCCTCCCTCCCTCAGGCGGCGTCGGTGAACAACATCGCTCGTCCTTCCCCCCTCAGGCGGCGCCCGTGAACAGTATCCCTCGTCCGTCCTTTTCTGGTTCGTTTGTTCACCTGCTGTTCGTTCGGCTGTCTTCGATCCCTCCTTGTTCCCTGGTTCGTTAATCTTCATTCTGTCGTTGTTACTCCCTCGTTAATCTCCAGGCTATCTTCCGATACTTCGTTTGTTAATCTGCGTTCGACTGTCTTCTAGGCTTCCAGAAGCAGCACAGGTAAGCCTCCCTTCTTGTCACTCCCTCGTTCGTTGTTCCAGCAGCAGCATCTTCTGATTCTTCTCGTTCATCTTCTTGTTCAACTTCGTTTGAAGAACACATTGATTTGTTCGAATTTCGACTTCTGGTTCATCTTCTTCTTCCCCTTACTCCCTGATTTGTTCAGTTTTTGTCTCAAAAAAGAAGAGAAAAGAGTGAATAGATTATTTCAATTAATTATTTAGTCAGTTTGTAAATCTGTATGTAATTCTGAATAAGCAATTGATTTGTATTTGTTCGGTTTTAGTCAAATTGTAATTCGGTATGTTCTTGTCCCAATGTCCCCTTACTGTTGTAGTGTTGCTGGATGATTTAGTAATGGTTTTGTATGTACTGGATAAAGAAAAGAGTGAACTTATTTAGTCAATTTGTAATTGGGGGTTTGTACTGTCTTGTTCTTGATGTATTTAGTCCATTTGTATTTTTTCTATGTACTGTTTCCATTTAAGCTCAGTTAAGAACCGAGCTCGAACGAGCCCAGATGACGAGCTCGAACGAGCTTAGGCTCGTTCGTTCAGCTTGTTCGAGCCTTAACAAGCCGAGCTCGAGTTTCACCTTGGGCTCGCGAGCCGAGCTCGAGCACCAAAAAAAGCTCGAATAATTTTTAGGCTCGAGCTCGGCTCGACTCGTTTCCCGTTCGAGCCAAGCTTGAACATGTCAAGCTCGGCTCGTTCGGCTCGAATATCACCCCTACCTACAGGAACCTATGGGTACTACCCATAAGTCCTTTCCGATGAGCTATTTCGGAATGGTTTCTTCGAAATTCTGCCGTGCAAACCGCAAGACCGTTTGTCATTAGCCCTTTCATCTTTTTGTCAGTAGCGTCACTCAATGACTAAACCCAAGGGACATTAAACGGAATATCCCAGCTAAGAATCATCCATGAAGAAAAACCCTTCTAGAGTTATAGTCTTATAGAATATAGATAGAGTTGAAGAATCATGTTGGACTCAACGACGGGAACACCATCACCGGACCGCCCCACACAAAGTCAATGTAGGAGTGCCGCCAATCTTTGAAGGCCATGATCTTCTCGTAGTTGAGCTCCTGCGAATCGATGAACGAACGGACCTACTCACCCCTTGCATCATCACTGCCATCTTCCATATGGGTTGCTCCACCAAGTATCGGTCGTTTCATCTGAAATCAATACCAGTTCGATACATTTTGGATTCCAAACGCCCCAGATTTCAATTTGATTCTATGAAAAAACTCCCTTTAAGTCCAATTTCCTCAAAGTCCCGCCGTCTCGGTCTCCACCTTCTTCAAATCTTCCCAATTCCCATGGCAGCTTTGGCCCAGCAGCTCCGCCTCTACAGCCCCGGTGACGACGACGATGTTTCCAAAGAAATCGAAGATCGATCTAACAAGGTGGTATCCCAGGTGGGCTTCCCCGAATCTTCAACCCTAATTGGGCAAACCCTCAATCAGGCAGAGAACAAGACCGGAGGCCAGTTCAACCCTAAGAAAGCTGCTGTTCTCGTCTGCCTCTTTGAAGGGGACAATGGCGATCTTCGGGTCATCCTCACCAAACGATCTTCCAGTCTCAACACTCACTCGGGTCTGGTCTGAATCTACCTGGGGTTTCTTCAATTGATTGATCATATGCTGATTTTTGTTTTCACTTTGATTTTTTTGTAATGGGATTTGATGGTTGTTGAGGGGGTTTACAGGGGAAGTGGCATTGCCAGGTGGGAAGATGGATGAAGGGGATAAAGATGAAGCCGAGACGGCTACAAGGGAAGCTCATGAGGAGATTGGGTTGGATCCTGCTCTTGTGAATGTTGTCACTTTTCTTGACCCTTTCCTGTCTAAGGTATCAACTCAATCTATCCTTTTATAGATTTTCTGCTGTAAAATTGGTGTGAATTTTGTGATGGTACATGGCCGGGAAAAGAAGTTGGGAGTGTCAATCGCAGGTTGTGTCTCAGTGGAGGCAAGGAATATCTCCCATGACAGATTTTGAAGTGATTACTCTTGGCTATGTACAAATGTTGATGTGAAATTTGTGTAGGGTGCTTAGCAGAATTTATGCAGATTGAAATGCTTATGGTTGCAAGTCGCAATTGATTGGTTGTCATATTGTTCAGTTAACTAACAGTATAATAGAATGTTACTAGGAATCCATTTAAATATATAGATGTGGAACAACCTGCAGCTCATGCTTATACTACAAAATAGCAGTTTCTATCAGGAAAATACATGTTCCAAATTGGTGTCAGTAATGACCGAATCATGATGCTTGATGACTTCTCTTTTAATTTTGTGAGTACTAGTGATTATACACACCAGCTCGAGTTAGTTAGACGGAATTAGTAAGTTAGCTTGAAAAACAAGTTTGTCATAAGAAATCATAGTTATCCTTTTACACTCATCTATAGTTTGTATAACATAGAAGTTCAGCTATGTATTAGTGTATGCTTTTCAGTTTTAGAACAGAAAAGGGATTTTCATCCCACCATTAGGAACTGTTTTAGTTTCTTATCTTAGTCACGGTTTCGTGATTTTAATTCTCCAAAAATTTCATGAAAAAACGACAGGATAGCGATACCCTTTGTGCTTTTTGGGTTGGGTTATTTTACAGTAGGAAACTTAAAGACAATTTTGATTATTTATTTGAAATGTGTCATTGCTTGATAACTATTATTGGGGGGGGGGGGGGGGGGAAGGAATTGCCTCAATCTTATTGAGGGGGTAGGCTGCTACATTAACCGACACTAGATTTAGTTGATTTTTTAAACTAAAAAAAATTAGTTGAATTTTCTGCTATGTATCCATCAGTTTCTTGTTCTTCAACAATACAGTTTGTGTTAGTTGCTTGCAAACTAGTTTTTTGGTTCAGAGAGGTGAAATCATTTATCATAGTAGTAGAGAAGAATATAACTGAAGAGTAATTACAGGAGAGTTGACTGATAAGGTTTAAGATTTAGTCTTATCCATACCTTTTAGGTGGTTTTAAGTATTTCTTAAGACATCATATTCACCTGATGATGCTACGTGGATAAGAAATTTTAGCCTGCAATATTTGAGTCATGCTCGCTGGAGGCTAGAGTGTTTATCAAGATGGCCGCTCTTTATTTACCAAATTCAAGAAATATAGTGATCCTATTTCTTAAGACATCATGTTGAAATTTTAGCCCTTAGTCATGCTCGCTGCAATACAATGTATCTGCTCTATTGCAAATGTTAATGGTTAAGGGCTTATGGCCGCACAAATCTGTCTGTATTCGTATTTACTGATGCCATATGCAACATAAGAGTAACTATGAGTTGAAATGGCGTCTCTGTCTGATGTCTCATTATCTCTGCAGCATTCTCTCAGGGTGATCCCTGTTATCGGCATCTTATCCAATAAGGAAGCATTCAAGCCACTCCCAAATGAGGAGGAGGTAGATTCCATTTTCGACGCGCCTTTGGAGATGTTTATAAAGGTTCTTTTTCCTTTATCAATCCCTTTTGTTTTGACGTGTGTTTGATTCTAACACAATTCTTTCATTCTGGGGTTAATTGACTTAATTCTAATTGAAACACGCGTGCAGGATGAAAACCGAAGAGTTGAGGAACGAGAGTGGATGGGGCGCAAGTATCTGATTCATTTCTTTGATTACAAAACAGATAACAAGAAATACGTTATTTGGGGTTTGACAGCGGCGATCTTGATCAGAGCTGCATCAGTTGTTTACCAAAGATCACCGGCATTTTTGTCGCAGAATCCCCGATGACTTACCTTAGCAACATTGATACAGATGCTATCTTGCCTCGAGTTTTTAGTCCGATGAAACCCGTGTTGTGAAATACATTGGACTTGAAGAGGCTTATTGTGTGATTATCATAAATTTTGTTGCAGCTTCTCTTAAAGCTAGGATTGAACTACAACGAACACGACCCAAATTCCGCACTTCCGAATCTCTCCATCTCTTCCAAGAAGCCACCAACGGCCTTCTCGTCCAACGCAACCACTACCCGAAACCCGTCTTTCATGCCTCCTTTCGCTGGCAAAAAGAAACAGGGCTGACAACTCCCCATCAAGTGCCTAGACAAAGGCAACACCGTCACAGGACCGCCCCACCCAAAGTCGACATCGGAGTGACCCAAGTGCCTCCAATCTGTGAAGCCGGTCACCCCCTTCCCTGCTGTGATCCCTTTCTCGTAGTTGAGCTCCTGGAAGTCGATAAAAGAACGCACGTACTCGTCTGTCGCGTTCGCCTTGCTCGCCTTTATACTCTCCGCTGTCTTCCATAAGGGCTGCTCCACCAACTCCTTGGCGGCCAAGGGAACATACATTGTGACGCAGCCGTTGCCCCAATAGCCTCTCGGCAACGGCGGGTTTACTACCTTGCGGATGCTCATCAAGTATGCAAATTTTACTGTCTCATTCCCATCAACTCCGGATGATTTCACACTGCATGTATCAGTTTTAAGTTTGTATGTTACTACAAAAATGGTAAGAAACTTTATTTGCAATTAAAAATATACACCTGAACACTATTTATGTAATTATAATTATAATTACATTATAATTAAAAAACAATAAAATTGAAACAAACACACATAATAGGAAAACATATACACCTGAACACTATTTAAGTATTATAACTATTGTCCATAAACTTTGAAATGTTGTAACTTACAAACAGGGATCCATATAAAACTCTATAAAATATTAAATTTTTATTATTTATTGACATAATTGTATATTTATCAGCAATAATTATGAAACTATATAAAAAAATTAATTAAAAAAATAATATTGTATGTTATAGGGTTTTAAACTTTCTTATAAAATATACAGTACATAATAGGAAAAGTCAAATATTTTAAATCAGATTTCGAACTTGTTTCATATATACTCTATCTCTTCGGTTAAAAAAGACGTCGTTTACTATTTACACACTTTTTTAAAATGATAAATTATTTAAAATAGAGTGAATGGGATAAATAGACCATATTCATTAATTGTAGAGGTAAATAGACCCCTCTACTATTTTCATTATAATCTAGACCTTTGTAATTTGTAATGGCATAAATACCTTAGCTTTATACATTACAAAATTAATTTTGAAAAAAAAAAGTTAAAAAAGATATTGAAAGATCTCAACAACTTCGTATCTTTTGTTATCTTTTGTATTTAGAAATTGCCAGTAGGAAGGTTTGGTTAAATATTTATAATTAAAAGAGATGAGTGAGAGAGAGAGATCCCGTAGCCCTAGTCGGCACTCCCCGGCCACCGGTAATGATCCACCGGATCCCCCTCCGCCCCCGATGGAGGATGATCGGAACCGGGCAACAAGCGAACCTGAGGGCTCTGGGGGTGGAGGTTCCCTGCCGGTCCAAGAGCAAAGGATGGATGGATCTAAAAATTCACCACGGACGGAGTCCACCATAAGCACTGGAAGTGGGGCTACTACACCGAACTACAGATCGGCGCTAATGGGTAATGAGCAATCAGTGGGCCAAGAGTCGGGCGATGAGCAAGGATACACCACGGACGACGACATCCTCCTGGAAGAAGAGGACCCTGATTGTCCCACAATAGTGCTCAATAAGGAGGAGAAAATGGCGCTTCGAAGGCCGTGGCTGAACACACTGATAGTTAAGCTCTTCGACAAGGGACCGGGTTACATGCAACTGCACCGTCGTTTGTCACAGAAATGGGGGTTGAGTGCACCGTTCTCGCTCGTCGACCTAGGAAACGACTACTAAATTGCAAGGTTCTCCAATCAAGCGGACTACAACCACGTGGTGATGGAAGGGCCCTGGATGATTGGGGACAACTACCTGGCGATTAGGAAATGGGTCCCTCGATTCAATGCCGAAGTTGAAAAGATAACGACACTGACTGTATGGGTTCGTATCCCATGCCTGCATATTGAATATTTTGATCATCGCTTTCTTCGGCGTGTGGGAAACAAGATTGGGCGGGTCCTGCAAATTGATAACACCACAGCTTCTGCTGATAGAGGGCGTTTCGCTCGCCTTAGCGTGGAAATTGATCTCACGAAGCCTCTGCTTTCGAAGTTCAAGATGGATGGTAAAATATGGCCGATATAGTATGAGGGACTCAGATTGATGTGCTTCAAGTGTGGCAAAGTGGGTCACAGTATCGAGGGCTGCGGAGCGGGAGGAGAAGAGATAGAAGCTGGCGGGGAAAATGCAGCAGGTACCCATGAGCCGATGGGTAAGCAGGCCATCGAATCCAAATCCCATGGTGAGTGGATGCAGGCTCGGAAACCGGTTCGGAGACGGGCTATATCGACAAGAAAGGTGGCTGGAAGTCCCGAGGAAAATAGAAAACAAGCAACGGGAGATACAGCTGGTAACACGGGGAAGGGCCAACCGGCGGTGAATCCTTCCGACGTCGTTGGTAGAGCCGAAGTTGCTCAAGAAATCGTGATATCCGGAAGATTCGATTCTCTTGGGATGGAGGAGGAAATCCCAAATTCGGCGGGGGATTCTGTTTCGGCAAATCAGATTGGGAATCCGAGGGAAGCGCCTAATACGGGGAAGATGGGTGAGGATCAAGGAAAAGATAAGGATGGGAAAGGTAACAGTGGTAAGTCTCGTAAAGTTAATGAAAGAAATTCTGGATCCGTTCCAAAGAATGCTCACAAGACCCAGCCCAAGACCACCCATGTTAATTTATCCGATCCGAAACACGCCCAAGCTCCAAAGGTAGCTGATAAGCCCGCCTACAAGCCAACCACTACGACCGGACCTACGCCGTTTTTAAATCAGCAAAACATAAACCCTAATATTCAATTCCAAACTCCTTCCCCACCCCCAACCTCACCCAAATCCCCTGTTCCCCCCTCCAATTCTCCGCTCTCGAACTCGAATGGCTTCAGGGAGCCAGGAAGTGCAAGCCAGAATAATCCCAGTAAGGACCCGCGCCAGTTTCTTGATGTCGAGCCTCCGGACGGGACCTTTCTATGTCATACCACCACCGACAGTGGACCAATTTTTTGTGGAACTCCACCCTCTAGAAACAGAGACCAATCCGATCCTATGCAGGGCGTGGGTGCCCGAGTCAATCAATAAGGCGGTCGAGTTGCTTGATGACGCAGCTCGAGCCTTTGCGGAAGTAATGAATATGCCAGCTGATACCGTTTTTGGTGCCCTCAATTCATCATTGTTATCTATGAATAGCTTAAGTATAATTACCTGGAACACTGGCAGGGCTGCGAACAACACTTTCCTTGCGGCTCTGAGGGAACTGATCCGCCTTTATAATCCCCAAGTCATAGCGTTGGTGGAACCACGCATTAGTGGAGCTGCAGCTGACCGGATGTGCCAGAGAATTGGCTTTGATAGTTGGAAGAGAGTGGATGCTATCGGCTTCTCCGGAGGCATCTGGTTACTATGGCGATCTGCGGAGGTCGAAGTGATTCAGAGAGAAGTCCATGCACAACATATAACTGTTGAGATTCGACGGGTGGGAGAGCCTCCTTGGATTATGTCAGCGGTGTACGCGGCCCCGGAGCGTGCACGAAGGCTAGATCTGTGGAGAAGTTTAATGGAGTTTGCAGAGACTGTCCACCAACCTTGGCTTCTAGCTGGCGACTTCAATGCTACTATGCAGCCCGAGGAACGATCGCCAGCTTCTTCAGTTGGCTCGAATAGGGGGGCTCGGGCATTTAAAGAATGGGCGGAGGAGATGCAATTGATTGATTTGGGCTTCTCTGGGCCGCCATTCACGTGGTGGAGAGGAAGAAACGCCGAGAACAGAATTGCGGCACGTCTAGATCGTGCGCTATGCAGCTCTGAGTGGCGAACGAGGTTCCATGAGGCTATTGTTACCCATCTGACCACGGCATACTCTGATAATGCTCCGTTGTTGATACAATTGGACCCGAACAGGAATCTTAACCCGGCGAATCGGCCCTTTAGGTTCCAAGCGTCGTGACTTCGCCATGAAGGATTCTCTACCCTCCTGGCGGAAAAGTGGAACAGGGAGGAAGAAGCTTGTGTGGCGCTCGGATCCTTCGCGGCACAGCTGAAACAATGGAACAGAGACACCTTCGGAAACATCTTTCGGAGGAAGAGAGAGCTCACCTACCGGCTGGAAGGAGTAAGACGGAAGCTTGCGGAACGTAGGTCGCAACACTACATCCGCTTAGAGGGGGATCTGTGTAAGGAACTAGAAGAGACGCTCAACCGAGAGCAATTACTTTGGTTCCAGAAATCTCGCTCGAGTTTCCTTTTAGAGGGCGAAAGGAATACGAAATTTTATCATCTGTCTACAATTGTAAGGCGACGTGCTAACAGAGTCCGTAGTCTGCAACGGCCGGATGGTTTGTGGGTGGAAGATGAAACAGAGATAAGGGGAATGGTGGTCGATTTTTTCAGAAATTTATACTGTGAGGAACCAAGCCAAAGACAACAGCAATTGATAATGCCGATGCATACCTTCCCATCTTTACCGGTTGATGAGTGGGACAGACTTAGTGCCCCGTTCATTCCCTGTGAAGTGTGGAAGGCGATACGTGACATTGGCTCGTACAAGGCTCCGGGTCCGGATGGATACCCGGCTATATTCTATCAAAATAGCTGGGACGTGGTCGGCACTCAGATTACAGAAACTGTGCTACAGATCCTAAACAACGCCAATTTTCCCCCAAGGGTGGGTGACTCCTTGCTAGTTCTAATTCCAAAAAATCGCCAATCCCTCTGTTCCGTCAAATTTCAGGCCGATTTCTCTCCTGAATGTCATTTTTAAGACAGCTACAAAGATGATTGTGGCTTGCCTCAAGAAGGTAATGCCGAAGCTAATTGCTCCAGCTCAGGCAAGCTTCATACCCGGTCGTCAGATCATTGACAACGTCGTTATAGTTCAAGAGGTCTTACACTCAATGGCTGAGAGAAGGCGTCGGAAATGGATGGTCTTCAAAATCGACCTCGAAAAGGCGTACGATCGAGTCAGTTGGGGTTTTCTTCGTGCAATGTTGAGGAGAGCCAACCTGCCGGAGAAGCTCATTGATGTGATCGTGCGAAGCCAAACAGTGGGTGGTACCGAAGTACTATGGAACGGCGAGAAGGTGGGAGGCTTCAAACCGTCCCGAGGCATCAGACAGGGAGATCCCCTGTCGCCCTATTTGTTTGTGTTCTGTATGGAGCATTTGTCTCATATAATCCAAGATGCCGTGTCAGACGGGAAGTGGAAGCCAGTTTCGGTTGGGGGAATCAGTCTATCACATTTGTTTTTCGCCGATGATCTAGTCCTATTCTGTGAGGCTTCGTTTGAGCAGGCCCGGGTGGTCAAGGATTGCTTAAACAAGTTTTGTGCCGACTCGGGTGAACGTGTCAATTTCCAGAAAAGCTCGGTGGTTTTCTCTAGAAATGTTGAAGCCCACGTCAAGGCTGTAATTAGCGAAGAAATAGGGATTCCGATGGCCGTGGAATTCGGAAACTATCTCGGGGTGCCAACAGCTTGTGGGCGGATGACGGCTGATCGATATGAATTTTTGTTAAGTAAGGTGATGGCTAGGCTGAGCGGATGGAAAGCCCGGACCTTGTCGCTGGCGGGACGAGTGACTTTGGCAAAGGCGGTGCTTACGAGCCTACCGGTTTACGCTATGCAATCTGCGTTAGTCCCAATGAAGGTTTGCGATGGAATCGACTCGGCAATCCGGAGCTTCATCTGGGGCTCCACACCAGGTCGTCGGCGTATCCACTTGCTGAAAAAGGACCTGTTGTATGCTTCGATGGAGGAAGGAGGGATGGGAATCCGGCCTATGCGTGCTACGAACCAAGCTCTACTCGCTAAGCTTGGTTGGCGTGTAATCCAGCACCCCTCCTCGCTGTGGAGTCGCCTCATCAGGGGCAAGTATTGCAATGGGAGATGTGATGTGGATATGTTCAATAGAAGAAACGGGGAATCAAGGCAATGGAAGGGTGTGGTTCATGGTGCCAAGGCGCTCACCCCACTGCTGAAATCAGATATAGGGAACGGTTGCTCGACCCTCTTCTGGTCACATTCGTGGCTATTGGATTGTCCCCTGGAGGATATTGCTACACAGCAAGTGCCCGACGAGCTGCTCGGTGCTACGGTGTCGGAGGTCTGGACGGAAATTGGGTGGGACTGGCAGTCGGTTTCTCCATTCCTTCCGGAGGAGGCTCTACTGCGGCTACAGTCGGTTCAGGTTAGCCCGTCTCCTGGTGCGGTTGACAAGGTTGTTTGGGCCGGAAATCCATCTGGGAAATTCACCACGGCGTCCGCACTGAGGAATATCCGTCAACAGAATCAACTAGATACCTCACCGTCGTGGAGGAGAATTTGGAGGCTGGATGTTCAGCAAAGAATTCGTACCTTCACATATCTCGCCGCGCACGATGCAATCCTCTGCAATGCTAATCGAGTAAAGAGACACCTTTCCATTTCCGCGGCTTGCGCAAGGTGCAATCGAGATGAGTCGGTACTTCACTTGCTACGAGATTGCCCGGCTGTCAGTCACCTCTGGCAACAGGTGAGTGGGGGCAATCTTGATCCAAATTTCTTTATTTACACAGACATCAGGACTTGGGTGTTCAACAACACCGAGTCGAATAACCGATGGAGCTCGATATTTGCAACCTCAATCTGGCTAATTTGGAAAGCGAGGAATGGATTGGTTTTTGATGCGGAGGACAGGCTGGACGGTATGGCACACCGGGTATGGCAACAGGTGTCGACATACCTCCATGTGAAATCCAACATGACAGTTCCGAGGCTTATAAGCCCAGCGCAGGAAAAGGCTACTGTTTGGGAACCCCCGGAACTAGACTGGGTCAAGCTAAATATAGATGGGGTGTCCAAAGGAAACCCCGGGCCAGCGGGGGGTGGTGGTGTGTTCAGATCCTCTACCGGGGAGGTGGTGAAAGTCTTCACTTTCAAGTGCGGTATTTGCAAAGCGATCACGGCTGAGACATGGGCAGCGTTCCATGGGATCTCTGCGGCTAGGGACCTAGGCATCAGCAAGCTGATCGTAGAAACGGACTGTGGGAACTTGGCTAACGGCCTGCTAAGCACTGGTGAGGAAGCACATGCTGATTTTAATCTGCTGATGCGGGTTCGGGAGGTTATTCGGAACACCAACTGGGAACTCCGAGTCAGGCACATCAAAAGGCAGGCCAACATGGTTGCGGACGCGATCGCGAACTGGGCTTTGTCCCTCAACGGAGACCTGGCTTTGCACACATCTGTCCCGCCTTCTATCTATAGCTCTATGAGCGCTACTGTTACTTTGTAAGCTTGCTTTGCTTCATTAATAAAAGGGCTTTGCCCACTCTTAGCATCAAAAAAAGAAATTGCCAGTAGGAGAGGTATTACGTACTAATAGCATTTGATAAACATAGACATCAAGGTTTTGCAAACGGAATCGAAATTTGCAATTGAAAACACCATTGAGCAATTCAATTATTGAATTACACTAATAGCATTTGAAAACGTCATTAAGCAATTCGAATTTTGGTTGTACGTTGTAACAAATTATCAAGTTTTGGTTGAAGATAATAATGGGGGAGGTATATGAGATGGGAGTTGAGATGTCCTTACAAATAAGTGTAAAATATATTTAGTGTAATAAAAAAGAAAGTTTTATGATAATACGTTATTGTAATGTCGTATTGTGTTACAAGAAATATTATATTGTAATGTCATATTGTAGTGCAATGGATATGTTAGTGTAATTGTTAGCGCATTACAATAAATAGTATTTTATGGTAAACATAATGGAGAGTTATTGTAAGCATGTCGATTATTAGTGAAAATTTTGAGTATAGTGATAATTAACATATAAAATTTACGTTTATAGTTTCATAAATATAATTATCGTTTATTATCACAATTTGCTTATTTCTTATTTATTCTAATATCATTTTCTTTGACAAAATCAGTTAAGGACAATTAGGTAAAAACAACAATAAAAAGATTTGATTTTAACAATTTCTTTATTTAATTTTTTTTTTCTATTATCCTTTTTTTAAAATAAAACAGTTAAGGACTTTTATGTAAAAACACCTCTAAAAAGGTCTACTTACCTAAAAGATTAACAAAGGGGTCTATAAACTAATAAATTTATTGAAAGGGATCTTAATCCTCCAATTTTCTCTTTAGAATATGTATTTTTAATATTTTTTTATCATCTATAAAAGCGTATGCGAATAATAAACAATATATTTTTCTAAATGGATGGAGTATAGTTTTAGAATATATTTTTTTGATTAGGTAAGAATTCGGATTTGCCGAGGTGCTATCCGATAGTATCCTTTTGGATGAGGTCAAGAATACTTGGATCAATAAGCAGTTCCGAGTTTCTGGTAGAACGGATCATACGTGTAATAAAATCGGCCACCTGATTACCTTTGCGAAATATGTGAAAGAATCTCACTTCGCGAAACCCATGGAGTAGGGAAGATATTTCTGACATTATCATTTCGATTTCTCATGGGCACTTCATCCCATGCTTAAAATAATTTATAATTATTAAGGAATCCCCTGCAATTACGAGTCTATCGGAACGAAACTCAATTGCCTTCTTTATACCTAAATGTAATACGCGGGCCTCCGAAGATAGGACCGACTGTATTCCAATCGTCTCCACCCCTGCTGTAATTGGGGCACCTTCCCAATATCGGATAACAAAACCAACTGAGCTGTTGCATTTGTCCGGTGTTGAGCCATCAAAATTTAGTTTCAGGAATCTCGGTGGGTTTTTTTTTCCATTTCTGATTTGTCTTTTTTCGTTTTATATTCTTTCTTCGTATCTCCCTATCATACCCTTTGTCCTTTTCGTCAGTAGAGTCTCTATTGGCTCTAAGCCAGTTGATCATATGCGTTTTCATAGTTTGGTCATAATTGTTGATTGATAGCTGTTTCTGTTGTCTGAAAACCAATTGGTTCCTAGTGAGCCAGGCCACCCACCAACTAAAGGTCATTTCTTGTTTCTGTTTCCCATTCAAGTTTTCGGCTATTATATTTATAATAGGTTTAATCTTTCTTGATGTATGTAATGTGTCTATCACTAGCTTTTGGATATTTTTGTCAGTCGTTCTAAAGAACGTACTGTATTTACATTCCAAGAAGATATGGGCTGCGTCTTCTTCATGGTGATTACAGATTGGACAATAAGGGGGTATGACGACTCCTTGTTTAGATAGTAGTTCCGCAGTTGGTAGTCCTTCTTGAGCAACTTTCCATAAGAAATTCTTTACTTTCGGGGAGACATCAGTTTTCCAAATCCAATTACTGTCATCCGGTTGCAGTTCAGTGTTGTTCGTGACTAGCTTATACACACTGGTAGTCAAGAACCGCCCTTCCTTGTCCGACCACCAATATAGACGGTCTTCCAATGGTACTGATGGCACATGAATGTGCTATTTACTCCACCACATTACTCGGGAGAACATTTCCTAGCTTTTGGATATTCCAGTTTCCATTATTTGTATACTTATCCATTGTTTCATTTATGTCTATATTGTTTGGAAGAGTACAATATTGTAATAGAGGATGAAGATTATTCCATCTGTCTTGCCAGAACTTAATGGTTTTCCCATTGCCACGAGACATTCCCTCTTTCCTCATAATTTAGGATGTGATCTGTTTTCAGATATTTGTGTTGTATGATTCTGACCCAAATGTTGTCAGGTTTCGCCATGATTTTCCATAACAGTTTTAACTGTAACTCCTCATTCATGTCATGAGTTTTTCGGATACCCATTTCTCCTGCCACTTGTGGTCTACATACTCTGTCCCAGCTAATAAGCGGCTTATGCAGTCTGTCTTTGTTCCAGAAGAAAGACCTATTGATTTGGTCTAATTGTTTATTTATTTGCGGCGGTAACATAAAGCTTTGTATAGCATATAGTGGTTTAGATGACAGATTTGAATTGATCAGTGTTGCTCTTCCTTGCTGTGACAGAGAATTAGCTTGCCACTTTGAGAGCTGATTTGATGTGTTGGTTATTATTTCTTCAAATGTTGTTTTGTTTACCCTCCCATTTACAATCGGACATCCCAGGTACTTATCCAATTTTGTCTGTTTGGATATGCCTAAGTATCATTCAATTTCCGGGATGCGTGACCTTGGAGTGCCGCTTGTGACTTGAAATGCCGATTTATGATAGTTGATTTTCTGGCCTGAGATTTGACAGTATTCATCAATAATTTTTTTGACATGAGCACATGCCGTAAGATTTCCTTTCGAAAAAATGATTATGTCATCTGCAAATGCCAAGAAGGGGATTCTTGGGCAGTTTCTACCAAACGAAAAGCCAAGAGCATTACCCGCTTGACTTGCCTCAAAGACTAATTTTCTAACCAAGACTTCTGCCCCCAGCAGAAATGGAAATGGAGACAATGGATCACCTTGGCGCAGTCCACGAGACGGTGTAAAGACCTCCGTAGGACCATTGTTAACTAGGATAGAAATTGAGACCGTAGTTACACATTCCATCACTAACTCTGTAAACTTTTGGTGAAAACCAAATTGCTTAAGGACTAGCTCAGTGAAACTACAGTCTACTCTGTCGTAGGTCTTTTCCATGTCTAATTTTACTGTTAACCACCCATCAACACCTTTCCTACTCTAGAAGGTGAATTAGCTTACCCATTGCTTTCTTCCGTCTTTCAGTTAATAGTTTTGAGATTACCTTGTAGATTGTAGTACATAGACTAATGGGTCTGTAATTCGTTGTTTTAACCGGATTATAACATTTTGTCTTAAAATTTTACTTGTATGAAAGAATGGTTTTAGATGTTTTAGAAGGTGAATGGCTTTTTAGTGGGGAAGAATTCATGGATCCAATACTAACTTTTTCAAAAGCTTTGGACAGAGATCGATTTTATCCTTTAATTTCGTATGGAATCTTCAATAGTATAAGATTATTAGCGATACCTTTATTTATAAAACTTCGTACCTATGTCATTTGATTTTCCATTTTTTGCATACAAATTTTTATTTCTTTTGTATAAGTATTTAACAAATAATGAAATAAAAGTACTCACATAGCACGCCATATGAAAGCACCCAAAGCCTCAAACGTGGTAAAGCTAGAGCCGGACCGGTCCAACATCAGCTTCCTGAACCGCTCCACCCACTCATTCTTCACGCCGAAGCACACCTTCCGAACCGGATCCGAACCCGAAACGTTCTCGTACGGCAAAAGCTCCTTATCCAAAACATAAACATCCCCCAGCGGGAACTCAACACGTGGCTGATCCCTGGGCCCCAGCAGCCCCGCCCGCTCCCAGACCGGTTCAACCGGAACCCGGTCCGATCCATGAGCGAACCCCACCATCGCGCCGAAAACCAGCCCGGCGCCCTGGCCGTCGCACATCGTGTTGTAGGCGGCGACACCGAGAGAGAACCCGCCGCAAGCGAACACGGTGACCTGCAGCATAAACGGGCTGGAGAGGGCCTCGTCCGGGCCCGGGTCGGGCACGAGACCCTCCACGAACCGGGCGGTCGGGTCGTCGAGGTAATTGACCGAGTCAAGAGAGCAATCAGCTGAAGCGCGGACCACGGGAACTCCACCGCCTGAGGTGCAGAGCAGCTCGAGGCGGCCGTTGGGGAGGCGGCGGAGGGTGCCGGCTAGCGGGTAGAAGGCGACGAGGGACTTGGAGAGGGAGTCGGCGATGACGTGGAAGGGGTCATCGGTGTTGGGGGAGGAGGAGGAGCGGTACACGCGGAGGTAGCGGACGGTGGTGCGGAGGTTGAGGTCGTTGTCGAGGTGGGAGAGTGGGAGGATGTGGTCGGCGTTGAAGGGCGGGCGTGAGGGGCGGACGGTGACGGTTTCCGTTACACTAACGGTAACGGTGGGTGCTGAATCCATTCGTGGTTGACGGTGTTTCGAACGATCGATCGTCTTTTTCTTTTTGTTTATTTTGGGAGGAACTATCGATCGATCATCTTTGTTTAGATTGGGAGATTGAGAAGATATGGGAAGGTGGGGAGTCACATTGGAAGGTTAATTCTTCCACCTACCACATTGAGAAGATTCGATGATTGAGAAGATTGGTGGAACTTTCGAAGGTTAAAAGGCTGTGAAAGAGTAACTCAACTTGCAAACTTCACTTTCTTTTTTTTCTTTTTTTTTTTTTTTTTTTTTTTTTAAACGGAAAAAATTTGGCCATAGAGCAGAGCCCTATCAGCCAAGAGCATCCTTGCGGATGAGACTACGCAATAGAGAGTCATCGGGAGTCAAGAGACCGTTAGAAGCAGAAGCGATACGTGATAAGCGATCAGCTACCAGATTTGCCTCACGGAAGACATGACGAATCTCAACAGAACCAAAGAAGTCCAGCGAGACTAGACTGTCAGAGACAATCATTTCAGAGTCCCCAGTAGGCTTCCCCATACCTTTCATACTTTTTATTATTGTTAAGTTGTCTCCTTCAATGATCAGGTTAGTTATTTTCAGTTCTTTTGCAGCCCGAAGACCCTTCCAGAGGCCCAGGCTTTCACAGCCGCATACCGAATTGATTGGTGATGGGCCGTTGCCAGTAAAAATTGGAGAACCTATAGAGTCCCGGATGATGAAGTCATAGGTGCCCAGACCAGCAACAGGTAGAGACCCATCAAAGTTTAGTTTATAAGTTCCATTTGGTGGGGGTTCCCATTTGGTTCTCTTTCGCTTCGATATTGATCTTGGTTTGTTAACCTTTGTGGGTGATTTGTTGTTGCTTGTACAGTAGTCCGGTGAATTCAAATTAGATGTTTTCCAGATAAATACTTGTTCTTTTATGAAGGATAGGATGCGTCTTATGTCCGGGTTTATGTTTTCAAAGAGTGTTTTGCTTCGAAAGTACCAGATACCACACCAAGCAAAAGCCAGCTCTTCCAACTCTTTTGTTCCAATTGTATCTTTGATGTCCCATAGTGTGTCGTTCAAGTGTTCGTCTTTGAGGAAGCAACCATTAATTTTCCAAAATGTACCCGGGTTAG
Organism: Persicaria tinctoria; assembly: GCA_037127255.1. Taxonomy (NCBI): domain Eukaryota; kingdom Viridiplantae; phylum Streptophyta; class Magnoliopsida; order Caryophyllales; family Polygonaceae; genus Persicaria; species Persicaria tinctoria. The sequence goes on from JBANSL010000017.1 coordinate 17,528,537, forward strand.
TTCTGATCAGGGTTTCCCTCGAGACTGGACAGTTCCAAAGCAGATGATTTAGGTCTTCATAACAGGAGTCACAGTGGGGGCAGTTTGTCGGAATACCAAAGTGTCGAGAAGCTAGTCCGACAGCAGTAGGCACTCCATTCTTAAGGATTTTCCACAGGAATGATTTTATTTTTGGGGGGATATCTAGTCCCCAAACCCAGTTTATATATGAAATTTCATGATTTTTGTGTCTATGTATCATATCAATAGTAGACTTTGTGCTGAACCATCCATTTTTGCTCCATTTCCAATAAAGTCTATCTACCTGTATATGCTGCGGTATTGGTATCGTTTTGATTGTTTCAATTAGATTATTTGGAATGATGTTTTGTAGCTCTTCTTGTAGTTTTTCTTCGTTCCAAACTTTGTTATCTGTGATGAAATGTTTTATGTTAATTGTCTCGTCTATTTGTTGCGTTTCCAGGATAAATGAATTTATAGGCAATTGACCAAGCCACTTGTCCTGCCGAAAGTTGTTAGAGGCGCCGTCCCCTATAGACCAATGTAGACCCTGTTTGAATAAAGGGATTAGTTTTATTAACTGTGTCCACTGCCCGGAAGAGGTTCCATGCTTTCGATATGTGAGAATGTTTTTGTTTTTAAGGTATTTTTCTTTTATTAGTGTCATCCATGGGCTAGTAGGTTCCACAAGTAGTTTCCAAAGTAATTTCAACTGAAGGGCTTTATTCATGTCCTCAGAGTTGCGGAGACCAAGCCTGCCATTTTCCTTGGTTTTACAAACCTCATACCACCCGATTAGGGGCTTATGGTTAGGTCCTTTGTTCCATAAGAAGTTCCGGTTGATCCTATCAAGTTCCGTGTGGACCAATTTGGGTAGCATAAAGCATTGCATTATGTGTAAGGGTTTGGCAGCAAGTGTTGTTTTGATTAAAGTGCAACGACCAGCTTGTGAAAGACAGTTTGCCTTCCACCTATGAAGCTGCGACTTGGTGCTTGTTATGAGCTCTTTGAATTCTTCCTTTGTCATTCTTCCTTCTATAAGGGGGCAGCCCAAGTAGCTTCCCATCTTAGGGGTGTGAGCTATTTCAAGCTCGTTTCTGATAAGGTTTTTCTAGTTGTTTGAAACATTTCTAGATGTTTGGAATTGAGATTTATGCCTATTTACTCTTTGCCCTGATAAATCTGAGTATTCCTGTAGAATTTGGTTGATTTGGTCACAATCGGTTTTGGTTGCTGAAGCGAAGATGACAATGTCGTCAGCAAAAGCTAAGAAAGGAATTTTCGTCCCTCCTCGCGTTAGTTTGATTCCTAGGTGGCTTTGTGGTTTTTCCAATTCTTGCTGTAATCCCCTTGATAGGATTTCTGAAATTATTAAGAATAGATATGGTGATAGCGGGCATCCCTGGCGTAAACCCCTCTCGGGAAAAAATATTTCCGTTGGTTCATTGTTGACCAGCACCGAGTATGTGACTATGGTGATGCATTCTTTGATCCATTCCGTAAATTTGGTCGAGAAGCCAAGTTTGAACATAATTGTGAGTAAAATATTCCAGTCAACCATATCAAATGCTTTTTCCATGTCTAGCTTGACCGCCATCCATCCTGATTTACCATTTTTCTTTGAGAAGGAGTGGAAGATTTCGTTTGCGATTAATATGTTATCTTGTATAGATCTGCCAGAAGAGAAGGCGCTTTGAAGTGGATTAGTTACTTTGGGGATAACCCTTTTGAGTCTTGATGCTATAATTTTGGTCGGGTTGTCTATCTTCGGAATTAATGCTATGAACGTATGGTTTGTCTATTTCAGAATCTTTCCGCTTAGAAAGAAGCTTTTAACCGCTTTGATGACTGATGGTTCCACAATATGCCAGTACTTTTTGAAGAAGTCAGCCGGAAAACCATCAGGTCCTGGGGATTTGTCGTTGGCAAGGCCGAAGACCGCATTTTTAATTTCTGTGTTTGTGACTTGACGAGTTAACCAATCATTATCCTCGTTTGAGATTTCCTTTTCTACATGATGAAGTAGGTTCGTTTGTGTTTGTTGTCTAGGATGCTGTGTGAATCTCTGGCTAAAATCGTGCTTGATTAGGTTCCTTATTTCTTCTTCATTGTTAATAGTTATGCCATCGGTGGTTTGAAGATGTTTTATGATGTTTCTATTTCGTCTTCCGGTTGCTATTTTATGAAAGTATTTCGTGTTGGCGTCAATAGATTTTATATGCATTCGTTTCCCCCTTTGCCCCCAATATTTCTGTTGAAAGGAAAGGAGAGAAGAGTGCTTTGAGGTGAGCCTTTTAATTTTGTTATCCAGATTTTGGTTGTAAGCATTACAAAGATTCTTTTGTGATTCTAGAAGTTCTGATTCAACTTGTTTAATTTGGCGGAACACATTTCCAAAGGTTACTTTGCTCCAAAGCTTGCTTTTCCTTTTAACCTATTGCAGTTTCTTCGTTAATTTGAACATTTTCGAGCCAGGGCAGTCAAGCCTCCAAGCTGAGCGCACAACTGCTTCATATTCGGGTTTCGTAGTCCATGCCATTTCAAATTTGAAAGGTTGTAATTTTGGTTTGCGGTTATCCATTAGGTCCAATGTGATCTGCGCGTGGTCTGATTTAAGGAAAGCATGGTTTTTTGTGCAAAGGTTTGGGAATTGTTTTAGAATCGGGTGGCTAATCATAGCGCGGTCGAGTTTTTCAAAAATATTGTCAGTACCATGTTCATGTTTTCTCCAAGTGTAGAGGTTTCCACACGTCGGTGAATCTACTAAATTGAAAGTGCTTATAGTATCTTGGAGTCTGGCGAATCTATTTGCAGTAGGGACCCTGCCACCCAGTTTGTCGGCTGGCTCTAATATTTCATTAAGGTCCCCAATAATTATCAAAGAGTCCTTAGCATCGCGGATATAATCTGAGAGAGAGGTCCAGAAAGAGTTTTTGTCCTTAGCGTAAGGTGTTGCATAAACGAATAAGATTTCAATGTTAATATTAAGGGTTGTGTTTGTGTAGTCTCCCTGTATGATTCGGTTTGTTGAGTTTCTAATAATAAAGGTTTCATTATGGAAAAGGGATTCTTTCCATAGGAGGCAAAGCCCTCCCGCAAGTCCATTGGATGGGCAGAAATGCATTCTATCAAAACCGGGTTTTCTCCAGCATTTTTCCGGCGGAGGGTTTGTTAATTTTGTTTCAGCTAGCATTAGGATTTTTATATGTTCTGCTTTAGTAGTTGATTCGATGTGGGTCCAAACATTCTTCCTACTTAGGCCTCGGATATTCCAAAAGATAAATTTCATTTAAACCTTATTAGGGGAAACCGGGTTATGCGGTAGAGAACCTTAATTTTTAGAGTTGAGATTATCAAATTAATAGGAATTTTAGTTTGTTTATGCTCACTGTTTTTGGTTTTAACTATCCTTATGAGAATGTTTTTAAGGTTTCGTTTTAGAAACACCCAAAAAAGATCATTGTTTTGGTTGTGTTTCAAGCTGTTGTTGTTAAAAGCTCTATCATTAGTATAATAGTTGGTGTATAGGCTAGGAGTGGCGGTTCCAATATCTGGAGTATTATACCGTTTACCAAATAATTTGGAGTTCATGAAGAGGCTATGGACCAAGCATGGATCACTAGAAAAACAAGGATTTATGACATAATCCGTATAAATAAGCTCTTTTAATGATATGTAAGACCTGAAGCAAAGTTTATAATGTCCTTGATTTACATTGTGGATACAATAGTTGATTTGTGAGTAAGTGTCATTCTCATAAGTTGGAAAGTGTAGATAACATGAATCATAATGTATATGGTTTACAAAATTGAGCAATTTATAAAGCAATGTAAGTGAAGCACCCAACGAGCTGCTTGTATTAAAGGATTTGAAGTTGCCACAAGTGAGCTCACTTGAGTAAAGACATGGCTTTTGGAAGTAGTTAGCTAAGTGGCTAGCATGGATCCATTTCAGTGTTGTTGAGTACATGTGGTTGAGCATTCCCTGAGCTTGAACCCAACAGCCAACAAGGCAGAGATCCTGAGGCCAACTCAGCCAAGCCAGAAGTTGCAAGATAGTCAAGTGAATATGTTGCTCAAGGGAATGACTCCATCGAGCAAGATTAGTATAGTGTTTCACAATAGATTCATATTTGTAGATGATTCTTACAAATATAAGACAGTGATGCAGGTGTAGGTTAGGTGATAGCATAGCAATACAAGTTTTCAGCAGTGAATAGATGTGTCTAAACTGTGGTTGGGATTTTGAACATGAGTTGGAATAGACAAGAAATTTAGCAGCTAGAAACTTCAGTATAAGATCAGTGTGATCAATGCCTAAGTATACAGTCCGGCAGTAATCAGAGTTAAAATCAAATATATTCATACAGTTATGATTGAAGCTAGTTGTGTAGTTACTATGGGTTTGTGATAACCTTACAAGTAGTAGGTTAGTGATCTGATCAATGAGAATCAATAAAGTCATATTCCTGTAATACCATTTTTTATGACTTGGATGCTTGAAGTAAGGAGTTAATCCATAGATTTGTTTAGATGCTGTTATTGTGGTAAAGCAGCAGTTTAAACCCAACATTATCAAAAGCTTAGTGACACAAAATTTGAGTGTAAAAAAGCAGTAAGATCGATACTGGAGATCCAGTGCTAGTACTAAATGTGGTTCTTGATTAATAATATAAGAATGGTTACAAACACTAGATAGACAAGAAATGCCAAAGTATACAATGGAGTAGTAATCAGAGTTAAAATCAAATATAGTTTTACTGTTATGATTGAAGCTAGTTGTGTAGTTAATATGGGTTTGTGATAACCTTACAAATAAGTAGGTTAGAGATCTGATCAATGAGAATCAGTAAAGACATATTCTTGCAATACCATTTTTTATGACTAGGATGCTTGAAGTAAGGAGTTAATCTATAGTTTTGTTTAGATGATGCTATTAGGGTAAAGCAGCAGTTTAAAACCAACATAATCAAAGGCACAGTGACACAGAATTCTAGTGAAAAATAGCAGTAAGATCGATACTGGAGATCCAGTGCTAGTACAAGATATAGTTCTTGATTAATTATAGAAGATTGGTTACAAATACTTGATAAACAAGCAAGACTAGGATCATAATAGATGGCCACAGGGTACCATGGTCTAGTACAAGCTGGGCTAGGACTGCTAGAGTTAATACAAAACCAAAAGTAGATGAGATTAACCATAAACAAGCCAAGATTTTGCCAAGAAATAGGGATGAGGTGTTTTGCAAAAGGAGATTTATTTCCAAAAGGTGATGTCGAGGTACTGCAAAAGGTACTTGAATTGTAATAGAGCAGTTGATCAAAGAAAGAGGAAAGAGCAGGCACTCCCTTTCCTTTGACACTTTTGTGTGGTTTAGGGGGGATTGGAGGTTTATGGGTGGCGCCCAAGGGCTTCTCTTTAGGTTGGGTAATTGTGGGTGTCGGTGGATCCCCATTGGGGCTCCCCTTCCCTTTGTTAAGCTGTTTGTTTGCCATTAAAGCAACATAGTAAAGATTGAAACCGTACAAGCCAGAGAAAACATAATACTTTTGGTTGTAAAAGACAGAAGTAGGAGAGTTAAGAGTGATTTTGGGTTTGATAGTTGGATATAAAGTTACATACCTGTTAATGCAGTTGTGACTAAAGATGAAATCAAAAATACTAAAACTCCCAACAGCACTGTAATAGTAATAGTGGTGTGAAATGTTGTAGTGCCTGGTCAATATGCATTTAGTTATGGATGGGTAACATTGTTTGGGTAATAACCAATAAAGAGGCATATAGAGTTGGTAATTTGAATCAAGTGTGTGAAAGTAGCTTTGTATAATATTAGTCTGTGAGAGATCATAGTCCAAGTCCTGAGCAAGTGTATTGTAGTAATATTTGATCAAATAATTGAGTAATAATCCATAAGAAAAATAATGATTTTTCATTAAAGATAGCATACAGACATTAGATGAGGCAATAGTTCTAGAGGAATAATATACTGCATCCTTGAGCTGGGTGAAGAATGGGTCTAGGACAAGCTTTCCCTTGCCTTTATCACTTTTCGGTGGTTTAGGAGGTTTGGGGTTTTTGTGAGTTTTTTTGGGTGTCGGTGAATCCTCAATGAGGATCCCCTTCCCTTTGATTTGAGTTTTTTTGGGTGTTGGTGGATCCTCAATGAGAATCCCCTTCCCTTTTTTTGGGGGTTTTGTGGGTGTCGGTAAAACCTCTACGAGGATTCCCTTCCCTTTATCAATTTGGTTTGACTCCATAGGAGCAAAACAGTACAGATACCAGCAACAGAACACAGAAAACACAGAGCAATAAGGGTTATGAGCAGGAAGGAGCAAGAGCAGAGATTTAGGTGAGAGAGAGAGACAGTTAATTTTGAAGCACAAATGCTTAAATAGTATAAGCTAAAAATCGAGCACAGATGTGAATCCACATATCCAGAAAGCAACTGGATTTTGAAATAGAGAGAGGGGGGTTTGAAAGCATTCCTGTCATAGATGTAAGAAGCTTCATGAAGATCCAGAGAGCGAAGAAAGTGAAGATGGCAAACCCGTTGGCCAGGCTTCGACGCCAACAGACCAAGCCACCCATGCTGAATAGCCCATCTATAGTCAGAGGACTCGACGAAACGAGTCAGGCAGCCGAGGAGAGGGCCGAGATAGAGGGAATCGATGATTGGGACAATGATTAGGGCTATTCTTCCCCCATTGAATCGATTGAAAGAAAACTGGACGAGTTGGAACCCGAAAACAACTCCCAACCCAAAGAAATTTCCAGATTTTGTGCCAGATCCAAAAGTAGAGAGGTTTAAATATGAGATAACAACACTTATTTTGATTTTTGAGAAAAAAGAAAACCATTAATAATAATAATAATAATAATAATAATAATAATTATTATTATTATTATAATTAGAACATCCACGACGGTGAAGTGCAAATGTGCAAATGTTTATTTTTTAGAAATTTTTATAGCTCTATTGGTTGTTTTGGGTGTGTACAAATGTGCACATTTGGGCATGTGATGTACAAATATGAGTACATCATGTCCCCATGTGCAAGTTTTTTTTACAAAAAAAAAAGACAATTTCATTTGTTTATTTTTTATTTTATTTTCCTTTTTGTTTTAAATGAATTTTATTTCAAGGGTGTGTAAAAATGCACATTTCACTAAAGGAGCAAATTGCTAAAAAATGATGTGTATTTTTACACATCATGTGCAAATGTATACAGTTTGCACAAAACTATTGTGGATGGTATTAGGAACGTTTATATCGCGTAAAAGCACATCAGGATATTATAAATATGTTTCATAACATGTACGTACAACATCACCCCTTCACAACATCGAACCACTGCCTCGTAAGTCGTAAGTCATAAGTCATAACCATGCAAATTGGTCACCAAAAGCCTAAGGTTGGTTCCCCTTCCGATTTGAAATGGTCTGGACTACAAAACCAAATTATGAACATATTTTAATTAATGTTTGAAAAAATAAATTAAATGGATCTTTTATGTTTAAACTAGTTCAGAAACGAAAACTGTTAAAAAAAATACGAAAGTCTGATTCAAAACCAACACAAGTAGTATTTTCAAACAACTCTTTGTGATCGACAAAACAATAAATGAACTACTACAAGCACAAATATGAGGAACGATGAATAGTTACCAAGAAACAAAACTACAAAGGCTAGAAAATAAACGCGATAAAATGCTAGATTATAACCACAAATTTTGGAAGCAATGAGCAAGAGTCAAACACCTTCAACTAGGAGACCATCTCCATAGCTAAAATTAGAAACTTCAAGAATAGGACCATTAGATTCCAGAACAAAAATTGGCTCGTTATCGAGGACAAAGAGTTTATTGCCACTGAAATCACAAAGGAACTATGCATGCTCTATTTGACGCTGTTCATGGTGATTTATAGACTTCTCCCACTTTAAACCATGATGGTTTCTACTATGTGCTTGTGTTGATTGATGCATTCTCTCATTAGCTTTTAGGTTTTCCCCTCAAGTACAAATCTGAAGTTCTTACTCACATTATTGCCTTCCATCGCTTTATTCGCACCCACTTCAACCTCTCCATTAAATATTTCCAATGTGACATGGGTGGCGAGTGTAACAACAATGTCCTCAAATCCTTTTTCTCTACTCATGTCATTCAGTTTCGCTTATCATGTCCCCACACCTTCTCTTAGAATGGGAAATCCGAACGAAGCATCTGTACCCTCACCAATTTTATGAGAACTCTCCTTATCCATGAGCATGTCCCCTTGGAGTATTGGCCTTATTTTGTTGAAATAGCATGCTACCATATTAACATCACGTACTTCTTCCACAACCATCCAAAATTGATCCCCTGTTGAAATTCTATATCAAGTCACTCCTAAATACGACACCCTTTGTGTGTTTGGATGCTTATGCTATCTCAATCAAGCGTTTGTCGTGTCTCATAAACTTGCACCTCGATCACTACCTTATGACTTCCTAGGCTACCCCTCAAACCATAGGAGGTATAGATGTTTTGACCCCATAATCAAATTTGTCATCTTCTCTTTTTCATATCACGTTCAATGACCAATTTCCCCTTCTTTAGTCTCCCTCCACCCACAACCACTTCATCCTCTTCTGATGACTACCCTACACTACACCTCCTTCACCAAAAATGTCCCTCTTCCCCTCCTAATGCTACTACCTCTTCTGTCTGGGCACCCAACCATCTTGTACCAAAACCTACGACCCTCGTCCTGTCATAGGCTGCTCATATCTTGTCACTTGAAGCACCCACACCTGAAGCATCCATCCAGCCCCCTATAGCCTCATACTTTGCATCAAGTCGTCGCCTCGTCACCTGCAGGTTGCAACCCTTAACCTACTGCTTAACCCTCCCCAATTGGACAACGTACCATATCCAAACTCGGGGTAAGAGTGACATCTTTCACCCCAAACAGATTTTTGACCTCTCCATTTCTCACATATCGTCCATCCCTACTTCTTACAGAAAGAACACCTTAGACTCAAATTGAAATGTTGTCATACACAATTAATACAAGACTCTTATTAACAACAATCCAGTCATAGTGTTTTAAGTTTTGTAAATGTATTTTTTTATATTTTTTTTCCGTTATTAGGTAAACACTTAAATCATCATTATAATAAGAGAGAAGATATTAGAATTTATCATTTATTGATCACAACATGTCATCATTACTCTAGTAAAACTTGACATCTTTTAACTATTTAATACAACTTTAATCTATAACTGATATCTTAACGACTCTTCCACCAAAGAACACTTCAATAATTTTTGTTTTTCCTTTTATCTGATTTTGTAATTTGATTTGCACATTTAGTTATTTATTTGAAAATATGGCTCATTAAATTTATAAGAAACTTTAAAATCTCATATGATTTAGCTTTTTACGAATTAAATATCAATATTAGCTTTGAAATTTTTTTTTACTTATTTTATGCTCCTTTTGTAATGTCTTCAATAATTTGAGTATAATCAATTCCATTTTATTTTAAAATTAAAATATAGATGAACAAACTATAATGTTTGGTGTAAACATACAAATAAAGATCTAGCTATCTACGACATTGTTTATTTTAATCTCTATCTAAAAAAATTCTATATATAAATCTATAATTTTTTTTTCAATCAATTATAACTATTTTAAAAAAATGGATACTCCTTGCCCTTGTTTTCTACTTTTTATTTTGTTTAAAATTATCATGTATTGATAACATCTATTTTAGGGTTACGCATGTTCTTTTCGGTAAAATTATTAAGGAGATGGAGGTGAAGTTTAACATGACGGTTAGACAGACGACGGTTTTTGGGTGTCTACATGTAGCACATGCCCAGGATTTTCTTTTTGTTGTTCCTATTGATGGGCTTGGACAACATATGACATCGATAGAGTACCGTACAATTCTCAGATATCACCTTATGATCTCAACATTCCCAGTTGAGATTTGTCTTATTCCCAATTGTTGGAGGGTTTTGGATACTTTTGGGAGGCATGCAGTTCAGTGTAAAGAAATTCCGGGCCATGATCTTATTCGATACGTACGTTCTCTTTGATATATTTAGACGGGCGGGGGTTTCTGCTAAGATTGAGACACATGTGAACTTAGCTTCTTGACTAATCCGCAGGAGGGGAGATCGACGGTGAGGCCAGCTGACATTTTGGTTTTTGGGTGGATAGGTGGAAAGCATGCTTGTATTGATTAATTTTACAAGAGTTTCTCCTTTGGTTAGTTTGAGGAATGGGACATTCACGGTGGGACATGTAACTCTCAAATCAGCTTTAGCTAAAGTGGTCAAACACGAGAAGACATGTATTAACATTCAACACGCATCCGTTCCGTTTGTGTTTGATACCTTTGGTTTCTTGACAACTAATGTTGTCGAGCTTCTCAAGAGAGTCCAAAAGGTTATGCATTGTAATTTAATTTTATGTCCCCTAGTTCTATGGATATCGTATTAAAAAGAATTGGTTTTCCTATTCAGAAGGGGTTGACGACGCAATTTGTTGCCCGTTTACCATCTCTTGGACTTTTGTCGTAGAAGTTCTCCGACCAACTGTTTAATTTTAGTTTAGGTTTAGGTTTAAAGGTTTAGAGGTTTAGAGTTTTAGATTAGGATTAGATTTTAGTCTATTTCCTATCGTTTCACATACAACAGATATTTGAGCTTTAATCGAATTTCAACTTTTCCATTATTTGCAAGATTAAGGATATGTCTTCTTATTCTTTATCTTCTAATTTGATTCATGATTGTTGTGATTGATTTAATCAATTTCATCATGTATTTGATGATAGCCCAACGTGATCAGAGATTTGAGTTTAATCGAATTCTAACTTTTGGTTTCTGCCCACGCAAATAATTACAAGACCTCCTCCTAATGTAGCAGCGGGAAGTCAGGATCGATCCACGAGGAAGCGTGTCAGCAAATCCTAGGCAGTGGAGAAATCTCACAGAAGTCGACAACAGGAGTCCTCGATCTCGACTTGGGTTAGTCGACAGAAGATCGGACCAGTCGAGCACAGCGCAGCAGCAAGCACAGGGGTTAGTCGATCTCGACAAAGCTCTACTCGAGATCGAGGAAGCTTGTCGACGTTGAGTTGTCTGGTTGTCGAGCACCTGCACACAGAAGCTACGGCGATGCTGGATCGAGAATCAGTAACTCGAGATCGAGGAGTGCTAGTCGATCTCGAGGAACACAGAAAACTAAAACGAAAATAAAGTAAAGACAAGTGCTTTGGGATTTCGAACTAAACTGTATGTAAAAGACTTCTAAGATTGGGGTTTGCAACAACGATAACTAAGCATGCATAAGGTAGAAATAAAACAGATAATCATATAAATCGCTTCAAAGGATCAAGCTTTCGCCTTTTCCAACAATTAGACAACTCTTTCAAGAAACCCTAATTGTCTCTACTGATTTTATGTTTACAATCCAAGTTGTTAGCATGGACCTCCATTAGATGGGTAATAAACACATAACAAGTAGTAGATGCTCAAAACATGATAAAAGTCGGATCTTTACCTCAAACACGCATGGCTATCGCCGGGCTCGCCCCAACCCTAGAAGTGGGTGGACTACTCGTGCTTCATCGTAACCTCAGACATCATTGATTGAAAAGAAACTAATTGCATTAAATCAAACAGAGCTTACAACCAAAGGAAGCCAATTCCGCTCTCGCTTCACCAACTCCTCTTGGCCACTCACTCTCTCTCTCTCTACTACTTCTCCTATTGAAATTAAATGAATAGAAATCAGCCCTATGGGCTTTATTTATAGGCTTCTAAACCTTGCTATTCAAGGATAGAAACATCTATCTATATCTAAATCTATATCTAAAACATTAAAGATAAATAAATGCAACAACATAATTAAATCTAATAAAGGGAATTATATCTAAAAGTCTTCAAGTGGATAAATCTTCTCCTTCATGATAGACGTTGATAGAATCAGATAGAACTCGGCAATCTTCAGCTCCAAGGATTCCCAATCCGAGTAGAATTGCTCAAACCGCGTTACGCGTCTTCTGGAAGGTTCCTCGATCTCGACGAAATTTCCTCGATCTCGAGTAAAACTGACGTCGACTTCAGTGGCTCGGCGTCTCGGGTTTCTCTTGCTCGATGTGCTCGGACATGGGCTCCTGGGCGTCCTCGATCTCGAGGAATGGTGGCTCATCGACTAGGTCTTCTGGTGTTGTCGAGCAACCCTTCTCGACATGCTCGGACAGACGCTCAGCTTTGTCGACATCGAGGAAAGTCCTCGATCTCGAGGAAGGTGTCCGGGCGCCAGGTCGGGTAACTTCTCCTCGGTCTCCTCGGGTGGACTCTCCTCGACTCCCGGGCATGGTCCTTGGTGCTTTGTCGATCTCGAGTTGATTACTCGATCTTGAGTAAGTAGCCGGAGTCGGGTTATATACTTCGTCTTCAACTTCACGGCATAGGCTCCTCGATCAGTGCAGGTGCCTAGGCATGGGTTGTCGAGATCGACTTACTTTGTCGATATCGAGTAGATTTGGGCCTCTGTCCTTGCTTCTTGGTTTTCTCCCGAAATGGCTCCATATTCTGCAATATTAAATAGAAACTTATGTAGATCTCCATTTCTGACAAATTAACATAAACTACATAAATTCGACATATTCCTAACCCGAAATATGCAAAGTGTATAGAATATGGAACTAAAATATGCATAAAGACATGGCTACTTTAGAGACATCAAATCACCCCATACTTAGACTTGCTTGTCCTCAAGCAATAACCAAACAATAACCAAGACCTACAACACATCCTTCAAGTCTTCTCCCTTGTTAAAAGCAACATCTTAAGTAGTAGCAATGGAAGACAAGTGAATTTAACGTCCTCACACATATATGAGCGATCCATAGGCATAGGCAATATAAATCCAACCTCACATGGATAATGTGTTTACACTCAACTCTCAATGTGTTTAGGCTATGAAGATCAACTCTCAACTCGATTCCATATACAATCTCATAAGCATTGCAATTTAAATATAAATCCACTTCGCAACCAATTATGAAAATGCAACAAGAATTATCAGGAGGACTTCGCTCAATAGAAGTCTTCAAAGAAGATTCCATTTGGCGGGGTTGCAATGGGGCTTGGTAAGAAATATAAGGGCATGGAATTATTTGGCCATGTGGTGCTTAATAAAATTCGGGAATCAAGACTCCTAAATTTCCAACACAACTCAACCAAACCATAACTCTCAATAATATGCATCAACCAAACTCTCCAATTTATCTTAATGAAGTATGTAACCTTTCAAACTTCCTCAACCTCTCCAAAGTATGTATCTTGCGAATAATGAAAGAAATAAGGTAAATTTGGCTCATGCACTTTATTCTCAATTGCAAACTATATTTTTTTTTTCTTTTGCTTTTCTCTTTTTTTTTTGATTTTTTTTGAACGAAAATAAAATAAAACTAATGGTGCATTTATAAGGTGAGCCAAAATTCTTTTACATAGTATGTATAGCAAGATAAAAATATAAAACCAACCCATATCTCAATAAACTTCAAAAATCCTTCTTGCTTGAATTGAAACACAAGCTCATTCGTTCCGCAAATCATCATTCCAACCAACTCTAAGTCTTAATTCCCAAATGAGGGTCAGGCTCTATTTGGCTAAGGATAATTTTGTGGAGTTCCCAATAAAAGTCTCAGGCTAATGTACTGGCTTCAAGCAGGGATAATGCAGGGTAGGTAAAGAGAGGATAAAATTGGCTTAAAAGGTGCCTCCATCATTTAATTCTCATTCACATCATCATATAAATGCATTGGCTTTGAATAACTATCACAACATTTAGAGATGCATAGGAAGAGTAAATACACTCAAGAAAGCGGAGGGAATTTTTTATGTTCTCCCTATAAGGCCAAAATTCTCGCTGGGACAATTTTTGTTGGATTTTAACCTTTAGCTTAGGATCATATGTGCTCAATTTCATCACAAGTTCACAATCCACATAAAAACAATTTTGAGGACTTAGGCTAAACCTTCCAAACACGCCATAGGATTTTACATGATCAAGTCAATCATTATTCATCATCATAGGACATCTAAGTTAGAGTGTAAAAACTAAAACAATGTAGAATTTTAAACATGCATATTTTTTTTTCTTTTTTCGACATTTTCTAATTTTTTTTTATTTTTTTTTTCTATGCAACTAAAAACAAGACTAAAGTATGACAAAAGACTAAAATGCATAAAATTTAAACATGAATGCATAACATAAAAATTAAAATTTCAACATGTAAAACCAAAAGCAAGACTAAAACATATAATAATGATAATGAGCCTTTCCCCCACCCCATACTTTAAAATATACAGTGTCCCCACTGTATAAAATCAAATAAAAATAAGAGTAAAGGAAGGAACTCACAGAATAACACATCGAGGAGGAAAACAATGTAGGTCGAGTAGAAACTTTCTCGATCTCGAGTACAGGGAACTCGATCTCGAGTTGGCTTGTCTGCGTCCAGTGGATTTCTGAAGTCAAGGAGCTTCTGGGCTTTGTCGATATCGAGTTGGCCTACTCGATATCGAGGAGTTTCTGGGCTGCTCCTCCTTGTCGTCGTCGATTTGGCCTTCGTCGATTCTGACTGTTTTTCAGGGACTTCTTATTCCACTTTTCGTGATCCTTATATGCTCGCCGACCTAAAAGTGTTAGATTGCACACAAAAACAAGACTATCCACGTAAAGTATTCTAAACCAAAAAAAAACAAAACCAAAACCAAAAACCAAAAAGTTCAAAAGTCCCAAAATTCATAAAGTCTTATATACATGCTCTAGATTTTAGAGTCGCTAGGCCGACTTCTCCGTTTGCGCTCAAGGACCATTAGTGTGGGGCCCGCTCATGCTTGGCCCTTCTCTTGGATCATCTAGGTCCTGATTGTAGTATGCAAGCTCAGCTCACAGCTGGTTGCTTGCATCGTCTCCCTTCTCTTTCTTCTTCTTCCTTCCAGCTCTTAATTTCTGCAGATTTTCTCGCCACGGGGCCTTACCTCCCCTTAAATTATTGATAAATTTCTTAATGGAATGAGGGGGAGTAGAATTCATACCTGAACTTACCTTTTCGGACCCAAAACAGAAATCTTCGGGCTTGGGGTTTGTCGATGTCGAGTACGGCTGGTCGACATCGAGTAAAGGGACCCCATACTTAGGCTCTTGGCAAGTCTGTGGCTCAGCAGAGGAAGTCGATGTCGACGAGTCTTGGTCGAGATCGAGGAGCATCTTTGTCGAGATCGAGTTACCCTTGTCGATCTCGAGTTGGCTTCTAGTGTCTTCCTCCGTTGTTTGCTTGGTCCCGTGGTTGCTGATGCTCTTTACCTCCAGCCATGAAATTTCCTCCTTTGCAGGGCCAAAAGAGAAATCTAAAACCTCATCGCCTATGGTGAAGGTGAGTGATTGATTCTTAACACTAATCTTGGCATCTGCAGTAGCTAAGGATGGTCTACCAAGAATAATAGGGCTAGTAGGATCTTCAGCGCAGTCTATAATAAGGAAATCTGCTAGAACAAAGAATTTACCAACCTGGACGGGGACATTCTCAACTATACTTGTAGGGATGACCACTGTATTGTTTTCCATGTATAGTTTGGCATCCACATGCTCTATGCATCCTATCGATCTTTACCTTCCGCCAGATTGATAAAGGCATGATGCTCACAGTTGCTCCTAAATCACAAAGAGACTCATATTTATATTGTCCAAAACCCACAGTAACAGAAAACTTACCAGGGTCAGGTCTCTTTTCAGGGAAGTGGAGTACTTTGCATTCGCCTGCGATCTCTGAGATGGATCGCTTCTTTCTCAGGATTTCCTTCAGAAATTTGATATATCCAGGCATCTCTTGCAGGGCTTCTGTAAAAGGAATAGAGACGTTCAGTTCTTGCAGCATATTAACAAAACGGTTAAACCTACCTGCAGTGGGATCTTTCTGTGCTTTAGAAGGGAAGGCAGTGGCTTTTTCTGCTTTAGAGCCAGATCAGATGGCGGAGGTGTTGCAGAGCCGTCGATGTCGGCCAGATTTTTCTCCTCAATCTCGACTAGAGGGTCCTCGAGATCGACTTGGGTTGTCGACTTCAAATTGCTGGGCTGCGCAGTGGAGTCCGAGCTCAGCTTCTGGTCTATGTCGAGCAGGTTCTTGTCAAGATCGAGTAGTGGCTTCTCGAGATCGAGTTGATTCTGCTCTGTGTCGAGTTGCTGCTCTGCCTTGTCTTGATGTTTCCCGACCTCTGGCTCGTGTAATTGATGCCCACTTTTGAGTTTGATAGATGCGACGTGTCCGGTCTTCCCTTTAGGATTTGGTTCTGTTTGCCCAGGGAGCTGTCCGGATGGTCGTGAGATCTGTGCAGCGATTTGACCCATCTGATTCTCTATCCCTCTTTTCCAGATGTCCAGTTCTCCAAATTTTGTAGTGATGTTCTGGAACTGGTTGTTGATGGTGCCTTGATTTCGACACATCTCCTCAAGGATTAGCTGCAGATCGTCCTTCTTTTGATCCCTTTCTGGATGTCCTGGAGCTCTGTAGGGTGGGGGGTTCCTAGGGGGACCTTGGTTCCACTGTGGTTGATAGAACCTTTGATCTCTCATGTAGCGATTTGGACCCCCAGCGTAGGCTGCCTCTTCATGTGTCTCTGCCATTCTGACTTGCTAGTGTGTGGGCACTCAGTAGTGGTGTGCCTCTGTGATCCGCATTCGATGCAAGGCTGATTGACAGACATATATTTGACTTGCTTGAGGAGCTTGCGATTCTGGTCTCTGTAGAATTGCTCCCTGACATCTGGGTCAATCTCCTTTGCTGGCTCATAGAGTGGCATAGATGGTGTTGGCCTGGCATAGGAGTTCTCCTCATAGTTTGCAGTAGACCCATATTTGTTGTCATAATTGGTGAGCTTGTCTAGCACACCCCAGGCGTCAATTGGTGGCATCGTCAGATACTCATAGCGAGTATACTGGTTGATTCTGTCATTAGTGACTTGATCAAGAGAGTTGAAGAAGATCTCCTGAATGATGTAGGATGGCTGTCCATGAGTAGGGCAAGATCGCAGCAGTTCTTTGTAGCGTTCCCATGCCTTTGCTAGCGGCTCCCCAAGCTTCTGTTTGAAGGCTGTGATTTTCTGGCGGAGGAGTGCTATTTTGGCGGGAGGGAAGAATTTGTTCATGAACTCTTGCTCTACTTGGGCCCATGTTGTGAGCGATCTTGGTTTCAGCCCTTCAAGCCACTTCAGTGCAGGTCCAGCAAGAGACCAGCGAAAAGCTTTCATCTTGACATATTCCAGAGTTGTACCTTCAGCAAGAGTACGGCACATGTCAGAAAAATTGGTAATATATTCAAGAGGACACTCATTAAATTTGCCATAAAAAGCATTGTTTTTAAGCTCTATAAGAAATTGAGTGCGAATTTCAAAAGAGTTTTCAGGGATTAGAATCGCCGATTCAGGCACGACGAGAGTTGGATGCATATAATCCTCTGCAGTGGTTGGGTATTGGGCAAGCTCAGCTTCTGCTTGTTCCCTTGCCGCTTTCTCAGCGGCGATAGCAGCATCTTTAGTGATCAGTTCCCTTGTAAGTCTCTGTATAAGCTGTTCTTGTGTTTCTGCGGGCGCCATGGCTCTTTGCAGTTTAGCTCTGATGTGGAGAAGGCGTTCCGGTTCGTCTAATCCGTCAAACTCAGGTGGTTGACCAGAACGGCTCATACACCTGTAAAGTAACTGAAAGAGAACGTGAGATTTTAACTACCTAAGGCGCGAATGATAGCTTCCCCGGCAACGACGCCAATTTGTTGTAGGAGGAAATCGAGTTTAAAATATAAAATATAAATCAAACCGGATTCTGCCCACGCAAATAATTACAAGACCTCCTCCTAATGTAGCAGCGGGAAGTCAGGATCGATCCACGAGGAAGCGTGTCAGCAAATCCTAGGCAGTGGAGAAATCTAACTTTTGGTTTCTGCCCACGCAAATAATTACAAGACCTCCTCCTAATGTAGCAGCGGGAAGTCAGGATCGATCCACGAGGAAGCGTGTCAGCAAATCCTAGGCAGTGGAGAAATCTCACAGAAACTAATTGCATTAAAACAATTAGACAACTCTTTCAAGAAACCCTAATTGTCTCTACTGATTTTATGTTTACAATCCAAGTTGTTAGCATGGACCTCCATTAGATGGGTAATAAACACATAACAAGTAGTAGATGCTCAAAACATGATAAAAGTCGGATCTTTACCTCAAACACGCATGGCTATCGCCGGGCTCGCCCCAACCCTAGAAGTGGGTGGACTACTCGTGCTTCATCGCAACCTCAGACATCATTGATTGAAAAGAAACTAATTGCATTAAATCAAACAGAGCTTACAACCAAAGGAAGCCAATTCCGCTCTCGCTTCACCAACTCCGCTTGGCCACTCACTCTCTCTCTCTCTACTACTTCTCCTACTGAAATTGAATGAATAGAAATCAGCCCTATGGGCTTTATTTATAGGCTTCTAAACCTTGCTATTCAAGGATAGAAACATCTATCTATATCTAAATCTATATCTAAAACATTAAAGATAAATAAATGCAACAACATAATTAAATCTAATAAAGGGAATTATATCTAAAAGTCTTCGAGTAGATAGATCTTCTCCTTCATGATAGATGTTGATAGAATCGGATAGAAGTCGCTAATTTGCTATTCAGAAGGGGTTGACGACGTAATTTTTTGCCCGTTTACCATCTCTTGGACTTTTGTCGTAAAAGTTCTCCGACCGACTGTTTAGTTTTAGTTTAGGTTTAGGTTTAAAGGTTTAGAGGTTTAGAGTTTTAGATTAGGATTAGATTTTAGTCTATTTTCTATCGTTTCACATACAACAGAGTCTTAGCCTGACGTGATCAGATATTTGAGCTTTAATCGAATTTCAACTTTTTGATTATTTGCAAGATTAAGGATATGTCTTCTTATTCTTTATCTTCCAATTTAATTCATGATTGTTGTGATTGATTTAATCAATTTCATCATGTATTTGATGATAGCCCGACGTGATCAGAGATTTGAGTTTAATCGAATTCTAACTTTTGGATTATTTGCAAGATTGAGGATAAATCTTTTTATTATTTCTCTTCTAATTTAATTCATTATTGTTGCGATTGATTTAATTACTTTAATGACGTATTTGATTATGCTTGACACTACAAAAAAAAAAGATATTAGCAACGGCTATTTGTCGTGGCTAAAAGTCCATTTGCTGTGGCTAAAGGGTGGTAGCCACGACTGTAGCCACGGGAAACAAGCCGTGGGGAAACATGGGGTGGCAAAAGAGAGTAGCGACGGCTATAGCCGTGGCTAAAGTGCTAGCCACGACAAGCTGCCGTTGCTAACTTATTTATGGGAAATTATAAAAAAAACTGTTTTTTAGCCCGGAATTCTACCGGACCGGGCTAAAAAATCCCATATTTTATTTTAAAAAAACATACACTAATAAATGACCTGTTTTGCATTTGATATCAACTAATACAAACACAAGTATAATACAACAACAAAAATATAATATTAAATGTCAACTATTGTTCCTTTACTGTCACACCACCCCTCCCGAGACTGTCAAATACATCAAACCAGTAGCTAAACTAGGTGGATCCTAATACTCACGGAAATTCAAGGCTGAAGTCTTGTTCTGCCCATTATAACTCAGCATGCTCTAAGAGATCAGCCTCTTGGCGTCTTTCGTCGACGAGCATCTGCTGCACAGCCTCACCTTCCAGGGACATCCTGACTTGATGGGCTCGAACTCTGGCATGAACTTGAACCAATGATTGTATACACCCTAGGATCACAACAAGTAACCGAAAAGCATCTAACATAAACCAATTTCATGCTGAGTTTCACCATAAAATGGCTAGTAGCTCTCACTGTTAGCTTCACTACAAAGTGGACAGACAAATACAGAAGCTTGGGAGAATGACAAGAACATCTAAGACATGAAATTACTCAAGTATAAACCAATCATTGTTTTTCTAGCATCATAAAGTGATAGAATCAAGGGAACCAGCGGGCATTACCAGAAATAAAAAGAAATTATTTTCTGCAACTACTCGCCCTCTCAACTGTTAGAGAGTGATCAACTTAATTCTGCAAAAGATATATATATATATATATATATATATATATATATATATATATATATATATATATATATATATATATATATATATATATATATAGAGAGAGAGAGAGAGAGAGAGAGAGAGAGAGATCAACTTAATTATAGAACTAGATAACGAAAGCAAGAGAATTAAAAGGAGTCATGGATAAATATATATATATATATATATATATATATATATATATATATATATATATATATATATATATATATATATATATATATATATATATATATATATATCATATTTGTTTGTGTCATTGGTTAGTTTTTGTTATATATTAGATTAATTTATATTGAGCCTTAGGTCCTCTGGGAAGAACGATAATTTTATTACTTGATACTACAATTGATCCCATATACTTGTAGGTAGGTTTTTAGCGTATCAAGTTTTTGGCGTCGTTGCATATGACCTTGATTTAATCAATATTAATTATTTCTTTTAGTTAAACTAGTAATTATCTTTTTCTTTTTTATATATTTATATAAAAAAATGTAAAATTAAAATTTTGTATGACCGATTAGTTTGAGATGGAGCAAATATCTTTCTTCAAGAAACTAATAGCTTGTTTGGTGGTCATGGTACAATTACTTTAATTGGAAGCATCGTATTATTCGTATGATTCTTCCCCCCCCCCCCCCCCCACAACAGCAGCAATAAGTGAAACCTTCTGAATTTGCGGAATTAGAGAGCTTAATGAAGACCTTTGTGAAAGATCGAAACAAAAAGTTTGAAGAATTGAAAAAGATCATCAAGACTTTGGGTACACGGATTGAGAATCTGGACATACATGTGAGGAAATAGAGAAATAGTAACTCTACACTAAAGGAGCGTAGTATCATTTGTCTTATATGATGGAATCCGTCCAAAATAATTTTATTTCCGTGCACTATTTTTTTTAATAGGTAAGAATTTGAGTTCAGACATATCTGAAACTCAAAGGCCGATCAAGCCGGCAGGCGGAAGAACCGTCTAAAAACCGAAACATATAATAACACATAACGGTGCAAACTCAAGCAAACACACTTTACAAGAAACAAAACCAAGCACACCCAACCAAACTGGATATAGACGAAGACGACGGACGAAGTGAAGCCCCACTCTGAAGCAAACCCGTAAGTTAACGATACATCAGGACCCGATCATTCCTTGAGCAATGAGGACGAAACTCCAGGAAAGCAGTCAACCCGGATAGCAGAGACACCACGATACACACTACCACGACCCCAACGGTTGGAAGGAAATCTCCATAAAAGGATTGAAGACGAAGATGATCGAAAGGCTCGAAAACAACACATGCAAACGAAGCCAATTTTTGCAATTGGAGGTTTTATAGAAAGAGTTTGCCGGGGAGGTTGAAGACATGGGGAAAGAAACCCGAAAGCAAAAAAAGCCCTATCTCAAATTGGTCTCTATCTAAATTGAAAAGAGCAGAACGAATTTAGGGTTGAGTCGAACCCGACGGAATATGACCACGAGTGAGGAGGCGAAGAGGTGGCCAAAGCGGGTTGAGACGGCCAAAGCCGGGATAGAGAGGCCGAGGATCAGTGCTAGGCAGTCGGAGTCAGGGTGACTTGGAGGAGGTGGATCCAGTCGGTGGTGATGACCCAAAAAAGGATTACATCGAACTCCATCTCTTTAAAAGAAAAAAGAAAAGAAACTAGGTCCACTATTGTCGCTCCGGGTGCCATGAACCAGTGGAGATCTCCTGCTCCATGCTCCCTATCACCTATGCAACACAAAAATATTTTAACACTGATTTAATCTTAAAAAAATTTAAAAATCGCATTTGCATTACTAATATTTATTTTTATATATTTATAAAATTTAATTTTAAAAACCTATATTTTATAATTTGTAAAAATTAAAAAGGTAATATTTTACAAAATACAATTATTAAAAATTTTAACACATGATTTTTCAAAATAAAATTTTATAAATATATAAAAATATATGTTAGAAATATAAATATAATTTTGGGTGATTTTGGTAGGAGGACCCTTTAGAAGGTTTAATTAAGTAGGTAGCCCCCAAGCTAATTTAATTAGCTTGGGTTAGGCCCATCCAAACGCGCGTTCACTTCCAGCAGAAGTAGGACACCACACGACATTCAACCCAGGCGCGTATCTGTCATCACCCCCGTCGCCTCCATCAAATTCGTTGAGAGAAACCTCCGAATCTCCAATGGAGATCATCTGGAATCAAGCTTAGATCAACCTGTCATCAGCCTGTAGCATCCGGAATCGATCGAGGTGACTAAAAAACAAAGCAAAAACGCACCGGGATTCCAACTCAACTACGAATCCGAATCAATTGATGACTCCTATCAAAGCAATAGTCCAGATAGCTCGAGATTTGTCACCAATGGCAATCAACGAGGCAATATAGACTCAGACACGACTTGATATCCACAATTTCATATAAAACCAATGTACGTATCATGACCTTTCGACAAAACAGTACTTTTTACATCTCAATTTTCCCTTTCCAGTCCTTAATTTCAATATCTAGGGCTTCGAATACGAATTACCAGTTCACCAAGCGATTGTGCGTTTTGAAATGAATCTGAATGTGATGAAAAACAGAATGATGAAGTGTCGATCTGTTTCGTGAATGCGGCGGAATCTCTATCAGAATATGGATCTGAAAATTTGGACTGTCTGTGTTGGAGGCGAATTTAAGGTTACAAATGGTTATTGTGAGTATGTTGGTGATCTTGTGTCAAAGGCGTTCATGATTGAAAACAATATTGATTTGGAAGCATTGATGATAATGATCAGTGATAGGTTTGACATTTGCCTAGAAACTTATGAGTTGAGGTTAAGTCACCTACAACCATGTACAAAAACTGAGAGCTCCATTCACAATCAGCAAAGATGACGATCTCAAAGCATTCTTGTCCATAAATGAAGTGCCTCAAGTTTCTTGGTATTTGCCATTACATGTTGAAACAAAGAAAAGGATGAATGTGAGTGAAATAGCTAAAGCTATTCAGCAAACAAGTGGAATCACAGTGTCTTCGGAGTAATTGCAGTCTACTAGTGTAGATGACACTTTAGCTATTGTTCCGACTGATGTTGCATCAGAAGATACACAGAGCTGCAACGATGAAGATCAAAGTGCATGGCAGATTGAGAATGAAATAGATGAGATTGATTTCATCTATGTAGGACAGATGTTCAACTCAAAAAATCATCTAAAGGTTGCAGTTGCTAATCAAGCAGTTAATGAGAACTTCCAATTCCGAACGAAGAAATCAAATCAAACAAAATACAAAGTCATCTGCATTGATGCCAGCTGCAAGTGGTCAGTAGTGGCTACACGTGTGAAGAATTCGAGAAACTTTGAGGTTAGGAAGCTGAATGGGGAGCACACTTGTTCATTTTCACTTAGATGCAAGGAGCATCGGAAACCATCATATCAATCTATTGCGTCCAAGATGAAGATAAGGTATGCATGATGATATTTATCTGAATTACAATATATCAGTTATATATATATATGAAGATACAATAGGGTTGTGGGATGAATAATATGTTTACATTAAATAAATATTGATCAACTTTGACACAATGTGACGCATGAATAAGCTTGCTTAATTGTTCCTTGTAATTGATGAAGGTATGAAGGTGTAAAAAAAAGGTCCAGATCCTATACAGATTCAGAATACAATGCAGAAGGAGTTTATGCAGCATGTGAGCTACTAAAAAGCATGGAAAGCAAAGGGATTGGCACAAGATTTGATAAGAGGAACAACGGCGGAAAATTATGAGATGCTGCCATCATACTTCCACATGACACAACAAGTGAACCCAGGCACATATGCATGTTTGGAGATTGATGCAACCAAGAACCAATTCAAATATGCATTCCTATCGTTTGGAGCATCAATTAGAGGGTTTAATGTAATGAGAAAGGTAAACACAAAAAAAATTGTTGTCTAATAAATGTGTATACTTAAAATAGGTTAACAACTATAAATTGCATTCTATAGGTTATAATGGTAGATGTTGGATTCTTACATGGGAAATATAGAGGAATCCTCCTTACAGCGACAGCGCAGGATGCTAACAAACATGTGTATCCTCTTGCATTTGGAGTGGCGGACTCAGAAAATGATAACGCATGGAAGTGGTTCCTCCAAAGATTATCTCTTGTGATTCCGGATTCAACTGAGCTCGTTTTTGCATCGGATAGGCACCAAAGCATCAGCAAGGCTGTGGAAGAGGTATATATTTCTGCAAAACATGTCATCTGCACACGACATTTGAAGTAGAACATAAAGGCAAGATTAAAAAACAGAGGGGTCATCCATTATGTCAGCAAAGCATCCGAATTCTACACTATAAGCGAATTTGAAAGCTGCTTCAAAACCATATGTGACATCAACGGCGAGCTTGAGAAATACCTCAAAGATCCAGATTTCCAAAAATGGTCACGAGCCCACTTCAAAGGTGACAGGTACAACCTTATGACAACGAATAATGCAGAGTGTATAAATTCAGTATTGAAAGAAGCTCGAGGCTACCCAGTTGTTGCACTATTTGATCATATTAGGAACAAAATGGCAGAATGGTTCAATGACCGTAGGAGTGCATCAATCAATATCACTGATTTGCCTCCTAAAGTCAAGGAGATTCTACAAGCAAGGTATGAGCGGTCAGGAAGATACGAAGTGCAAGTGCTGAATGACACACAATACCAAGTAAACGGTGGGAAATTTGCTGGTGTGGTTGACTTAGCACGAAAGACATGCAGTTGCAGGGTGTTTGATGTAGATCATATGTCGTGTGTCCATGCTATAGCTGCAATTCAAAGAATGAAGCTCAACATCACTGATTTTGTGAGTGAGTACTACAAAATTCAGGCTTGGAGAATCGCCTACCAAGAAACCATATACCCAGTGCCTTCAAAGGAAGATTGGTATGTTCCAGATGACATCAGATGTGTCGAATGCCATCCACCAGTAGTGCGGAAGAAGAGTGGAAGACCAAGGAAAGTCCGGATTCCATCCATTCTTGAAGGGCAAAGGAAGAAAAGAAATGATACATACAAGTGTGGCATTTGCAGGAGGATATGGCATAACAAGCTAACATGTCCACACAGGGCATCAAGCAGCACTCATGCGGAGATGTGATAGTTTTACATACCACAAACTCGATTATTTCATATTTTGTTCTTTATATATAGACACAAGTTGATGAAGCTGGACATACCACACAACTCGTTTTATTCTCATATGTTTTTCTTTAAATATAGACACAAGTTTATGCATTTGAGATACTACATTGGATACATGTTTTAACTGATCTATATACATTGGATATATATTCAGTATACGCTTAAGAACACACAAAGTGTGATCTGTCATCAATTGAATAAAAGTTGTCCTCACATGATGGCCTGTTTTGTTTGAGATCGACAAGAAAGGGGGTAAACAACCATAAAAAATAAAATAAAAACACAAGCCACAAATAAATGAGATGGACACAATCAAAATAATAGCTCAAATAAGCTAGGACAAATACATATATTTCAAGTTATATATAACTAGATGTCAACATTAGAACACAAAAGAGAGCATGAAAGCTCTATAAATCAACTGGACACCAGTTAAACTACACATAGTTCCTACCAAATGTACGGAGCACATAAGCATTCGTGGTTACAAAGTGAGAGCATGCAAGCTCGAAGGATCAAGTGCGAATCAGTTAGACATCCCATACTTACTACCAAATGTACGAAGGACAAACTTCCGTGGTTACAAAATGTGAGCATGCAAGCTCTAATGTAGTTCTATTATAAGCATTCATACAAAATACGCATCAACCCAAAAGCGAAACATTCCACAACTTCTGAGAAAGTTCAATTGCCATCTTCTCGCGATACGCTTGGACTCGGTCATCAGTAAACTCGTATACATCTCCACCGAAAGCTAATTCCTCAATAGCTTTGATAGTATAAACACCACAGCTACCGCTGAAATTGAAATTCCAAATGAAAGTGAAATTAGAACATGCTATAACAGTTAACAATATATATAAATGTATAAATATTGTCAAATAAAAACATATACTTACCCATCACTATCCTGAGGAATGCCACGGACTCTATCCACCTTAAAAGCAGATTCAATGACCCCGTCCAAGTGTGCAAAATGACCGGACTCTCTAAACAGCGCTGGTAACAGATTACATATAGGCTCCAATAGATTATGCAACTCGGCATCACAAGTGAATGGGATATTGCAATCATATACTTTCACTGTTCCTTCAGCCAAGTCAATCTGTAATGCAACCCAGTGTTCATTTCTAATGTTGAAGGGACTGTATATAATCTTTGCACCACGCCATGATTTCCCACAACACTTTGGCAACAACCCATCAAGATACTTGAAAATCGTATTGCCAAACGAAACCTTACCTTCCTTAAACTTCTCATAGAACTTTACACTGAACCTTGCAGACCAAAAGCAATCCAATATAACAATTTCGCTGTATTTCTCCGCATTGCAGTAGATGTGATGCCTAAGATGAGACATGGCCTCTCCTATATGCTACAACACACACACATGGAAGCTAAACTTAAACTAACCCTAAAACAGCAAAATATGAATGATAAACAGAATAGTTGAGAGCACTTACGTCATCACGCAACCAATGTTGCTTAGCAACAAGCTCACAGAAAAACTTCTTGTCCAGCATACCCTCATTGCCCGCAATTTGAGGACAAATATCCATGCAGTAAAGCAAAAAACAGTAAACACAATGAATGGAATATTAAGACAAAGATAACGTATGTAACAACACAGATCAATTGTAGAACTTACTCGTCAGAATATATCATATCATAAAAGCATTTCCGATCATCATATTCATAATATGAATATTTCGGCCTCCTAGGCATTGAGCGCTTCTTCTTACCACCTCGAGTGAAAGGAGTTTCCAACACAGCAGCAACCTTCCCCACACGGGTTGACTTCCGAAGTGGGACACCTACAGCCAGAACCTTGGAAGGTTTCTTAATCGAAGGAGAAGGTGGACTCACTGGAACATCGGAAGGCAAAGTCATCGGTGCATCGGAAGGTATAGTGGGCAAAGGCTGGCTCAGGGGGACGTCCGAAGGTGTCATCTGTGGAGTAGGAGTAGGGATGAGTTTATCAAACAAGGGTTTGTATTCGGATAACTGCGAACAAAGATCTCTAATCCCAATAAGTTCATCCAAGTGAAGGTCGGAGTACACAGTGGGTGACTTGACAGCAGCAGGCAACACGGGTGAAGCCCCATCTAACGAAGTTTCATTCTTTGAATCTGCATAAGCTTTAGTTTTGAAGGACTCAAACTTGGTTTTGAGAGAATCAACATCGGATTGGATGGAAGCAACCTTGGAGTACAACCGGCTGATAACTGAGTTAATGTTCATGCATCTAGCTTCAATACGTAAGATAACACCAGCAATCAACGCCAAATGTTTTTCAATGCTTGTGAGACAATCAGAACCACCTAAGTTGATGCCATCATTGTCACCAGCCGGACCCTTACCATCACCTGCATCCTTACCAACACCTGCATCAGAAAAACCTTCACCTTGTTTCTCATTCACAGGCAGAGATTCAGGGTGGTTATCAGCCAAAGGCAGACACTCAGGTTCGCTAACCTTCCCCTTCCCCTTACTGGCAGCAATAGCATTCTTGAGGCTAAATTTCCCACTGAGACTGACTTTCTAGGGAGACAACGGGCGAACAGGAATAACAGGTCCAGAAATCGGCATCGAAGAGTTGTCACCAACAACACGCTTCTTGTGTAGGGGGTCAGAAGCAATAGAAGGAGACGCACCAAACTTCTGCTTCTTAGAAGGACCCGCCAACGGAAGAGACAAATGAGGCGACGCAGCTTTAGACCGAGTCCTTGCAGAAACCGATGAAGGCGACAACGCAACAACTACCGTATTGGTAGATGGGACAACTTGATAATTGAGCCCGGGAGATGACACAATCTGGAGATTAGCATCATTGGTGGCTGCATTGGTCACAACAGTTAACCTCGAAGATGCTAGATGGGACAACCAAGCTTGGTAGGCAGCAACAGCTGCATCATGAACCTCATTATGGAAAGCCATCGATGGAGAATCCAAGTATTCACCATAGGTAGGATATATCGTGTCCTACGATTAAAAACACAATTGTAACATATATATATAAGATAAAATTGATTAAGGAATATACACTAACAAAAAAAACATAGAGAAATTACCATGGGAGTCTTAAAAAACTCAAGCTGAATGTGTCGAGCAGTGACAACCTTAGTAGAGGCTAAACTCCATTTCACAAAGGAACGATCTATGTCATCAATAACAACACTGCAATGGACCATAGGTGGAATCTTGGGGAAAGCTTCCAAGATCCAAACCTGTGATGAAAAAAAAAACATAAACACGCGCACTAAAACACACACACCCCCACAAAATCACACAAAAATTAGAAAAGGAACAGAACCTGAAGAGCTAGTGGAAAGCCTAGCAGATTAAACTCACTCCTTGCCTTCTCAGTCTTCTTAGCACCCTTGTCACCACTCTTCTTAACCCTTTTCTTCTCAGGCTTAGAGGATTTAGTTCGAGATGCACGATTAACCTTCATCAATGAGGAGATAGTCTCCACATAAACTAACCTACCCCAAGCATAATCATTGAACTTAGACATGTCAGATGCAAGAGCCACAATCTGGTTCCTAACAAACCCAGTACTATGAGGCAACAAGATGCCATCAATGATTAAAACATATGCAATAAGCTGTTTCTTAGGTGAATTCTTGGGTGTTCTACAGAACATATCAATCAAATCATCATACATTATATTATCCACCCCTAACACAGACCTAGTGCTTGTAGAAGGGACAACAACAATATGGTCAGATGCACATTTAAGACCAGTTACAGCAGCAAATTCAGACATGGAAAAACGAACAGGATGAGAAGATTTAAGTTTGAACCACATTTCCCTAGTTTTAGATGTTTTTAACTTATGAACCATGAAATAATTGACAAGTTGTTGGGCAAATGCCAACTTGTCAGCAAACCAAATGATGCGGTGGAGAAACGAAGAGGACATGGAAGACCAATCAGCAGCACTCAATTCCCTTTTGATGAAAGAAACTATATCAGCACGATAGTATCTGTTGTACTTCCCAACAAATGTATCCATGTCATCACGGATATATTCAAACACCTACATAAAACCAACAAACACACACAAAATACAATGAAAAAAATGAAAACATAAGAACAAAAACACCATATGATACAAACTATAGAACAAGGAAAAAAAACAAAAAGAAAAAATTAAAGGGAACAAAGAAACAACTAACCGGGCAAGGTCAGTCGTCCTTGACATCAGTTGGGGTAAGAAGGAATGCTGTAGACATAAGACATGGAATCAATATAAATATGTCACCAAAACAAGAACAATACATGGAATGAGAAATATTGACAACCACTTCCAACAACAAACTGGAATCAAGAGACAAACCCCTTCCAAAACAAACAATGTGACACATATTTCCCCTCACATATAACTGGAATCAACCACCAAAAAAACAAACAAAGAAAAAAAAGACACAAAAGGGACAAATATTGGCACCATGAGGAGCTAAATAACCACAAACTGGAATCAAAGTCCAGAAGATGACAACAACTACAAACACATAACACTTAAGAAAGCAATAATGTAACACATGGTTCACCAAACTTGTAACTGGAATCAAGACAATAACAAAGTACAAAAGGGCAAAGAATGTCAAAAAAATGAACCAAATAAACACAACTGGCATCAACATCCAAAAGATGACAACAACTGCACCCCACAGAAGACTACACCAATAAAGGAAGGTAGCACACAGTTCACATAACTTAAACCTGGAATCTAACACAATATCCATACAATAAAGGGACCCAATAGTTCACAACCTAAACAATCACCAATATTAATACCAAATCAACACTAGCATGGAACAAAATTCACACCACACAAATCGTTACAGCCCAACTGAACAGAAAAAACTGCCAAAATATAAACATATATGAACCAAAAATGTGGAACAAACAAAAATAACAGAGAACTACACATAAAACACCCATAGCCTATAAGCAACAAGTGGAATCACACTAAATTAATGGCATCAACCACACATAAAACATAACGGGGGATCAAAATCACATAAATCCTAGCTACAGTCAAACAACACAAATGTTCGAAATAAACAAAATTAAACAAGGATTCGAATGCACAACACCATCAAATCACCAAATCTAGCCAGAAAAAAGGATGAGAACAAGCTGGGCAAAAGAATCACATACATGGAGATGATGCCATCGAACGTAAATTTGGGGGAAAGCTCAAAAAACCGGGCGGATGAGAGGGACAACGCCACCGCCGACGGTAACCGGAGAATGGAAACACAAAACAGTCGTGATTGATGGAGAGATCGAAGAATCGAGATGGGAGAACGAAGAGGAAGAAGGAGAGAGCAGTTGGGAACGCGTGAGCTGAGAGAGAGGGTGGAAGAACCGAGAAAAGGTCGGGAATGTGAATTAACAATTAAAAAGGTCTAAGCAACTTAATAAAACAATTAATGGGTCTATCTAGCTAATCAAATATGCTTAAAGGTCCATTTCAACAAATTCCCTCTATAATTTTTAAAATTTATTTTATTTTAAATTTAAATAAATATTAAAAAAAATAGTAGAGTATGGAAAGTAGTAGGGAGCGGCTTAGAATCCGGCCTGGCCCTGAACTACCAGCGTCCCTTAAAATTAAAAAAAGAAAAAAACTGAAGGCGTCTCCCTACTCCCGACCTTCTCTCTCACCCTCCTAACCCTCATCGGCGCCGCACCACCATTCCCTCCACACCTTCTGCCGCCCACCGCACGTGGCACCGCCAAAACCTCCTCCTTCAGTCCGTTTCCCCGACCTTCTTCCTCGCCCTTCTTCGCTCAGCCCCTCACCGGAATCGCATCCTGCTGCGCAACCACCCCTGTCGGCGCCGCTCAATCCACAACCGAGCCTCCGGCGATCTTCCCTCACCACAACCGCCTGCTTCTGCCATTGATTTGGTTACCATATGCAT
The DNA here is from genome assembly GCA_037127255.1 of Persicaria tinctoria. Classification (NCBI taxonomy): domain Eukaryota; kingdom Viridiplantae; phylum Streptophyta; class Magnoliopsida; order Caryophyllales; family Polygonaceae; genus Persicaria; species Persicaria tinctoria. Next base: position 17,559,857 of record JBANSL010000017.1, read on the forward strand.
ATATCTATTTGAATCCTTTTAGTTTTGGAAGGATATATATACTTAATATTGAACGAACATGGAAATGGTTAGCCCGGCGACTCGGCCGTCGGGCGGAGGGAGCGGAAGGCGGAGAGCGGTGGTGGAAGAGTTGATCAAGGTTGCAGTGATAGCGGGGCCAATGATGGGTGTGACACTGATGGAGTACTTGTTGCAGACTATAAGCGTCATGATGGTAGGCCACACCGGCACCAAGCTCTCCCTCTCCGCCGCCACCCTCGGCTTCTCCTTGGCTAACCTCTCCGGCATCAATATTCAGGTAGGGATGTCAGGTGGGCTAGAAACGCTAGGGGGCCAAGCCTACGGAGCTCAACAGTATCGAAAACTCGGGATCTTGACTTACACTGCAATGTTTACTCAGCTCTTAGCCTCCTTTCCTTTGGCATTGGTATGGGTGTTCATGGACAGAGTTCTCCTCCTCCTCGGCCAAGACCCCAACATAGCCCGCGAGGCAGGCAAGTTTACCAGGCTCCTCATCCCATCATTGTTCGCCAACGCCCTCTTCCAACCCTTGGCTCGGTACTTCCAGATGCAATGCCTCATCTGGCCCTTGCTCGTCCTCATGGTCGCTGGCTTCGCCATCCACATTCCGCTTTGTTGGGTATTGGTTTACAAGACCGCCCTCGCTAGTGATGGAGCTGCTGTCGCGTATGACATATCTAGCTGGATATTCGTTGTCTTCCTTGCCTTGTTCATGTTGTTTTCATCAAGGTGTGCCAAGACACGCGCCCCATTCTCTCCCGATATGTTTACCGCCATGTTTTCAGAGATCGGTCCCTTCCTTTGGTTAGCCCTGTTCTCTGCCCTAATGGTTTGGTAAGTACTTATTCAATGGTTAATGTGTTAATAATCAATTTGCACTAAACTAACCGTTTTGTTAACACTAAATATTGTCATAATCTTGACATATGACCATAGCTTGGAGTATTGGGCCTTAGATATCATAGTCCTACTCGCGGGGCTCCTTAAGGATCCAGAGCTCGAAACCTCTGTGCTTGCATTGTGGTACACATTTTGATTGAATTTTGCAAAATAACATACATACCCTCTCGACATAGTCGGAGAAAGGGTGCATATATATGCAGTTCATATTAATCACCTGATTTGGTTACCATTTCTTATATACAGCCTCTCAATCACGATGGTGTTATATACCATTCCTTATGGACTTGGGTGCGGCGCATGGTAAGCGAAAACGAACATCAGTATCTTACTTTGCTTGTTCCTTAGAGGTGGTATTATGCTAGTTCTTGTTCTTATCTTCTGATGTTCTTGGTCAAGTACGAGGGTTTCGAATGAGTTAGGGGCAGGAAACGCAGAAAGGGTAAACATAGTAATATGTACAATCTTAGTATTGTCTGGCATTGAGGCGATAGCAGTAGGTTCTACTCTTTTTGCAACTCGACACATTTTCGGGTACGTGTTCAGTAAGGACAAGCAAGTGGTGGACTATTCAGCGACCATTGCTCCTCTCGTTTGTTGCTCGGTTATAATGGATGGCTTCCTATGTACCCTAACAGGTAGGGTTCCTCCCCCTTAAAGATTGAGGTTTAAGTACACTGATCTTTATTCGTAGATAACACATTGTTGATGACATCTCCCAGGAGTTTCGAGGGGATGTGGATTGCAGAAGTTTGTAACGGTGATAAACATCGTAGCTTACTACGTTGTCGGTATTCCAACATCGGTGCTGCTTTGTTTCAAGTTCAACCTCAAAGGCAAGGGCTTGTGGGGAGGGATGCTTCTCGGCGAGTTTTTGCAGTTGATTGCACTCTCTTTGACGATATGTTGTACAAACTGGAATAAACAAGTTAACTCCTTATCCTATAGTATGATTTTTGTGTCACATTGATTGGTAACATTGTCATTACAATCCCCAACATTTTTGTTGTTGCAGGCGATTCGAGCACAAGTTAGAGCAAGTAGGGGAATATCATTTGAATAATCCGTCCTATGTTATTCATCAATGTCATAAAGCTTCTTCGGGGTCCTTCGTTGAAGGTCAAAGTTAGACAAGTGGATAGACGAATGTCGAATCGAAGTCGACCTCAATGCCGTTGGTGAGGGACATTAGTTGGGGTGGGATTTGCGTAGTAGAATCAACGACAAAGACGCATAAAGGTAACGCAAAGCGTCGAAATTCAACTGGTTTTCTAGTACTGATTGTAAGATTTCGACGCTTCCATATATATCCAACTGTGATTGTTATCGTAAACACTATACCAACTTGTGATTGTTATCGTAAATTTCTCTAATCAAACTGAGACAAGTTAGACTGACACAGTTGATTGAATACAAAAACATCAAGCACAAGGAATACAAGCACAGTCAATTATGTATATGAAAAATAACAATTTGTTTTATTTAATTGAATAAACAGATTGGTACACAAATGTGTAAGAGAGGAAATTAGATATTACCATTAAAACAAGATGGAGGGTTAAATTTGTGGTAGCAAATTGATGCTACTCTCTACCCTGAAACTTGTTCATGAGCCTATTTTACTGGATTGCCAGATGGTACAGTCAATAATTCTTCCAGTTTCGCGTTTAAGGATCGATGTGTGTTCTCTGTGTACACGATGGTTTAAGCTTCAAGCACAATCTATCGTCTGTTTCATGACTACTGTATGACAAGCAAGCACATATCAGATTCAATGAACACTTACCGAGTTACCGTGTAAACCCTGCAACAACAAAGAGATCATTATCACCAGGGGAGTTTCTTATTTAACACCAGAGCCACTTCCTTAATTCCATCCGAATGTGCGAGCTTTATCACAGTGATCATCCTTGGCTTTGTCCAGGCTGCAGGATCCCCAGCTTTTGAACTTGTAGGCTTTGTTTAGAATATGCGTATGTGAATTGAATGGCACAAGCTTCCACCATAGCTTCAGCGCCTGCCACAAACACAATGATAATATCTACATATTCTTGCATTTTTTATCAACTTCTGTTAATACAAGCAACTTACTTGCAATATAACTATAGTACTGCAACTTTATGCATCTGTCGATTCTGTCTTAATCGACCAATTTATCCTACCTCAAGCACGTACATGAAGCAAGATTTGTGATAAAACATGCCGTTTCACATGAATGATGCATTTGTCTTAAGAAATGATTTCCATTTCCTGAATCAATTCAATGTAGATTCCTTTTCCTTGCTGTGAAGGCTTTTTTTTAAAAAAAAAAAAAAAAAAAGAGGTAGAGGCCAGAGGGTACTTGCCCATTTATAGATTCACATCAAGCAAACTGCTAAAGGTCTAACTGTCAATAGAACCTCCCCTTCATGTCTGCTTAAAGTCAATCAATAAAAACCACTTGCTTTAGGCATTGTATGTGTTCAGTAACATAGTATGTTACTCATTTATGAGGATATAAAAGGTAAAGAAAAATAATACAAAAATGTATGCGTACCAAATTAAGTTCCATCCATGTGCAATTAGGATGAATGCACCTCATCTCCTGGTGGTGACTCGATCATGATAATGCTGTCATTATGAAAGCATAGGAGAAATAAACCATTTAACCCTTTTACCCAAATGCGATACTATCCAACGTTGAATGAATCCTATCATCGATCATAATTCACATAATCATTTTTGGAGGATCACAGTCATTATTACCCTCATCCTTGAAGAAAATAGGTTAAGTTATTACTGCAACAGGCTAGGGATGAGCTTCAATTCAGTCAGTCAAAGAGTATATATTAAAGGTATGAACTGCTCTGGAGCAAGTAAAGACGTTGACCTCTAATCCTCTGGTTTCTGCACGTTGATTGTATTGCCGACTGCTGAGGTTGCCATCCGCACCGATTCTCCGAGAGTCCGAGGTCGCTAACGCCTAACGGTGTGTTTGTCGTTTGAACTTTGATTTCAATTCAATAGGTTAGGGTTTTCGATGATTCGATCTCACTTTTCTACAATAGGCTATGGTAATTACAATTTAGAAAGAAAAAAAACATCACTAAAGCGTTGCTATATGTGAGTTTGTCGAATTTTGAATTCAAATTTGTTTGCTGTCGTTGTTGCTGTTTGAATCCTTTGATTTCAATTGAATTCTGTGGAAAGATGCGAATAACATCCCACATTGATTAGAAAGATATCAAATTCTTGCATATTATCCGGTGGGCTATCCCGACTAATGCCAATTGGTTTTAGGATTGAACCTCACTCGGCTTGTGTACTACTGTACTCGGCTTATTTGGCCGAGTGTGTGCTTGGCGAGTACTTAAGTTATTGTTGTTGTTTGATTTCAATTATATAGGCCCAATCCGATTTTATATTAATATTATATATAAGTTATATATAGTATTATATATATTATTAATATGATAAAAATATAGTAACAATAGATTTATATTACAAATTCAATATATAATCATAATTATATATAAGTTATATATAGTATTATATATATTATTAATATGATAAAAATATAGTAGCAATAGATTTATATTACAAATTCAATATATTAGCAAGTATTACAATTATAAGTATAAGTAAATTACATAACACCTGCAAGTATGACAATTAGACTTACTTATTACAATTAGTTGCAAAAAAAAAAAAAGTCTACAATTACAGTAGCATAATCACCTAATTAATCAACTTGATTACAATTGTATACATGTAATTGTAATTACTCCGTATTACAGTAGTACAATTACTAAATGTATATTCAACTTTATAACAATTGCAATTATATTAGCATAAACCTTATTAGTTTACAACTTTATTTAGTTTATTCAACTTAATTATATATATATATATACTCTTTGATGTTTTATTAATTTTATTTTTTTCATATAAATAAAAATATTATATATATGCGGGGCGTGACGGGATTTGCGGGACGATATTTGAGATGCTAGGCCCGTTTGGCCCGTTGGGCGGCCCGACCCGGCAATGTGGGCGGGCTTGGACAAGGCACCAGGCCCAAAAACCGGGCATGGCCCAAGCCCGACCCGGTGTACTGGGCCATGCCCGGTTTTTTGGTCAACGCCCGGCCCAAGCCTGCCCGACCCGGCCCATGCTAAGGTCTAATCAAACATAATGTAAGCATGAACTTCAACGAGTCCCAACCTAAGGTCTTAACTTACTTTTTCTCCGTCACATCAGCTTAAGAGCCTTATTCTATTTTCTTATATTATTTGTACCCTCATTCGTGACCCCGGTTCTTGAGCGCTTAAGTTACTTATTATTATTATTTTATTTACTCAACAATTCAATTATTATTTTTTGTAAAAAAAAAATTTAAGTAATAATTCGAGCTCACACATGCCTGAAACTTCAGAGGCCGACAAGTCGGAAGACGGATGAACCGTTGAACATACGGTATAAAACGAAAATAAAGAAAAAAAAGGACGCACTGGACACGAACATACTCTGAAAAGAATGAACCTAAGCAGAATTAAAACCCGAAATTTTGAGGACACCGACGAAGAACGAAACCAAGCACCACCAAAAGGAAGCATCGCAGGTCAGCGGAATGGCAGGACTCAAACTCTTGTAGGCAGTAAAGACGAAACTCCAAGGACTACTCTCCCGGACACGGAGTCGCCCTTTACATACTACCACGTCCCAACCTGTCTCGACTCCGGATGTTGCACACCCAACCAAGTTGTAGAATGCTCAGGGCCACCAAACACAAAACCACACGCAACGTGAAGAAAAAACACTCGAAAATCGGCCAATCAAGACACGGATTTCATCACTTGAAAAAAGAGGGTTACTGAACCTTAAAAAGCTAGCGGTTAATATATATTTATTTATTTATTTATGGGATGGTTCAAGTGGGAAGAATTCATCCCGGTTGACGATGCCCTGGAAAATAGCCCAATTAATTAACAAGGATATGACGTCATAAATAGACCGTCCAACGCAAAAGGCATCTTGCATACTATAGAGAGCATCGCGAGTCATGCACCTAGCAAGATCATAACCAAACCCCCTCCCGAATGAAATAACACATGAACATCGCGACTAGTATCCCATCGCTTATCACATACCACCAGAACAATCGAGGCCTGCAAACCTCTTATCCCATCAAACAAAGGTAAGAAGCTCGCTGGCTAAGCACCTCTTTGCTAAACATCACCACGTGTAAATACTCAAGACTCTGGCATGGGGGCATGCGTTACACGTGTCCCCTGTTCACCCACGAGGTCGCCAGCCAGCTGCTTGCTTAGCCTCCCTATAAATACCCCCTTAAGCCTTCAAGGGGGGGGGTCCGATTCAAAAGAGAAGGAGAAGAGCTCTACAATCCTCCATGACTTAAAAACCCTCGGAGGGTTAGTTCTTAAGGTTTTTGATCGGAGAAGAACGCGTCTGGAATAAGAACTTCACTTGAAACAAACTTCCCTAAAAGACGACGATTGAACAGTGATTACCTGATTGTGAGCTTAGAGCATCTCGAGGATTACCTGGACCCCTAGCACACAAACTAATTGTTACACCATCCTAGTCATACTTGCAGGTAGTTAGGAACGTCTGTCGTCCCCGTGAGGTAATAAGTATAGGTGAAATTCCAGGATCGCGTCATTGGTGCGGTCTGTGGGAACCTTTCACGACGAGAGGTTCCTCGTAGAAATACGCTTCTTATATTTCATTTTTTCTATACAACTATTTTAAAAATTCTCCCATATTTTTCTGTATCCTACGATTGAGTATTGTTTTTACTCTGTACTAATACTTGCAGGAATCATGAATTTCACGCTATTCGGTGAAGAATTAGGGAACCAGCACAACGAAGTCAAAGAAACCAACAGTCTAAACCTGAACAATCCCCCCAACGAAGAGGCTCCACCTCATCGCGACGAGAACATTCCCCAACAACCTTTTTGGAATGCACCTCAGTCTCCTCCTTTTGGTCAATATGGAACGTGGGGCGGATACCCCCTACCAATACTTCGCGGGTTCCTGTCCACAAAATCCATACTATGGGCAACAAGCAAATGGGATTCCACTTCAGTACGGTCCCCATGGTTACTATCGACATAAAGGCCCGATACCTACAACTTTCAACCACTTCCCTAACCCTATCCCCGATTTGCCCAACCTTGGATTGGACAACGACAACATCGACAAAAGGGCTCGCGATTGCAACACCAGAGATGTATCATCGCAGTCCAATTCCCAGGGAGCGCCGGACCCGGCCCGCAGAGACGAACCAACTTTTCCATCTGCCTTTTGCAGAGGGATACGTGAAGCCCCAGTTCCCAAAAGATGGAAGGATGTGTCCATCGGCAAGTACAAAGGAGACTCTGACCCCACCGATCATTTGAACCAATTCACAACATCAATGGGGATGAATGAAGACAATGATGCTATCTTCTGTCAGTCGTTCCCATCTACATTAAGCGGGGTAGCTCTGACATGGTTCACCAACTTGGCTCGATCATCCATCAACAACTTCACGCAACTATCGGGCATTTTCGTCGCTCATTTTGGCAACGCTCGCACACGAAAGAGGAACATGTTGGACCTCAGTTCCATCAAGCAAGGATCATCCGAGTCTTTAGGAAATTTCTTCGGTAAATTCACCAATATGGTGGTATAGATCCCAAAGTTTAATCAAGAGTCCGCGAGCACCATACTAATGGGCAATCTAATTGAAGGCGATTTCAAGATCTATCTGTTCCGAAAAGAACCTAAAAACTACGACGGACTACAAGAGCTCGTCACCATACAATGCCACGCTATGGAGGTTGCTAGCTCAAGCTCGCGACCCAGCTAGGCGAAACCCTCCCTTTTCCATAAAACCGCCAATATATTCCAAGGGAAAGGAGGACAGGATAACCGGCCATGGAACCATCCCTATTGGCAGTACCCCATCGCTCCACCACATGCTCCCCAGCAGGAAGTACAATACAACCAACGAACCGGCCCAAGTCCGCATGACGCCCCAACAAATGTTATGATGGCACACCCTGATGAGATCTCTCCCCCTGTTTATGGAGTTCCACCGGCTCTTCCTCAAAAAGACGTGCCCTTGTAAATATGCCCCCCTGGTGACTCCCAATCAACCCATCGCGCCACCAAGACAATATAACCCTCCTGCCGCAACGCCCCGACAATACAATCCCCATACGCCACTAGGGGGAGAGGAAGGGGATCATACCCGCGAGGCCGAGGAGGATGAAACGGAAACAGAGGAGGAGGGTATCGGCCCCCACCAAGAGACACACGAAATGCCCCTGAACCAAGGTCCTCATCAAATCGACCCGAACGTTCCAACAGGGACAACCGGAACCCACCACCCCCCGATGGGTGCATCAACACCATCGCGGGAGGACCCGCCTCCTCTGCTACCAGCAATCAGGAAAGGAAAAACTACGAGAGAGGCTAGGCTGCCCCCTTCCGAAGCTAGCATTAGACAAGCGTCCATTGAACACGTATCAATCCAAGCTTTACTTCAATTTCATTTTAGTTTCCTACATGTATTTGGTGAAGCCAAGATTTTGTGTATGATGAAATTGAGCCTCCAATCCTAGCTATTTGATAGCATGCATTTAGGTAGGCATAATATGTTGCATTTAGCTTAGTTAAGATGCATATCATGCATGATTTAAGTAGAATTTGCATATCAGCTCTCTATGTTGGTGGAGTCGGAATCTACATGCTTTTTATTGATTATTTCAGATAACTGTGGATCCGAGGAGGAGACATGAGTTGATAACGCATTAGATGAGAATGTCTAGTTGATCGGAGAGGCTTACATGAAGATCTCAAGAGGTCCTGAGAAGAAGAAGCGAATCTAAACGAAGAACAAGTCTGCAGAAGTTGTGGCCAGACATGCTGAACTTGTTTTGTACTTTCTGGAGGCCTCGGTTGTCCGATTGACTATTATGACCATGCGTTGGAAAGCTCTTTCAAAGAGCTACAACTTTCATGTTGACAAGAAGAGCAAATTGGAAACAGATTTTCCGTGAAAGGCCTCTGGCTGCGGCCGCAGCAAGCATGCTGCGGCCGCCGCCAATCAATTTGCAATTGGGTACGAAGAAACAGTGTGCGGCGGGCGCAACATTGGTCGTCAGCGTTAATTCGCCGCGTTTCATTTAATTAAAACCCTAGATGTTCTTATTTTGTTTCATGGCCGACTTGGGTGTTATAAGGCCGACTTTTAGTTATTTTTCCACAACTTATATTCTATTCCACGTTCCATCAGACAATTAGAGAGAGAGAGCGATGTTCGCCATGGAAGGCTAAACTCTCTTCGTTCTACTTGCAATTTGAAGCTTTATTTGGATTGATTGTGAGTTTCTGAATCTTGTTTCTTATTTCCTATATTGAATGTTTCAACTTCTTTGTGCTTGCATGTTTGATTGTTTTATTCTATCTAGCCCGCGCAACTAGTTAGAATCAATTCAATTGCTAAGGTTTTGTAGATTCCTGGTTGTGAACCTTAACCTAAGTAGCAAACTTGTTCTTTTAGGGCTGGTTGAACTAATTGAATGAGTAGGAAGTTGAGTGTGTTGTTAAATCCCTCTTTAGGGACTGCAAATACCTTGGTTAATCTCTGAACTTAAAGCTATCAATTGGGTTAAATCCTTATTTAGGGACTGTTTGATTGATAAGGGTTTCTAGGACTGGTTGGACTAGTAACTATATTAGGTTGGGACAAGGGCATTCATAGGAAATCTAAAAGGACAAGAGGAAGTTACAATATCAATTCAACCAAATAAAGTGGATGGTTATAGGTAGAGCGATCTTCTCTAAATTGTTTTGCATCAATCTGTTTATAGTTTATTTTGTTTTCTTTCTTATTTCAATCAACCAAAACCCCCCTTTCTACTAATTGATAAATACACATTGCTGAGAAATACTTGATTCTCTGTGGGATCGACCTCTTACTTACTTGTTATACTAGTTTGTAGGTTTGAGTTTTATTTTGATACGGTTTACGCGACTAAAAATCGTCTATCACTATTCTAGGAAGGAACATCTCTATCTATGTCCTAAGATAAATGATAAATAGCTTAAGATAAATTGTTCCAAATAAAATAATCAAATCAACTAAAATTCCCTTAAGTAAATATGGGAATTACTAAAGTGGATAAATCTTCCTTCAACTTGAAGATATCGTTGTGCCTTCATAGATAAGCAAGCTTCTCACTCGGATTGCCCCTCGATCTCGACTAGGACTCGTCACTAGGGAGTACTTGACATCGAGTAATGTACGTGACGTCAAGTGGAATCCGTCGTCTCGAGTGGTCCCATGCTCAGCTCGTGCTCGATCTCGTCCTCTGGAGCGAATGTCGACCAAAAGGTACTCGACATCGACCAAAATGGTCGACGTCGACTAGTTCTGTCAGCTTTCAGCAATTCTGCTCCCTCTTGAAACACACTTTCCCGAGTCCTCGTTTGTCTGATTGACGCATATGTGTATGCGTTGGAAAGCTTTTTTCGAGGGCTACAACTCTCATGAAGACATTAGAACTTGATTCAAAATGATGAATGGTTAAAAGTGGCATGTTCTCCAATTGCACCATCCCGTGTTCTTCCTTAGCTTCTCCATGACTTTCCTTTAAACTCCAAAGTGCATCCGATTTATGCGAAATTAAACAAAAACTTGTGTAGATCTCTATATATTGCAAATAAATATAAACTACATAGATTCTGTGTAATTCTAACCCAATGATATTAAATGCATACATAAATCGATATAGAAGTTAGTGTAAAACATGGCAAAATAGGCACACATCAGACAACGATAAGGGTGGTGACAGTGATAGGTTTGTGACCGCGATAGGGGTGGTGACAGCGATACATGTGGTGGCAGATATAAGGGTGGTGACAGTAACCTCGTAAAAAAACACTAAAAACTAAGATGTCACCAAAAGAAATTGTCACCGCATGTGTCTCCACTAATAAAGGTGATGACACTAAAAAACCTGTTACCAAAAAATTTGTTTATCGTCATACATGTGTCACCAAAGTTGTGTCATCAAATTTATTGACCTTGACCGGTCAATGATCAAAATAAAAATGGGAAGGAATGAAGAAGTCAAACTAAATATGAGAAGGAATGGAAAAAATGTCATAATAGACATTTTGCAAAAGGAAATATAAAAGTGGATTTTTGCAAAAGGGAATATAAGAGCTAGATTCGAATGTCGGCGGGTGAAAGGTTTCGCACTCAACCTGGGCTCATGCTCGGTGACAATGTCAGAATGCTGGGGTGTTTTCAAACGATTGGAGATGGCCTGGAATCTAGGCTTCAAGAAGGTGGTGGTAGAGACTGATTCGGCGGTGGTAGTGAATTTTTTGTCCAAGAAAATCAAACCTACTCACCCATTATTCAGCTTGGTGGACTCCTGTCATGGGTTCCTTAGTAGGAATTGACTTGTCCAATTGCGTCATGTACAGTGGGGGAGCCAGAAAAACTTCGGAGGGGAGCACAACCGGTGGTGGTTTGGTTGGCCAAAGCTCTAGTTTATACATGTACGGTATAGTTTTGGATTAAATTGGTATAAAGAATTATATATAATATGATAATAAACGATGTTATTTAAGATAAAATGTCATTGGTTTATGATAAAACGCTATCATTTTTTTCGCACCTAAAAAAAAGAAATATAAGTATATAAATGAAATAAACGATCTTATATGAGCTGAGTAGTTAGAGCTTGACTCGAGTTTTGCTAATTTGCTCAATAAAAGCTTGGCTCGAGTATCATTTACAAAATGAGTTGATTATGAGCACATTTGTAAGCTCGATTCAAAGTTCGGCTAGACTTAATTGAAACTCAAATAGCACGGATTTTTTAAAGTTTACAATTTTTTTTTAAGTTATCATCTCATGAGCAAGTAAGGTTGCATAATACTTCGAAAAAAAAAACTCAATTAAAGCTCGTTCATTTACTAAACAAGTTGAGTTTGAGCTGAAGTTCAAATATAGGTTTGACTCGAGGTCGACTCGTTTCTAAATGAGCTAAATATAATCAAGCAATACTAGACTTGTTTGACTCGAATAACAACATAGTTAATATATATATATATATATATATATATATATATATATATATATATATATATATATATATATATATATATATATAGAGAGAGAGAGAGAGAGAGAGAGAGAGAGAGAGAATGAGTAACTTGTGCACACCCCTTAGGGTGCACTTTGTGCACAAATTTTGACAATTGATTTTAAAAAATAGGTGGCTAGGATTGCGCCACGTAATAGTTGATTTTTGTAAAAAAAAATGGAAAAAAAGCCCCAAACCCCAATATCAAGCGCGTGTAGATATATACAGTAAAACCTAGCCACGTTGTTGCAATCAGTTTTAGGCTTCCCTCTTCCCCTGGATTGATGCGGCGATTGGTCACGATGGTGAACGACGAAGGCTGACGAGCGACGGCGGTGGCACAGGGAACTCCAACAACCTCATCGCCTCCGCTTACAATCACTCTTCCCGAAGCCGAGACGTTAGATGGATTGTTGCACCTGATTGATTTCGCTCATAATTGGTTTCAATCGATTGGGAGGCAGGATCCATTGTCGTCGATCTGTGCTGGGTGTCGACGGAAAAGGTCGAGTGATTGGAGGGAGGAGGCGGAGGAATACAAAGCGGAGGCCTGTGAGAGGCGAAGGTCGAATGGATTCGCTTGGGTGTGTTTTTTGGAAACTGATTTGTTATTATTTCATAATGTGATTCGAGGTATGCACTTCTTCGCTGCGATTTTTCTATGTTTTCGCTCTTTCAAAAATATC